>CM061063.1:135798319-136396440 GCA_030762895.1 Sophora flavescens | reverse complement strand
GAAAGTAAATAATATATATTATCTGGTGTGCCTCTGAAAATCAGCAATTCATGAGGCGGAGTTAGCAGGTTGCGGGACGCTAATGGATAAATAGGATGTCAAATCATGATGAGTCATGAGGGTGAGTCATGGGATGACTCCTCATTGTAATGATGGTTTTAGGAGGAAAGAACTAAAATATCCTTGTGTTAGTTTTATTAACAAGTTCTTAATTGTACAATATTACTAAATTACCCTTGAATTTTTGTGTTTTGGACACAAAACCCCTTGCTTCCCCACTGACCCAAACCAGCCAAGTCCATTCCCCTTTACATAAAAGCCTAAGCCATCACAACCGTCAAACTGCTCAGTTTTTCACCATTGACACTAAGAAACTGGACTTGATTTGAAGAGTAGGAGATTTCTTGCTCATTCTTGACTTCAAGAGGTAAACCTCATCTTCCTTGTTTAGCATCATGTTCTTCAATAAGTTTTTCATTTTGATCCTTTAATATAATTCATTTCAAGTTCCTAGATTCAAAAATTCATAAGAAAATCATAAGAAAATCCATTTGACATGAAACCAATTCCTATAGTCCTATTATTACCTCTATATTCTAGATCTAGAAGCTTGCATCAAGCAGGAATTTTAAAACTCTTCCCAACCCCACAAGGAGGTTTTTTTGTGGATTGGGGGGGATAGCTGTGATATTATTAGATTTTGAGCCTAATTCAATCCCACTAGTTCAACTCAAGGGATGATGATTGACCATTATTTATAAGTTCTTGTCGCGCTATCTCTAGTTAATGTGGGACTTTGGATTTTCCCAATAATTGTGAAACCAAATATTGATGGTTTACTATTATGACATTCATTTGGGAATTTGATGTACGCAACACTATTGTCTGCATAAATTCTCTCCAGAATTATATGGATAGATCCTTCACTTCTCCCTAGGTCTACACCCCGCTCACCGCTTCGCGCAAAGACCAAGAAATATATGTGTCAGCTTCAATACACACTCTGATATTCTGTTTTCATGCCAAATTAAATGGCATTTTAGCGGTGATATTGTTGACTCGTGCAACTAATACTGGCAATAAACTTACCAAAATATATATATATAATTTTAATCTTGAATAGTTTGACAAGTTATATAATGGTATATTCAATGTCTTTGATTTCATTAAAATCTTTTTTTTGAATAATTGCATCTTCATATATAAACAGTTGACAATCGGCTAACTATAATATACGGCCTATATTTAATAATAATTGTTCTTTTTCCCTTTTTCTTGCCAAAGTCAATAAATTTCATTAAAATAGAAGCAGTTATTGAAATATCAAATTTAAAACAAATAAAAATAGAATATTAAAAGTTTTTTTTGAGGCAAGAATATAGTAAAAGTTTTTTTGAAACAAGAATATAGTAAATTAAAACACAACAGTGATGCATTTGATATTATTGATGAACCAAACTCTACAGTACTGTTGAATAAAAAAACTCTATAGTACTGTAAGAATATTAATAACTTTGTATATTATGATCCAGAAAACTCTAGGTTTTGGATTCTCTCGGTCGAGAGATGTCTACGCGCCCTCCTCAGCAGTGAAGATCTAAATTGTAATTAGATCCAATAGTTCAAAAGAATAAACATTTTAAAACATCAAAATTTAAAAAAAAAACACAAAAATCCCTTTTATATTCCTTCCATCTTGCTTTCTTCCCCCAAGCTCCCTGCCTTAAGCCTTTCAGCCACCGCCAGCCACTAGCAAAATTTTGATCACCGCCACTTCGTCCACCGCCCATCATTTAGGAAATGTTGTAGCCTAGGTTTCCTTCAAACCAGTCACCACGTCACACTCCCTTCTCCCTTTCCTACATGTCTTTAAGAGCCCCACCCCACCCTTGGATGTATATTGAGGAAGACATTTGCCATATCGACAATGAAAATATAAAATGTCCAAGAGAGAAAGGAGTTCGAGAAAACGAGAGAAAGAGGATGGACAGTGAATGAGGAGTGAGGGTGGCAACGTGAACGATGATGTTTACCGTCCACGACGGCGAATGGTGGCTTCCGGTGGGAGCGAGTGAGAGGTAGCAAGATGGAAGGAGGAGAAAGGAGTTTGAGGATTTCTTTTTTTGAATTTTTAATGTTTCAAATGTTGATTTTTTTAGAACAATTGAAATTAGATGACTAGGATTTATTGTTGGGTGTAACATCCGATTTTCACTACTTTCTAATATCGGTAATAAATATCTAAATGCTTATATTTTTTATCGGAGATTAGAAAATGATTTTAAAACCAAATTCATATTCATATTATACTTATTTTTATAAGGTTACAATTAAATTTTGGGATTGAAGATTGATCGGAACCGGTCTGGCGTTTTCCTTTGATAGTAAAATTTCCTGATGGAAAACCCTAATTACTTTCTAGGAGGTCATCCATCCGAATTGTTCCAAGTCAAGCAAGCTTAAACAGAGGTTCTTAAGTGATGGGTTAAAAAGAAGATGCATCTTGTTGGTATAGGTAGTATCAATTAATTCACCTAAGTCATCCTAGCTCAGATAAGTCCAACATTACCTTCCGCTCACCTACGAGTCCCCTTCATCTTCGGTGTATGTACCCGGTTCATTTCACGTGTTTCTCGCCTATAAGCACTGCCAGAGCGGCCCTTGATCGTGCCTTATGCGCTCGGCGACCACTCCCCCCTTGTCGGCCCATGTGTTACATGCCCACCAAGCTTAGGCTGGGTTCGTCCCGAACCACTGCATCGAGAAGGTGTCGGCTCGATACCATTTGTAACATCCTTGACTGCTTTATGATTTGACGACGTATCCCCACAAACCAGCACGCGGTCTTTTTCAGCCATGATTTGTCCATGACTCACACACTTCCCGGGAAATCTTCCCGTGAGGACCCATCCCAGCGTCTGCTCCAGTCAAAAGCTTAAGCGGGAGTTCTTAAGTGATGGGCTTCCGAAAAAAAAGAGGATCTTGTTGGTATAGGTGAAGTATCAATCAATTCATATAAGTCATCCTCAATTGTATAGTCCCATACCTACATGTACTCTCGGGATCATTCTAAATTCCGTTATGGTGTAACCGGTTCATTCATGTGTCCCTCCACCTAGAACACACGGCCAGAGCCCTCCTTATCGTGCCTTCACAGCGACCACTCCCTGCCCTCGTCGCCGGGTGTTAATGCCCGTTTGCGGGAGTGGTCTGCCGCTCCCTTCGATACCATTCGTAACATCCTTGGCCCCAGCTTTATGGATTGACGATGTCTCACAAACCAACAAGAGTCTTTTCAACATGTTTGTCTTCTCACTTCATGTGAGAATCACATGAGAGCTCACCCATCCAGTAATTGCTCAAAGTCAAGCATATTGCTTAACTGTGGAGTTCTTAGGAGATGGGCTTGAAAAGAAGATGCATCTTGTTGGCATAGGTAGTACCAATCAATTAATATGTCATCATCAATTGTATAGTCTCATACCTACAGCAGCCACCAGATCCTCTCATTCCGGTTAATGGGTTCATTCATGTGTCCACTTCACAAGAAGACGCCAGAGCCGCTCCTTGATCTTACCTTCTTGCACCGGCAATCACTCCCCGTCCTCGTCACCCCGGGTGTTACACCGAGAGAGGGGCCGAAGATATCTCCACCGGAGAGAATTCAAACCCAAAACTATAACTTGTTGCTAGACCACCAACCCCTGAAACTGCATCAAAATTCGACAAAACATACACCATGCACTAACAATTGGGATGTGTGATGTGTATTGCCTACCTTTCATTCTTAAAAAAATTAGGGCTGCATAAATAAATAAATAAAATAGTATATCATATAATATCTCAGATAATATTTCCTTATTTTTTTTATTTTAAGTGATTAATTATGTGTATACCTGGACATCACGACTCCTATTTTTAATAATGCTGTACATGCAAAAGTATCATTTTAAAATTGATTATAGAGTAACCCACCCAAAAAAAAAAATTGATTATCGAGTAACATCAGCATTTTTCAGCATAAAATTATAATTTAACGGTTTTTATAAGTGTATTTTTGTGGGTGGTAAAAGAATTTAATTGGCCTGTATTATCATTTTAAAGATTTGTTAAACCTTGAATCAATATTCATATCATAAAAATATTTGACTTTTGCAAAAAAAATGACTTTATGATAATTATATTGCTTAATTACATTTTTGGTCATCCAACTATTGGTCATGTGCAATTTTGGTTCCTGTGACTTTTTTTTTCGAAAGATATTTGGTCCCTCTATTTTTTCAATATTGCAAATTCGATAATTTTGTCTATTATCCGTCAATTTTTTAATGATTAATAGAGAGGAACCACTCTTTAAACCCATATAACCTCTCGTTAAACAATGTGGTGGAACAAAAAGAATGTCCTGAAAAGTAGAAACGAAACCAACAAATGTCATAGAGGAACTATTGCATGAATCATGTTAAAAACAGAGAGACAAGGAAGGGGGCTCAATCAGAGGTTATATGTAAGTAGAGCAGTTGTTTTCAGTGTCGATCATTGAAAAAATTGACGGACGGACCAAATTTGCAACATTGAAAAAATAAGGGGACCAAATGTACTTGAAAAAAAACCACATGGGCCAAAATCGCACATAACCAATAGTTGGAGGACCAAAAGTGCAATTAAGCCTAATTATATTAAAAGTCACAAAATAATTTGTGATTGATTTATAATGTAATGAACTCTACACGATATGCTATTGTTAATAGGGGAACTTTTTGGTGGGATTTACCACCCACTTTCATTTTGGAAGACTTTAATCGAAATAGATTAGGTCTCTCCAATTTTAGATTTAAGTAATTTATGTTTCATGGGTTTTGTTTGGCCCCTCATGTTTTTTTGTATTCTTTTTTAAATATTTTTAATTAATTTTTGGTGTGTTACAAGTGATTTATAGGGGTTGTGATGTGCCAACCCAGTTAGAATTGCCTCTCCGTGTATATTTGCATGCCAATTTTTTTCTTAAAAAAGTTGTTTTCTAACATAATACATTAAAAGTTAATACTTTACGTAGTCATTCATTGTTTGTTTTCATCACTGCCTGGCCAAGGGCAAGTCCACCCAAGCAAGGGTTTTGGGCCCAAAACAAATTTTACTTACTAGTTAGTAGTTACTATTACTAAAATAATTAGGTAGTTTTTTTTTAAAAAAAATTACTTACTAATTAGTAGTTGTTAATTGCTATAGACTAATTTAATAAATGATTTTGCATTCTAAAAACTCAAAAGATAAACTTTAAATAAAAATATAATGTTCTAAAAAAATATATAATAATTTTAACAAAATATTGCTTTTTTTTAAAGGTTTAACATAATATTGTTATTAGCTTTAAAAAAGTCTGATCCCTACCCAAAGAGGTTGGCCTAGTGGAAGCATGCTAGGTCTGTAAAAGGGTGCAGAGTGTGTACATGGATACTCTCTATAAGTTAGAGAGTCCTCCTTGGATCCAAATCCTTGTGAAAAATAAATCCCCCGGGAAGGGGGTCATACACATGTTGCTCACGGCAAGCAGAGGCTCAGCTCGTCACCATTTTTTATAAAAAAGTCTCATCTTAGAATTTTCTTTAAATATAAATAGGGGGGGGATCGGTCATCCTGTTTTCATTAGCAAGTGATAAGTCATCCTTTAAAATGTTATTTTTTTAATTGTCTTCATTTGTTTAACAATGCAATCTCGGGATGCCAAAGTTATGGGTTTAGGATAAATTGCCATTTTAGTTTGGTCTTCAGGATTAATGCATAATATTATTTATTTCTACCAATTATATCAATTGTTTTACAATATAGACCTGTGACATTCTAATATATATATATATATATATATATATATATATATATATATATATATATATATATATAATGTGTGTGTGTGTGTGTGTGTGTGTGTGTGTGTGTGTGTGTGTGTGTGTGTGTGTGGGGGTAGGTAGGATCCATTGACACCACGCAACGATATTTTGACTTACACTAAATTTGGACCATTAAAATTATTTAATCCAACGGCTTAAAATAATTCAGTAAAAGAATTTTAAAAATTAAAAAATTGTCACGTGATTAACTGTCTTCCTCCCCCATTTTCTCATTATCTGTTATTGCCCTCTTCATCCCTGTTTAGGATTTCTAAAATAACGCCAAGCCGCTGGAAAATTGTTTTGGTAACCTTGCCTTAGGTTTCTTTGACATTTTCATATAAAATGTTGGAGAACAAAAATTGTTTTCGTGGCATATCAAGAAAATTGGTGCCATTTGGCCTTGATGGCCAAAAGAAGAAAACATAAAACAAGAAAAGCAAGTGAATTTAGCCGTTTGACTTTGATGGGTCTCAATATATATATATATATATATATATATATATATATATATATATATATATATATATATATATATATATATAAAAGGGGTCCAATTCTTCTCTTTCAACCCCATGCCTTTGCCGCCGCTGGTTTTGTAGCTAATAAGTAATTATACAGTGACAGCATTAAATCAGATGCATGGATATTTCGAAATTCAAAATATCTTTTTGGGAAAGATTTCAAAATTTCTGGAAATATCATAATTAAATGTTATTGAAAATTAAAAATATTTGTTAGCAAGCACAGTTTGTTGACTACATATTCATGACTTTTATTTAAGGGAAATATCATCTAATTAATCATATAATTTATATATAAATTTTTAGAAAATCTTATTTTAATATCTTTCATTACGAAAATATCCCAGCATATGTGCCACTATAAATTTGGTGCATACCAAGGATTCCAATCACAATTGGAGACAAAGAAAACTATCATTTCTTAGAAGGCATATAAAAGTGAGAAAGCATGACAAAAGCTTCATTTCAATTGGCTCTCTTTGTGCTCTTGATTCTGGTTGCATCTGGTATTCCTCCATCCTTCTTTTGTGTTTGCCTTGGTTAGAGTTGCATGAGGTTTTCTTCACACACAAAAAAGATGAATAGGTTCCTATTAAAATTTAAACTTAAAAGTTCAAAATTTATTATAATAGATATTTAATTAAATGTTAATATATTTATTATTTTCATTTTTATGTTAATTGAATCTAACAATTAACATACAAACTATCTTCAAATTTTTTCCTTGTTTGTTTTATTTTAATATTTCCAGGTTTGAAAGACAAGCAAATGAGGCGCTTCCTCCCAAATGTTTGATAGATGATGATTGTAACGATTTTTGCCAACCACATTACGGAGGCTATTGTGATGGTGTAGCAGGGCGTTGCCAATGTTATTGTCGTAGTCCACCAATAGGGCATATATGATATTACAATGTAGTCAAATGAATTGTACAACCCTCTATATTGGGTTAAAATAAAATGAAATTTAATAGAACATGTTTTTTTCTCGTTTGTTGTGGAGAATATTACGGCGTCTTTTGAGTAGAGCAGTGCTATTTGCTCAAGTATAATTTGTTGTAACCAATTAGATACATCAATATTTGTCACACAAAAAAAAAAGATACATCAATAACCATTCAAAGTGGCTAAAACTGAAAAGGATTACATATGTGTCAATGTAATATGCACTTATCCGATTTCATATGAAAATTTTTCATACGAAAGATAATTACCCTTTTGTGTGAGTGAATAAAACAAAGTGGGCATAATTAATTCAAGTTGATCGAATATTACCCGGATATATACAGCACTAAAAGATAATAACTGACATATATTTAATGAATGATATGAACTCATTGTCAATTGTCAAATCTCCTCAGAAATATGTTGCACTAAAAGATTTTTGGATTCATCGATTTTTTTGTTAACCAGTGATATAGGTGAAGTATCCATCACGTTAGTGGTAACTAATCTCCGTCGGGGACCTGTTGGGCACACAAAGTGGTTTCTCCCCTCCCAACTCAGGTTTTCTCTATACATGATAGTCGGGATTCGAACCCACGACCACTTGCTTAAGGTGTCCAAGTCCCTTACCACTTTGGGACCAATCACATGTTGGTATCCATCAATTTGATAATGGATACATATTTGCAATTAATTAGTTAGAGCAATTGCTTCCAATCAATTGGGGATTTCAATTAATTTCTATTAATTTTGTTTTCTCTAGTTTCAGATCCTTTCAATTATTATTCCCTTTTTATGATATTAATAAAAATAATAGAAAATCATTTTTTTGGGTGTTGACACATGGTAGAGGACACATGGCGGTATTTTCTTGCATAAGGAATTGCTTTGTATTATTTATAGATAGATAGATAGATTATAAATAGATTATAGATAGATAGATAGATAGATATAGATAGATAGATTTTATAGATAAATAGATAGATTTTTTTTTACAAGAAGATGACAGGTAGATAGATCTATGGCCTTTTAAAAAAATTGATAATCTCAATTTATTTATTCACGATTTAAAGTATTTATTTAACCCCAATCTAAAAAATATGAAAATATTTATATTGCACGAGATGAAAACTCTTACATGAATATGCTTAAACTTTTAATTGGTCTCATCATGAGGGTTCATCCCTAGGATAATGTGCTTTTTCTTTTCAGCATTCATTTTTTATTTAACTATTATATATTGATTGTTGTGTTATATGAATGATGATTATAATTAATTTAAATATATTCAAATTCAAATTTTATTTTATCTTATATGAAATTTATAGTAATGATGTTTATATTAAAAATTGGACTATTGACCCTTCTACTATAATTCACAAATTGCAAATAATTTTTAAAATTCATGCACTTTTTATATTTCTGTCAGTCATTGTTATACCATTTGCTTCCCATGGGTCACCACACTAGTACTTTACGTAGCCTTTCATTGTTTGTTTTCATTTGCATGTGATAACTCATCCTCAAAATGTTATTTGTTTACTTATATTCATTTGTTTAAAATATCAATTATAATGGATGTCGAAAAAAATCAATTATAATGGATTGAATGGTGTGGTACCCAAGCTAGCATAAGGTGGGTGAGTATTTAGATATATAAAGAACTTTTTGTTATTATTGTTTAAGAACATCTTATTTTAATATCAATAATTATGAAAATATCCAACATATGTACCACTATAAATTTGGTGCATACCAAGGATTCAATCACAATTGGAGACAGAGAAAACTCTAGTAGTTTAGAATCATATCTTGGAGAGCACGTTAGTCGCATCAAAAAAATGAGAAAGAATGGCAAAAGCTTCATTTCAATCGGCTCTCTTTGTGCTCTTGGTTCTGGTTGTATCGGTATTCCTCCATCCTTCTTTTGTGTTTGTCTCGATTAGTGTTGCATAGGTTTTCTTCACACACAATAAAAATAAAAAATCATAGGTTCCTATGAAAAATTAAACTAAAAGTTCACAAATTATTATAATAGATATTTATTTAAATTTTAATATATTTATTATTTTCATTTTATGTTAATTGAATCAAACAGTTAACATACAAATTTATATATCTTCAATTTTTTTGCTTTTTTGTTTTATTTTAAAATTTTCGATATATGACAACACAAGCAATTAGTGATGAGCCTCCCAAATGGTCGAGAGATGATGATTGTGATGATTTTTGGAAGGATCAATGCGGGGGCTTTTGTAATGGTATACAACGTTGCCAATGTTTTTGTACAACAAAAGGGCATATATGATATTACAATGTAGTCAAATGAATTGTACAACCTCGTATTGGGTTAAAATAAAAACAAAATTTAATAAAAACAAGTTTTCCTCGTTTGTTGAGGTGAATATTGCAGTGTCTTGAGTAGAGCCGTGCTATTTCTTCCAAAAGTTGTTGAAAAAAATAATAAATAAAACAGATAAATAAAAATAAATAAAGAAATAGAAAAGAATGCTTATAAAAGTTTATAATCCGAGGCGTGTACAATAAGTTTATCCAATATATAGTCTATCCAATAAGTTTATAGTCTATTCTTAAGGATTATTTCGACACAATAATTTTAATAATGTGAATACCCGAATGTGAGAGACTCTTTGTGGCAGCCAAAACCCGGCGTCACATGGTTACCCAATTGCGGAAATATTTCCGATTTACAATGCTGGTTACTTTCCAGAAAGTATCATTTTCTCGATGGATGGGTACACTAAAAACAGTAGTTAATTTTTTTTTTGAGATGAAGGAAGATAAAGGTAATGAATACTCGAACATGAATTGAAGACAACAATATATATATATATATATATATATATATATATATATATATATATATATATATATATATATAACATGTCCCAATGAAAACCAAGTTTCGGTACATAAGGTAGGGCCTTATCAATGACCATTGCACTGATTTAGACATCTAGGAATTACAACTTAAAAGAGAGTAAGTAAGACACGGGGAAAGAGGGTCTGGAACCACATCCAAAAGATAACTCTAAAAGTTAGATGACGGAATATAATCCACAAAAATGCTCCAAAGCTAGTTATCGACATTTGGTATGACGAGTGTAACACCTGTTTTCCCCACATTTTCTGTATGGTAAATACATATTTAAATGTATTTATTTTAGATTAAACTCAGAGGATGATTTTAATTAAACTAAAATCATTTTCTTGTGTTGTTATATCATATGAAGTCACGGTAAAATTTTCAATTGAAAATTGAGACGGAAGTCGATCTGCGTTTTCCTTTGCCAGTACAAGTTTACTGTGCAGAAAACCTAATTTTGGCCTGTGAACGAAACAATTAGTGTTTTTATTATGTTTCCTTAAACCTTGATTATTTTGAAAATTTTCGTGCAAAAAAATAAAATAAAATATTTTATTCGGGCAAAACGTCGGAAAAATTACGATCGGAAATGCAGTAGGGTATCCAATGGAGCAGATTATGGACCATAAAAGAAGTAAGGAGACATGATGGAAAGGGATATGGCACACTCCAAAAGTACCATCATCACACTTTTCAAATTATAATACTATTTTAATCCAAAAGTCTTTTCTCTCTCTTCTTCCATCCAATCAAGCATTAAATCACCAAGCTTGCTCAACAAGCTCTTCCTCCCACTCCACTTAGTCGTGAACCCCCCTATATACACCCCCTTTCATTTTCACTTCTTCATCTTCCTCATTCAACCTCCATTAAAGTTCATCTTCTTCCTTTCTTCTTAAAGTTCAAGCTCTTAAAGCTTTAGTTTTTATTCATCTTTTCTACTTAAGCTCTTCATTAAAGTTCTTCCTTATACTAAGGGTAATGCTCTCATATAAATCTTTTTGCAAGTTTCATCTTTTATTTCTTAGTTTACTTTATGTGTTCTTTATATGCTTTAAACTTCTAAAATCTCTCTAAAATGGTAGAAAACTCCTTTTGAGTTGAAACCACTTTCTATAGTCTTGTGTTAACTTATATTTTCACATACTAAGAGGTTGTGTAAAACAAAAATCTCTATCCATCTCTTCTAATGAAGGCCGGATGCTTGCATTTGTGACCTAGGAAGTTTTTGTTTCAACTTTTGGAATATGATCATGTGTTTGAGTTTCTAACTATCCCTTGAGCTTGAATCTATAAATCTTGGAAGTTTTGATAGCTTGTTCCTATGATGGTTGAAAAATATGAATAAGTAGGCCTAGGATACTATGTTTCAACTTTTCAAGTATTTATCATGGATTTAGAACTCTTAATAACTTGTTTATTTTATGTTGTTAAAGCTAGTATGTGTTACTTTCATTTTTCCAAGATGATCATGGACTTGAGCTCCATAAGATATTTGGATGCTAAGTCTAAGAGATTGGAAAGTTTAAGGATTTATAACTTGTTTATTTTATGTTGTTAAAGCTAGTATGTGTTACTTTCATTTTTCCAAGATGATCATGGACTTGAGCTCCATAAGATATTTGGATGCTAAGTCTAAGAGATTGGAAAGCTTAAGAATTTATAACTTGTTTATTTTATGTTGTTAAAAGCTAGTATGTGTTACTTTCATTTTTCCAAGATGATCATGGGCTTGAGCTCCATAAGATATTTGGATGCTAAGTCTAAGAGATTGGAAAGTTTAAGGAGTTATAACTTGTTTATTTTATATTGTTAAAGCTAGTATGTGTTACTTTCATTTTTCCAAGATGATCATGGACTTGAGCTCCATAAGATATTTGGATGCTAAGTCTAAGAGATTGGAAAGTTTAAGGATTTATAACTTGTTCATTTTATGTTGTTAAAGCTAGTATGTGTTACTTTCATTTTTCTAAGATGATCATGGACTTGAGCTCCATAAGATATTTGGATGCTAAGTCTAAGAGATTGGAAAGTTAAGGATTTATAACTTTTTTACTTTATGTTATTAAAACTAGTATGTGTTATTTTCATTTTCCAAAATGATCATGGTTTTGAGCTCCTTAACACATATGGATGCTAAACCCAAGAGATTGGAAAGTTTAGTGAATGCTAGCCTATTTTACTAGCCGTGTCCGAATGCCCTATGTTGTTAACTTAGTGGAATTTTAATTCAACTTTGTTAAAATATCATTGTTTATGAACTCCTAACACTTAAGGATCACAAATCCATGAGTTGTATAATTTTTGGGAATCTCTAACCTAAGAACTTGTCTTGGCCGAACCTTTACCTTATGGTTTAGTGTTCTTGTTTTGATTTTAACTTGTGATTTTGTGTTCACAACCTTAGACTTCCATCGTGGGAGAGGCGAGCGTTCGTGACTTACCTCGTCGAGCATCTAATCTTCTTACCTTCACAGAAAGTAAGAGGGGATTGCCTAGGGATATTCAATGACTATAAGCATGTGTGTATGTGTTTACTTGAGTGATTTGAATATTATTGTGATATGGAGCCAATACTTGAATAACTCGTTTACTTGAACTATTGTGGTTATTACTTGAAGTTGAACATTACTTGCTTTAAAAGTGTTATGAATTATCTCTATATGTGATGAGCGTATCGTTAATTGTGACATGATTATTGCTGTTGATTGAAGTTTGGAAGCGGACTTGAGTGCATGCACAATGATTATAAAGGATTAAAAGCCTTAATAAGTCTTGAATAGAACTTTGAAAGTGTTGGTTTCAGTTATAAAAGTTCCTTGTTTTAAAAGCTTACTTCAAGAAAATGAGATTCTTATTTTGAAAAGAAACGTTGAAGTGTTTTTAAGGCAATAGAAATTACCTTTTTATGATCCGAGTTGGTACAAGAGAAAAACTTTTGAACTATGTGTTTTATGAAGGAAAACCCCTTTGAAAATAGGTGACTTTATTTCATCAAGGATTTCAAAGGAAGCGAATTTCCTAAATGTTTTATAAAAAGAATTTGTAAAGGAAAATATTTTCTCAAAATGATTTAGAAATGTTCGGTTACTTGGACAAGCGACCAGGGTTTTGTTTTGTTTTTGATTTTCACTTTGCGAAAAGTAAAGCACATGTGAAAGAAAATACTAGTTTGCGAGGCGTCGCCTCTAGTATTCGGTTTATGCACGTGATGCGGGATCCGTGTCAAGAATTATGGACCAAGGTCCTAATCGTGATATTATGGGCTAGGAGTCCTAATTTTGGAATTGAGGACTTTGTGTCCTAATTTCATTGTTATGGGCTACGAGTCCTTATCATGTTGAAATAAAACATGGATAAAATTATAATTGTTTCTACGACTACAACCTTGGGTTGCGGCCGCAGTCTAAGGTGTTGTGATTGAACACTCGGACTGTGCGTCCCATGTTATTAATTTTTAAGTGATGGAAATTGTGAACAGTCGTTAACTTTGGGCTTCGACAAACGGAAAGAGAGAACACAAAGAAAAGTCTCGTCAATAAAAAGTCTTTTATTCATATGCATTTCTCCTTGGCAGACGTGCTTGAGTTATCCGAATACCCGTTTAAGATGTGGTATTCAATGAGGTATACATCCGAATGGCCGTTATAAGGGATTCGTGATGATGTTGATTCGGGCACATGAGGTGACGGAGACAACTTGCCAAACGGAGCGTATGAGCCTAATCAACTCTTTCTTTCTTAATGATAAAACGGTGATGGTATCTCATGAGATTAGGATTAGAGTCTGATGACTGAAGTGTCATGCATTATCTTTATAAAATTGATTGATTCGGGTATGAGACCCACTGAGATAATACTTATTGTTTACCTATGAGTAATGTTTAAAAATGTTAATATGTCAAGGTGTTGTATGTATCATGTGTATGGTTGTTGTGCGATATATCCGGTGTCGGTATCTCACTCTTTCATTTCTACTTGTTATTCTCTCTTCCTTTTGGTATCGTCGTATGCACATGAGTCGAGATGGATCCCAATATCCCATTGGTGCCGACAACATCGGCGAGGTCTTCGACGATGCGAGGATCTTTGGGGCATGGCGGATACACCTAGGGGCGACATCGCCCACATACCACGGAGCCATCACCACGGCCGTCTAAATCCGGCGGAGACCCGATCGACGAAGGGCTTCTACGGATTGGGTCTCCGTCGTATTTAGATCGGTCGTGTGATGGCTCCGTGGTATGTGGTGATGTCGCCCTAGGTGTATCTGCCATGCCCCAAGATCCTCGCATCGTCGAAGACCTCGATCTTCGATGTTGTCGGCACACGGGATATTGGGATCCATCTCGACTCATGATATATGGCGATACCAAAGGAAGAGAGAATAACAAGTAGAAATGAAAGAGTGAGATACCGACACCGATATATCGCACAACAACCATACACATGATACATACAACACCTTGACATATTAACATTTTTAAACATTACTCATAGGTAAACAATAAGTATTATCTCAATGGGTCTCATACCCGAATCAATCAATTTTATAAAGATAATGCATGACACTTCAATCATCAGACTCCAATCTTAATCTCATGAGATACCATCACCGTTTTATCATTAAGAAAAAAGAGTTGATCGGGCTCATATGCCCCATTTGGCAAGTTGTCTCCGTCACCTCATGTGCCGGATCAACGTCATCACGAATCCCTTATATCGCCATTCGGATGTATACCTCATCGAATACCACATCTTAAAGCGGGTATTCGAATAACTCAAGCACGTCTCGCAAGGGAAATGCCTATGAATAAAGACTCTTTATTGACAAGACTTTCTTTGTGTTCTCTCTTTTCCGTTTGTCAAGCCCAAAGCTAACGACTATTCACAATTTCTATCACTTAAAAATTAATAACACGAGACACGCAATCAAAGTGTTCAATCACAACACCTTAGACAGCGGCCGCAGCCCAAGGTTGTGGTCGTAGAAACAATTATAATTTTATCCATGTTTTATTTCAACGTGATGAGGACTCTAGCCCATAACAACGAAATTAGGACACAGAGTCCTCAATTCCAAAATTAGGACTCCTAACCCATAATATCACGATTAGGACCCTTGTTCCATAATTCTTGACACGGATCCCGGATCACGTGCATAAACTGAATACTAGAGGCGACGTCTCGTGAACTGGTATTCTCTTTCACATGTGCTTTACTTTTGCTTAGTGAAAATCAAAAACAAAACAAAACCTCGGTCACTTATCCAAGTCACCGGAACGTTTCTAAATCATTTGGAGAAAATATTTTCCTTTACAAATTCTTTTATAAAACATTTAGGAAAGTCGTTTGCTTTTGAAATCCTTGATGAAATAAAGTCAACTATTTTCAAAGGGGTTTTCCTTCATAAACACATAGTTTGAAAAGGTTTTCCCTCGTACCAACTTTGGATCATAAAAAGGTAATTTCTATTGTCTTAAAAATAATTCAACGTTTCTTTTCAAAATAAGAATCTCATTTTCTTGAAGTAAGCGTTTTAAACAAGGAACTTTTATAACTGAAACCAACACTTTCAAAGTTCTATTCAAGGCTTATTAAGGCTTTTAATCCTTTATAATCATTGTGCACAGACTCAAGTCCGGCTTCTCAAACTTCAATCAACAGTAATATATTCTCAACAATCATATCACGATTAACGGCGAGTTCATCACATATATTGATAATTCATAACACCTTAAAGCAAGTAATGTTAAACTTCAAGTAATAACCACAATAGTTCAAGTAAACAAGTTATTCAAGTATTGGCTCCATATCACAATAATATTCAAATCACTCAAGTAAACACATACACACATGCATATAGTCATTGAATATCCCTAGGCAATCCCCTCTTACTTTCTGTGGAGGTAAGAAGATTAGATGCTTGACGAGGTAAGTCACGAACGTTCTCGTTCCCTCCGCGATGGAAGTCTAAGGTTATGAACACAAAATCACAAGTTAAAATCAAAACAAGAACACTAAACCATAAGGTATAGGTTCGGCCAAGACTAGTTCTTAGGGTTAGAGATTCCCAAAAATTATACAACTCATGGATTTATGATCCTTAAGTGTTAGGAGTTCATAAACAATGATCTTTTAACAAAGTTGAATTAAAATTCTACTAAGTTAACAACATAGGGCATTCGGCCAAGGCTAGTAAAATAGGCTAGCATTCACTAAACTTTCCAATCTCTTGGGTTGAGCATCCATATGTGTTAAGGAGCTCAAAACCATGACCATTTTGGAAAAATGAGAATAACACATACTAGCTTTAATAACATAAAAAAAACAAGTTATAAATCCTTAACTTTCCAATCTCTTAGACTTAGCATCCAAATATCTTATGGAGCTCAAGTCCATGATCATCTTAGAAAAATGAAAGTAACACATACTAGCTTTAACAACATAAAATAAACAAGTTATAAATCCTTAAATTTTCCAATCTCTTAGACTTAGCATCCAAATATCTTATGGAGCTCAAGTCCATGATCATCTTGGAAAAATGAAAGTAACACATACCAGCTTTAACAACATAAAATAAACAAGTTGTAAATCCTTAAACTTTCCCCATGATCATCTTGGAAAAATGAAAGTAACACATACTAGCCTTAACAACATAAAATAAACAAGTTATTAAGAGTTCTAAATCCATGATATGAACAATACTTGAAAAGTTGAAACATAGTATCCTAGGCCTACTTATTCATATTTTTAGGCCATCATAGGAACAACCTATCAAAACTTCCAAGATTTATAGATTCAAGATCAAGGGATAGTTAGAAACTCAAACACATGATCATATTCCAAAAGTTGAAACAAAAACTTCCTAGGTCACAAATGCAAGCATTCGGGCTTCATTGGAAGAGATGGATAGAGATTTTTGTTTTACACAACCTCTTAGTATGTGAAAATATAAGTTAATACAAGACTATATAAAATGGTTTCAACTCAAAAGGAGTTTTCTACCATTTTAGAGAGATTTTAGAAGTTTAAAGCATATAAAGAACACATAAAGTAAACTAAGAAATAAAAGATGAAATTTGCAAAAGGATTCATATGAGAGCATTACCCTTAGTATAAGGAAGAACTTTAATGAAGAGTTTAAGTAGAAAAGATGAATAAAAACTAAAGCTTTAAGAGCTTGAACTTTAAGAAGAAAGGAAGAAGATGAACTTTAATGGAGGTTGAAGGAGGAAGATGATGAAGTGAAAATGGAAGGGGTATATATAGGTAGAAGGAGGACAGTTGCACGGCTAAGGGAGTGAGAGGGAGAGCTTGTTGAGCAAGCTTGGTGGTTTAATGCTTGATTGGATGTAAGAAGAGAGAGAAAAAACTTTTGGATTAGAATAGTATTATAATTTTAAAAGTGTGATGATGGTACTTTTAGAGTGTGTCATAGCCCTTTCCATCATGTCTCCTTACTTATTTTATGGTCCATAATCTGCTCCATTTGATACTCGGTTACATTTCCGATCGTAATTTTTCCGACGTTTCGCCCGAATAAAATATTTTTTTATTTTTTTTTGCACGAAAATTTTCAAAATAACCAAGGTTGAAGGAAACATAATTAAGACACTAATTGTTTCGTTCACGGGTCAAAATTAGGTTTTCTGCACAGTAAACTTGTACCGGGAGTGAAAATGCAGACTGACTTCCGTCTGAATTTTCAACTGAAAATTTTACCTTGACTTCATATGATATAACAACACAAGATAATGATTTTAGTTTAATTAAAATCATCCTTTGAGTTTAATCTAAAATAAACACATTTAAATATGTATTTCTTGCTCTGAGAAAATGTAGGGAAAACAGAATGTTACACTCTTTCAGAATAACAATATTATTATTATAGGTATCAAATACCAACAAACAACAAGAATTACATCAACTTTTATATAAAAAAGAGATAAAATATTTTTCCACAAATAAGAATAAAACCTTTTTGAGAAGACAATGAACCACCCATCCCCATTATATAGTGGAATGCCTCCTCAATCTTCATCTCGTGTACCCCCTTTTTTTTTATATTAAAGCTCCATTAAACAATTGTACAAATTTCCTTTTATACAACAACACAATTCATAACATTCATGAAATATATTATATAATTTTTTTTTCATGACATATATAATGCCATAAAAAACTGTAATGATGAAGAAAAACTATTAAAATACAATTCAAAACATTAACAAGTAATAAGAAAGAATCAAAACATGTTGAATACAATAAATGAAAATAAAAGACAATAAAGTCTGAATTTAAAACATTTCAAATATTAAATTATTTTTAAAACAACGGCCTAACGATGGATAACCTTAATGACTTTAATTACGAAAACATCCCAACATATGTGCCACTATAAATTTGGTGCATACCAAGGATTCCAATCACAATTGGAGACACAGAAAACTATCATATCTTAGAAAGCATATAAAAGTGAGAAAGCATGGCAAAAGCTTCATTTCAATTGGCTCTCTTTGTGCTCTTGGTTCTGGTTGCATCCGGTATTCCTCCACCCTTCTTTTGTGTTTGCCTTGGTTAGAGTTGCATGGGTTTTCTTCACACACAAAAAAATGAATTGGTTCCTATTAAAATTTAAACTAAAAGTTCAAAAATTATTATAAATAGATATTTAATTAAATGTTAATATATTTGTTATTTTCATTTTTATGTTAATTGAATCTAACGGTTAACATACAAACTTATCTTCAAATTTTTTCCTTGTTTGTTTTATTTTAATATTTCCAGGTTTGACAGCACAAGCAAAAGAGACACTTCCTCCCAAATGTTCGATAGATGATGATTGTAATGATTTTTGCCAACCACATTGCGGTGGCTATTGTGATGGTGTAGCAGGGCGTTGCCAATGTTATTGTCGTAGCCCACCAATAGGGCATATATGATATTACAATGTAGTCAAATGAATTGTACAACCTATATTGGGTTAAAATAAAATGAAATTTAATAGAACATGTTTTTTCTCGTTTGTTGGGGTGAATATTGCGACGTCTTTTGAGTAGAGCAGTGCTATTTGTTCGAATGTATAATTTGTTGTAACCAATTAGATACATCAATATTTGTCAAAAAAAATTAGATACATCAATAACCATTCAAAGTGGCTAAAACAGAAAAAGATTACACATGTGTCAATGTAATATGCACTTATCCGATTTCATATGAAAATTTTTCATACTATAGATAATTACCCTTTTGTGTATGTGAATAAAACGAAGCGGGCATAATTAATTCAAGTTGATCGAATATTACCCGGATATATACTGCACAAAAAGATAATAACTGACATATATTTAATGAATGATATGAACTCATTGTCAATTGTCGAAAAATCTCCTCAGAAATATGTTGCACTAAAAGATTTGGATCCATCAATTTTTTTTTGGTAACCATGATATAGGTACGAAATATCCACCACCGTTAGTGGTAACTAATCTCCGTCGAGAAACCTGTTGGGCACACAAGGTGGTTTCTCCCCTCCCAACCAGGTTTTCTCCATAAGAGTCGGGATTCTAACCCCAGACCACTTGCTTAAGGTGTCCGAATCCCTTACCACTTGGACCAACCGCTTGTTGGTATCCATCAATTTGATAATGGATATATATTTTCAATTAATTAGTTAGAGCAATTGCTTCCAATCAATTGGGGATTTCAATTAATTTCTATTAATTTTGTTTTCTCTAGTTTCAAATCCTTTCAATTATTATTCCATTTTTATGATTTTAATAAAAATAATAGAAAACCATTTTTTTGGGTGTTGGCACGTGGTAGAGGACACGTGGCGGTATTTTCTTGCATAAGGAATTGCTTTGCATTATTTATAGATATATAGATTATAAATAGATTATAGATAGATAGATATAGATAGATTTATAGATAAATTGATAGATTTTTTTTACAAGAAGATTATAGGTAGATAGATCTATGGCCTGTTAAAAAAATTGATAATCTCAATTTATTTATTCACGATTTACAGTATTTATTTAACCCCAATCTAAAAAATATGAAAATATTTATACTGCATGAGATGAAAAATCTTACATGAATATGGTTAAACTTTTAATTGGTCTCATCACGAGGTTCATCCCTAGGATAATGTGCTATTTTCTTTTTAGCATTCATTTTTTATTTAACTACTATATATTGATTGTTGTGTTATATGAATGATGATTATAATTAATTTAAATATATTCAAATTCAATTTTTATTTATATTATATGAAATTTATAGTAATGATGTTTATATTATAAATTGGACTATTGACCCTTCTACTATAATTCACAAATTGCAAATAATTTTTAAAATTCATGCACTTTTTATATTACCGTCGGTCATCTATAAGTAATACAATTTTATCCCCTATGCAATGTGGGTTTGCCATGTATCATATTCTCTATGCAAAAAATGCATCAATAAATATGGATGCCAAGTGTCAACACTACAATTTTTGATTTATAAATAAACTTAATACAATAATTTAGGTTAATATTCGTAAATTTAAATTTTAAGTGTAAATCAAATAATAAATCAAATTTGGGTTTTGTAAATTTGAATTTCAATCAAATAATAAATCAAATGTAAATTTGGGTATGTAAATTTGAAGTTTACGTAAATATTGTTATTTAAAAATTAATTTTTAAATTTAAAATTTGAATCTATAAATTTATAAATCTATAAATCTATCTATCTATATCTATAAATCTATACCTATAAATAATACAATTATATCCCCTATACAATGTGGTAGGGGTGTTCGCGGATTGGATTGCATCGGTTTTGAGCTAAAAAGTCATCCGATCCAATGATAAAAACATCGTGCGGTTTGGATTGGATCGGTTTGCTTCCTTAAAAAAATCTGATCCGATCTAATCCAATCAAATGCGGTTTGGATTGGATTGGATAATTCGGTTTTTGTCATATTTTATTTTTTTTCTAATGTCAAGTGTCCTTTCTACTTATTTAATAGTGGATAAAAGATGATCTTCATTTTAATTTGGGAGTTTGAGAAGAAAAAATTATTGATATTTTTTAACACGTTCTTTTATATTAATTCTCTATATCTACTCCTACTTATCCTATTTTTTCCTTGAATTGGCTACAAATAAATTGTAGCTAATTATTTTTCAAATTTACTTAATTATTTTCCTATTTTTCATGATTACTCAATCAAATATATATATGCTATGCACCAAAACTTTTAGTAAAATATAACTTCAAGGCATTAATATTTATTCTAAATAGTCTTATATATGTCATTCCAACAAAAATATTAAAGAGAATGAGGGATATAAAAGTATGAAGAATAATGTTTAAGTATGAGTAATACTATAATTTCAAAAATAATAGTATATGTATATAATAGATCGGTTTGGATTGGATTGGATTGGATTTCATTATAGGATCCAAAATCCGATCCAATCCAATAAAAAATTGCGGTTTTTTTGGTTTATTCGGTTTTCGGTTTTTCGGTTCGGTTTTTGCGGTTTGAATCGGTTTGGATCGGTTGATGAACACCCCTACAATGTGGGTTTGTCATGTGTCATATTCTCTATGCAGAAAATGCATCAATAGATATGGATGCCAAGTGTCAACGCTACAATTTTTTTGATTTATTATTTGATTTATAAATAAACTTAATACAATAATTTTGGTTAATATTCATAAATTTAAATTTTAAGTGTAAATCTATAAATCTATCTATAAATAATACAATTATATCCCATATGCAATGTGGGTTTGCCATGTGTCGTATTCTCTATGCAGAAAATGTAACAATAGATATGGATGCCAAGTGTCAACACTACAATCTTTTTGATTTATTATTTGATTTATAAATAAACTTAATACAATAATTTAGGTTAATATTCGTAAATTTAAATTTTAAGTGTAAATCAAATAAATAATCAAATTTGGGTTATGTAAATTTGAATTTCAATCAAATAATAAATCAAATTTAAATTTGGGTGCTTAGATATTGTTATTTAGAAATTAATTTTAAATTAAAAATTGAATTTAACTAAATCAACTATAAAATTTGGGTTAGTTTCAAAAATAATACAATTATATCCCCTATGCAATGTGGGTTTGCCATGTGTCATATTCTCTATGCAGAAAATGTATCAATGTTTATGGATGCCAAGTGTCAACACTACAATTTTTTTGATTTATTATTTGATTTATAAATAAACTTAATACAATAATTTAGGTTAATATTCGTAAATTTAAATTTTAAGTGTAAATCAAATAATAAATCAAATTTAAATTTGGGTACGTAAATTTGAAGTTTACATAAATATTGTTATTTAAAAATTAATTTTAAAATTTTAAAATTGAATTTAACTAATTCAACTATAAAATTTGGGTTAGTTTCAAAAATTTAAATTTTAAATGTAATTAATCTTATCTAATTATTTAATTTATTGGAATTTTATTTTCCATTTTAAGGTCATTCCTAAAATGGAATTACCTAAATCTTATCATATTTAAAATTAAGTTTAAATTCCGTAAATTTAAATAGAAATTTGGATTTTAATTGTAAAATTTAGGTTAAAATAATGTTTTGGTCCCTATACGTGACATCGATTTTCAATTTGGTCCCTATACGTAAAAAGTTATCAATTTGGTCCATATACGTGACACTGATTTTCAATTTGGTCCTATATAAGAGGACCAAATTGCAAATTATTGTCACATGTAGGGACCAATTCAACAAAAAAAATTGAAATCGGTCCCTACATGTGATAATTATTTTCAATTTGGTCCCTATATGTGATAATAATTTGCAATTTGGTCCCTCTTATATAGGGACCAATTAGCTGTGAGGACCAAATTGAAAATCAGTGTCACATATAGGGACCAAATTGATAACTTTTTACGTATAGGGACCAAATTGAAAATCGATGTCACGTATAAGGACCAAAACATTACTTTAACCTAAATTTTATTAATCTTATCTAATTATTTCAAATTAATCTCAAGTTTAAGGTCATAGAAGATGTTGCTGAATAAAAAATATATACGTAAATCTTAACAAAATTGTAATTAAATTTAAAATTCGTAAATTGAAATTGAAATTAGAATTTAAATTTTAAATTTAACTAATCTTATCTAAATATATAAACTATTTCAATTTTAATTAAACTGATGAAAAACATGTGTCAATCATCTTATCTCACTTTTTAAATGTATACGTAGCAACTATATTCTATGGAGATGATAGTTATATTGATGGAGAATTTGTTGAAGGGAATCATTACATATTTTCAACATATGTTATTTAGTTGGTGAGTCATACTTTTGTTTATGATTATCGTCTCATTTTTTTAGTCGAAATATTCCCTTTTCATTTTAAGTATTTATCGTTTCATGTACAGATGTAATTGGTCTTCTTACTGCTTTCCGTCTTGAACGAGAAACTTTAAGGATGGAAAGAAATCCAAATTAAGGGTTTTGGAGTTGTACAATGATGGGTATTGATACTGCCACTATAGATTAATAGCTTCAAATTTAATTTCATTTACTCCTATTTATTGGGTGTCCGTTGGTGTTCACTGTTTGGGAGATTTTAGTCGTTGATCCAAATAATATATCAAATTTTATAATCAATATTTTATTTCTAAATTTATTAAGTAGGTTATTTAAACTTCACAAATTATATGATATTCACATGTATTATATATTTTATATAATTTGTGTATATTATGTTAAAAAATTTATGTAATTGATATGTCAAAATTCAAAAGTTATCTTATAATACTAAAGTTATTAATCAAATAATTTAAAAATCATCCATAATTTATCCCGTGCGGGCACGTAATAGAATTCTAGTTGTTATACAATTTGCTTCCCATGGGTCACCACACTAGTACTTTACGTAGCCTTTCATTGTTTGTTTTCATTTGCATGTGATAACTCATCCTCAAAATGTTATTTGTTTACTTATATTCATTTGTTTAAAATATCAATTATAATGGATGTCGAAAAGAAAATATCAATTATAATGGATTGAATGGTGTGGTACCCAAGCTAGCATAAGGTGGGTGAGTATTTAGATATATAAAGAACTATTTTGTTATTATTGTTTAAGAACATCTTATTTTAATATCAATAATTACGAAAATATCCAACATATGTACCACTATAAATTTGGTGCATACCAAGGATTTCAATCACAATTGGAGACAAAGAAAACTCTTGTTTAGAATCATATCTTGGAGAGCACATTAGTCGCATAAAAAAAGTGAGAAAGAATGGCAAAAGCTTCATTTCAATTGGCTCTCTTTGTGCTCTTGGTTCTGGTTGTATCTGGTATTCCTCCATCCTTCTTTTGTGTTTGTCTCGATTAGTGTTGCATAGATTTTCTTCACACACACACAATAAAAATAAAAATTCATAGGTTCCTATGAAAAATTAAACTAAAATGTTCACAAATTATTATAATAGATATTTATTTAAATTTTAATATATTTATTATTTTCATTTTATGTTAATTGAATCTAACAGTTAACATACAAACTTATATATCTTCAATTTTTTATACTTTTTTGTTTAATTTTAAAATTTTCAGGTATGACAGCACAAGCAATTAGTGATGAGCCTCCCAAATGTTCGAGAGATGATGATTGTGTTGATTTTTGCAAGGATCAATGCGGAGGCTTTTGTAATGGTATACAACGTTGCCAATGTTATTGTACAACAAAAGGGCATATATGATATTACTATGTAGTCAAATGAATTGTACAACCTCTATATTGGGTTAAAATAAAAACAAAATTTAATAAAAACAAGTTTTTTCTCGTTTGTTGAGGTGAATATTGCAATGTCTTGAGTAGAGCCGTGCTATTTCTTCAAAAGTTGTTGAAAAAATAATAAATAAAACAGATAAATAAAAATAAATAAAGAAATAGAAAAGAACGCCTATAAAAGTTTATAATCTGAGACGTGTACAATAATTTTATCCAATATATGGTCTATCCAATGAGTTTATAGTCTACTCTTAAGGATTATTTCGATACAATAATTTTAATAATGTGAATACCCATAATTTGAGAGACTCTTTCAAAATAACAATATTATTATGGGTATCAAATACCAACAAACAACAAGAATTACATCAACTTTAATTTTATATAAAAAAGAGATAAAATATTTTTCCACAAATAAGAATACAACCTTTTTGAGAAGTCAATGAACCACCCATCCCCAATATATAGTGGAATGCCTCCTCAATCTTCATCTCGTGTACCTTTTTTTTCCCATTAAAGCTCCATTAAACAATTGTATAATTTTCCTTTTATAAAACAACACAATTCATAACATTCATGAAATATATTATATAAAAAAATTCATGACATATATAATGCCATAAAAAACTGTAACGAAGAAGAAAAACTATTAAAATACAATTCAAAACATTAACAAGTAATAAGAAAGAATCAAAACATGTTAAATAAAATAAATGAAAATAAAAGACAATAAAGTCTGAATTTAAAACATTTCAAGCATTAAATTATTTTTAAATAAATTTTAAATAAATTTTCCAGTCGTTACCATATTTTTTATTTTCTATTTGTATTTATAAAATAAAAATAAGAAAAAAACTAAAAATAATTAAAGTTAACTGACATTGATTACAATTAATTGCATTTTCACCAATTGATTTTTATTTCCTTTCTGCACAAATTAATTTAAAAATTGATTTTCTAATGTATTTATTAGAATCAGATAAAATGGAAATTTTTTGAAATTAAAGAGATTAATTAAAATATATGTATAATTTATAAATCTATCTATCTATAAATCTATAATCTATCTATCTATATAAATAATAAAAAGCGATCCCTATGCAAGGAAAATCTGCCATGTGTCAATCATGTCCTTACATTTTTTTTATTTTCTATTGTATTTATAAAAAAAGTAAAAAAGAAAAATAATTAAAAGTAACTGAAATTGATTACAATGAATTGCATTTTCACCAATTTTTTTTATTCCCTTTCTGCACAAATTAATTTAAAAATTTATTTTTATTGTATTTATTATAATAATAAAAAATGGAAATTTATTAAAATTAAATGAGATTAATTAAAATATATCAATAATGTATAACTCTCTCTCTCTCTATATATATATATAGCAATCCCCTATGCAAGGAAAATTTGTCGTGTGTTAGTTGCCACGTGTCATTAGCATATTTATATTATTTAAAACAAGACGATGGACCCGTGCAATGCACGTGTGAAATATGCATTAGCAATATAATTTCATATTATTTGAAAATACAATACATGATTAATTTTATTGTGAAATTAATATATAAAAGTATAAACCTTGTAAAAAAATGTATAAATGACATAATGCGTTTTTTATTTGGGAATTTATTGTATCTTAAAAATGGTAGGATTATAAAATATTATCGATAAACAAATATTAAGGTAACACGACCACAATCCTCCTAATTAAGGTAGCACGAATACAATACACTCATGTATCCCACATATACATGTGCGGTACACGGGCAAAGGATTTGTTGGAATAATTTTTTTTAATTAAAAACTATAAGATAAGCAAAAGTTATTGACAAATTAATGTTAACATGATATAATGAGATTTAAAAGTTTTCTACATAAAATAAGGCTGGATATGTGTAAGAAAATAGAAATTATTATACTTCAACATTCATTTGCTCTACTTTTTTCACCTGTCCCTTGTACTCAGTTCGATCAATGCTTATAGTATATATCATAAACACAATATATAATGAATGAAATATTACAAAACACAACTTTTAAATAAAAGAGTTCTAAGAAATTTACAAATATTATGACATATATTAGATTAAACCAGTTGCAATTATGTTATCTCCCTATCGAAGAAACATATGAAGCAACTTATTATAACCCAAATGTAGAATCAAATTGGCCTCACCTACACAAAATTTCACACCAAAAATAAATCATAAAAATATTAATTTTTTTTAAATGAGTCCTATGAAATTTTAAAAATATAATGATATGTATTAAATTCAAATCATTGCAGCTATGTTATCTTCTCGTCAAAGCAAAGACAGAAAGTAATTCATTAGAATGTTGAATCAAATTGGTCTCACTTGAAAAAAAATGTACAGAAAAATTTAAATTGCTTAAATAAATGAAAATCTTTACAAAGAAATATATTTATGTTAAAATTATTATATCAATGATTTTAAAAAAAAAAAAGTGCTTATAAATTATGACAAATTATAATTTTTCCCTAGCAATAAACAAAAAGTTTTCTTAATCTTAAAATCTTAAGATTATTAAAATAATGAATTACAAATAGCCGCCCCGCCCCCCATCGCCTAGCGGTGATAAGGGGAAGGGGAAGGCTAAGTGGGGACGATACACCGTGAAGTCCCAGGTGCTTGCTTGCATTCCTGGAGGTCCCTCAACTCCCACCCCCATCCCTATCGGACCTACCCTATCGCCACCTACAGGAGCCTCCCCCACCCATTCTACACCATCCCCCACCCATTCTATACCCTCACCTATCCACACTACATCATCCCCTACCCGTACTACACTATCCCCGACCCACACTAGCCCACCCTCCACCCATGTCCAGACCTCCACTCGCTTTGCGCCACGACCTGCATTAGCCGGCTGATAGTGTGATTTTACATCATATTTTCTGTACACTTTTGCATGCATTTTGCATATAGATTAGGCATTCTTTATTTGATTTTAGTTAGATTTTCCCTTGGAACGGGTGAAGCGGTTTCTTGGTGTTGTTTTACAGGAATTCAATGTAAAAATGATCAAAATCAGCCATGATGAAGCAGAGCAGAAGGCAAAAGTCAGAGTCTGTCACGGCCTGGCCGTGATACACATCACGGTCGTGACCCAAAACCACCACAAGTCAGAATCCATCACGGCTTGGCCGTGATGGAGATCACGGGCATGAAATGGAGGCTCGCGACGCGAGAAGGGGCTCGCCACGCGAGAGATTAAAAATTCCCAGGCTGCGGAAACAGAGCCCATCATGGCACGGCCGTGGCGGCCATCCACGGCCGTGACGCGCACAGAGTCTATATAAAGAAACGCAGAGGAGACGAAACGAGAGGGAGTTTTTGGAGCGAGAGAAAAGGAGGCAGCCTAGAGAAACCCTAGGGGGCGATTCTTTATTCTTTGTGGTGGTGGGTTCATCCTTCCATGGAGTGTTTCCCTTCCTTCATCTTAGTATCTTTCCTTTTCCCTTTCTCCTTTGATGATGTGTAACTAACCTCCCATTGTTGGGGTTAGGGTAGCCATTTCTGAATTCTTATGCATATGACTTGAATCTTGTAATATGGTTTTTACTTCTTTATTGAGTGATTGATTCTCTATGCTTAATGCTTGTTGTGGCTAGCACCCCCATGACATGATTAGTGTTTTGATATGCAATTGGAAAATTCGTGTTAAAATCGGAATTGAGATTAATCACCTGATAAGCCTTGTACTAGGAATGGAACTAGGTTTATTAGCAATCGTGTAATCCCTAACCATAATGCAAATTCATTAATCTAGGCCACCTAAGGAATTAGGGTCTATTAGTGGATTTAGGCTTTTGTCATCCGAGGAATCGGGGCTTGAGTAATTTAGTGGATTGATTGTCATAATTGAAGTGAAAACTGTTTATTAGTCATTTCATTGCATGAGGATGAAGTTTGGTGAACCTAACCCCAACATCTTTTATCATATTTGAAACCCATCTTTTATTGCCTTCCAAGTGTTTGAGAAAAGTACAAAAAGAGTTTGTTTTTCTTATGTTGTTAGTTCTAGCTTTTGTTAGTTTAGAACTCTCTTCAATCCAAGAATCGCTTAGATAGTAATTGAATTGGTACGTGCTAGTACTTGTTGCAGTCCCCGTGGATACGATAACCGGTCTTACCACCGTATTACTTGCACGACTGGGTATACTTGACCAGAACCGTCAACACCGGCTACTCGCAGTCCCCCTACTGGACCCACACCACACCTAGCACCACCATCATCATCGCACCGGCCACACACCCAGCAGGATTATCATTTATGCCGACTCCTGGGATGATGCCACAGCTGGACACGACCATTCCATCCTCATCATCCGCGGCCGCATACGGTCACAACATGGCCATTCCATCATCATCGTCTGTGCAGCAGTCAGTCGCGGTTGAGGACTTGCCTGAGTGGGACAGGGTTCCCGCACCTGAGGATCGACCACGGATCCGTCCTGTTTCTGGATTCTAAGTTTAATTTAATTTAATGTTGTTTAAAAATAATTACTATTTAATAAGCATATATTTGTTGGTTTTCATATTGTTGATTTAATAAAATTATGAATTTTTCAGCTTCATCCCATCGAAAGTGGGATGGAAGCACGTTACCCTCGCCATCAAGGCGCAGTACCGTCGCTTCTGGCCATCCATGGGGGGTGATCCCTGGGGAGGATCGGGATCCTATCTTTAGACGATTCGGGGTAAGTTCTTGTTTATTAGTTCATGTAATTTTCTCTTTATTTTTCACGCATTATATATATATTTTATTTTTTTGTATAATGTTATTAATATTTTTTTCTTTGTTAACAGGAGCTTGTGCGCTGGTTACCGGAGCATACCTCAGAGATAAGTGCTATCTTTGACAACCGAGCATCTGCTCGACTGAGGGACATGCTCCGGGAGCGTAGGGAGAGCCGGATATGTCCGGATTACATCGGGCCCAACATCTGGGCCCAACTGTGTGCTTACTGGGACACTCCAGCTTACAAGCTGAAGTGTGAACAGGCGAAGAGAAATCAGGCTTCCGAGAAGGGTGGGAGCATCCACACTGGTGGTTCTATTAGCCACATGCAGCATGTCATTTACATGGTATGCATATATAAATAACTTTATTTATAAATTGTATATTTTTATTAAAAAATTGTTTTATAACTAATTGATTTTATTGGTGTGTCGGTTGCAGGCAGGAGAGCTAGCTCGGTCTGTTGATGTCCTTACAGTCTTTGAGCAGACACATATTCGCTCGGACATCGGCGAGTTTGTTGATGAGAGGTCGAGGCAGATAGTGGTGAGCTAAAATGTTTTTTATATTTAAACTATTGGTAATTATTATATATATATATATATATATATATATATATATATATATAGTTTAGTAAATATTGATTGTAATGTATTGATCGCAGGCGGAGTACAACGCCAGGTTTAGTCAGGTAGCATCTGAGGCTGCCTCCTGCTCTGGTGCCTCGGATCCTTCTCAGCTGGACCCTGCCGAGGTTGAGCGACTACAGACTCAGGCCTGGATGGATGTGGCGGGACGAACAAGGGACAGATTTAGGGTACTGTGACCCTAGCCAGGTCGATCCGTCGGGGGTCGACACCGAGCTTGACCATTAGGGAGCCTACATCCTCCGGCTCACAGGACACGGAGGAGGTGCAGCAGCAGAGGGAGACGAACGAGCGCATCATGCAGCAGATGGAGACATTCTTTACGGTCATGACCACTGTGCTCGGTTTCCTCCCACCAGACAGGCGTAGCGCTCTGCAGGGGGTCCTCCATGCCACCCAACCCCAGCCCTCCACTACTACTACTGATCCACCAGCGCAGTCGCATGATGACAGCAGTCATGTGACGGCAGCAGACTCTCCCCGATAGGACGACGATGGCGGATATTATGGTGATGAGTATTAGGATAGTTATAGGTGTAGTAGAGTTTTATATATAGACGGATATTTTATTTATGGATTATATGTTGAGTTTGTTTTTATTTTAAATTAATTTTAATTTAATTTCTTTTTAAATTTTATTTTTAATTTCAATTTTGTTTTGTAATTGATAATATAATAATATTTAATTAAAATAAAATATTTAAATTATAATTAATTATAATAAAATATAAATTAATAAATAAATTATAACAATAATTAATAAATAAATAAAATATTTAATATTGAATATATAAATTTTAATAAAAATAATTAATTATTAATATAAAACAAAATAAATAAAAAATAATTTAAAAAATAGAAAAATATTGTTTCCGACGGATATTTCCGTCAGAATCTGTTGGTTACATTTTCCGAGGAAAATTCCGTCGGTAACTTCCACAGAGAGTTACCGACGGAATTTCCGTCGGTAATTAGGGGTTTTGTGTGGCAAGTTTTCCCATGGTTAAAGTCGTCGGAAATTTCCGACGGACGAACAAGATCCATCGGAAAGGCTTTCCTACGCCCCTATTACTGACGGAACCGTGTCCATCGGTAATGTAGTTTTTCGATGGAATTTCTTCATGTTCGACGGGTTTTTTCCATCGGTAAGTCGTGTTTTTTTTGTAGTGACGTAGGATTCTGATGATGTGGAGCTGTCACAGAGCGACACGTGTGAGAAATATTCCTGCATATATTTTCGTATGTATATATTATTATTATTATTATTATTATTATTATTATTATATATATATATATATATATTATAGTACCATTAAATTAGGTGAAAATTTGGAAATTCAAGTTCAAAACCAAATATTGTGATGCTCTTATTGATTTCGTATTATTTTTGAATAGTCAACAGTAGGTCTTAAATTCTTAATGATAATCTTATCTTATTCAGGGTGATTAAAAGATTCGAAAATCGAAATTAATGTGTTCAGTCTTAGCATATAAAAATAGGTCATTTGCACATTATAATATTCAAAGGAAGTTTACCAAAGACCATTTATTGGTCATTAAATTATCTTTGCCGAGTGCCTTTAATATAGCCTTATATATCTAATTTTAAATTTCGTGGCCATCACTATATATATTTTGTAATTTTTTTTCTTTGACTGAAGATATTTTATTATCTATTAAGAGCATCTTATTTTAATATTTTTATGAAAATATCTCAACATATGCGTCACTATAAATTTGGTGCATACCAAGGATTCTAACCACAATTCGAGAGGAAGACATTGAGAAATCATGGCGAAAGCTTCATTTCAATTGGCTCTGTTTGTCTTCTTGGTTCTGGTTGCATCTGGTATTCCTCCTGCCTTCTTTTGTGCTTGCCTTCGTTAGAAATGCAAAGGTTTTCTTCACACACACCAAAAACAAAATGCAAATGTTTTCATTTTTGTGTTAATTGCATCTAACAGTTAACATACAAACTAATATTCAACGATTATATTTAGACTGAATCAGGAGAGTATTTTTATTAAAGAATATGTTTTTTTGCCTTTTTGTTTAATTTTAAAATTTTCAGGTTTGACGGCACAAGCCCATGAAATTCCTGGCACATGTAATACAGACGATGACTGTATAATATTTTGCTTTGGTTGCGGCGAACGCTATTGTGAGTTTGGAAAGTGCAGTTGTAATTGTGGTGGAAGAAAAGTCCATATATGATATTACAATGTGGTCAAAAGAATTGTACAACCTCTATATTGGGTTAAAATAAAAATGAATTTAATAAAACATGTTTTTTCTCGTTTGTTGTGGTGAATATTGCAACATTTCGATCAAAAGTATAATATACGGAGAAGTAGTGAATTTGTTGTAACCAAATAGATATTTCAATATTCAATAACCATTCAAAGTGGATAAAAACTAAAAAGATTACATATGTGTCAATGTAATATGCATTTGTCGGATTTCATATGAAAATTTTTCATATTGAAGATCATTACCCGTTTGAGTATGGGAATTAAATGAAGCGAGTATAAGAAATTTGCAATTATTTTTGATATTTTTTTATAAGCAAAAGTACATACATAAGATTACAAGAGCTACTAAATCCATATATAACACTTATGTTCGATATTTGATATTAATATTAAATTATTTTGGTATGATATTAAGATTTATTTGGTGTGTCCGTAAAAAAAAAGTTTTATTTGGTGTGTACTTGCAGGGCCAACCCAAGTATAATCCACATTGAGCAGCCTCTCTTTCCTATTTTCTTTTTCCTTCCAGCTCAGTTGGACCAAAAATATGTGGGCCTTGGAGAATGGCATTTGACTTGACATGGTGCATAATAATTTTGGTCTTAAATTTGCACTTTAACATTAAAACTGGTTTAAAAGCTTTAGATTATATGATTAGACTATTTTATTGACTATTTAATGTATAGTAAATTTTGTATGATTAGACTATTTTATCTAATCCATGCATGCCCGAGCCTTCTCTATTGGCTCATACTTATCCTCTTATCTTTGATTTTTTTTTCTAAAAAAAATTAACTTTAATTTAATTTATTTTTAACATATATGAGTAACCAATGCATTTTAATTTATTTTTAATTCATTTTTTAAGGTCTGTGATTTTTATGTTACTTTATCTCGCATAAAAGGTCTCACATTAAAGTTCGCTTTAAGCCGAAAATATGTTGGTCCGACACCGTGTATTTGATACTAAGATCCGTTGGTAATTCAATTTATTAGAGTGTAATTGATATTTTATATAAAATATATATAGATATATTTTTTTTATACAAAAAGTAGCGATGAATTTCTTTCCGCCGTTAAATCCATTGCGAAATACCTATTTTTGCTATTAAATTGGTAGGTAATTATGATGGATAATCGAATTTTTCTGTCATATATTGAAAGTTTTACCTATACAATATAAAAAATTTCCAAAAGACTGGTTGGTGTGTTGGTAAATTTGTTAAAAACAATAAAAAATTATTCACAAAAATATTCACCATGGGAGATAGTTTAACCAAATACTCATCTTTATAGTGCATTAAAAGAAGTTTTTACTTTGGTTGCGACTTCTCACCATTTATAATTTTACTCAATCAATAAGGGAAGTCGATAATAGTCCCGCTGACTCCCCAACGTGATTACATTTTTTTAATCTTAAGGGAAGTCGGCAATGGTATGATATTTACAGAAAAATGCATCGGGTAACATTTTTCTATATATATCATAATTTTGCTAATCATTATTCTCAGGGTATTGGATAGCATTTTTCTTAAATGTTATTGTAAATTAAAAATAATCTTTAGCAGAGAGTTAATTAGTTGACCACATATTAATGACCAATTTTATTTAAGGGTAAACTTGAAAATTAATATCATTTGTTAAAATCAGTAATTTTGAATCATTTTTATTTTTTGGTGCAAAAGCAGAACATGAATAAAGTTGAATGAAATTTAATTTATATACATTAAGTAATGTGAAATTACCGTTAGTTGGTTCCAACAAACTAATATATATATATATATATATATATATATATATATATATATATATATATATATATATATATATATATATATATATATATATATATATATATATATATATATATATATGGAGCAAGTGAGATTAGTGTGTTACTATAAGAGATAAGAAGAGTAAATCTGGACATTTGGATTATACATGAATGATCAAGATTTGAACATAAAGTCATGTGACTTTTTTAAGTGATCACACGACCACCAACTAACTTCTAATCCTGACCATCCATGTATGATTTAATGTCCAGATTTGTTCCTCTCACTCTCACAATAACTATATATATATATATATATATATATATATATATATATAGTTTAATTTCTATGCACTGTCAGTGCAAATGAATTTTACATAGACATCAAATAATATCTTGACAAATCAATATCATTGTTATTCATCTTTATTAGTTATTAAAATAAAAACACATAAATCAAAATGTTAGTGAATGTCAGTGAAAAACTTTTTACACTAACAATGCATAAATTCATATTTTTTTGATAGAATAACTTCATATAACTTTTTTTTTGTTCAGAACCCACCCTAACGAGCCCTTTGTGCATAGAGGATCAACCATAGTGTGTGTGTGTGTGTGTATATATATATATATATATATACACACTATTGTATGGACCTGTGCGCACGAGAAATATGCTAATTTTTTAGTATTTCATTAAAAAATATGTTAATTTTATGTTTTTAATTTAAATTTTTATGGGGAATTATAAACAAAAAAAATGTTAAAAAAATTTTATTTCGTCTGAACTATCGATCATAAAGTGTTACAAATATTAACTTAATGGATATTAGATATATATTATAATACAAATAGTGACTCTTATGTAAGTATATACTATCTTGTAAATATGCACTCTACCTTGTTACATGTGCTATGCACGGAAATATCACAATATTTATGCAACGTTAAAAGATGATATAAAAATATTTGTATTTGGAGAAAAAAAATAAAGGAAGAATATTGTTATTTTTAAAAAAAGATGTTTATCAGTAAAGGAAATTTAATGATAAAAAAAAAAAGATTATGTATACAAACACCATAAAAAAGGTTGTGATTAATAAAAAATTTGTTGTTTCGTTCTTCCACTATCTTAGTTAGGAGTGGCCTGAGTTGATCCAATGAGTCGAAGCGTCATCATCATCGTCAGGGGTGAGAATATGACAGACTCATGTTAGGGGCCTATGACCTAGTCTATTTAAGATCTAGTAGAGCCTAGTCTGTTGAACAAAAAAACCAAGACAATGATTTTTAAAAAGCCTGTATAAGCCTATTAGGCTAATCGGGTCAGTCTATTTCTTTTTTTCTTTTTCTTTTTTGGTAGAGTGGAGAAAAGAAAGGGAAAAAACAAAAACTACAAACTAATTAAGTAGGAAAGCTCCAGCCAAACTCATCCTTAGGCCGACCTATTTAACACCTTCACAAAGACATATATATAGGGAGTTATAAGGTGATCAAGGTGGTTTGGGGGAGTGACATAGGGATTGGAGTGATAAGGAGGTCATGGGTTCAACTCCCCCACTAACATAACATACTAATTACTAACATTTTCCTATTAAAAAAAACAAAACAAAGACATATATATAAATAAAATATAGGAGAATGCTAACCAGTATCCTTAGGGCTTTGGTTAAGGAATCAAAAGAAGAAAAATTTTCACTGGAAAGTGATTATTTAATATCTTAAAAAGGTGAATGTTTAGCTTTCTAAGAAAAACTTGCTTGTTATGGATTCCATAACTTAACATTTTTTTCACTTTTGGATATCGTATCTATAAATTGATGTATATTTCTTACATTTCTACATATTTCCTATTTATAAAGTAATTAATGATTTATAAAGTAAATTATACATAAGATTGTCTTGATATTTGTTAAAACATTAAAGATCCTATTAATTATAATTAATATTATAATTATCAAAAGAAGTTAAAAATAAATTAATACTCATTTTCTATATTAGTTTTTTATTTGGATGGTATAGAAAATAAGTAATAATTAATTTTTTAACTTCTTATTATATTAATAATTAAAGGGATCATCTTTAATGTTTTAACTTTTGACAAATATTGAGGTAAGAACCTATAATATTAAATAATTATTATTACTCTTTTACTTACTTTTTTTCTAAATAAATTAATAAAATCAATAATTATTTAATAAATCTCAAATGAATAGAAAGGTATAGAAATATACGTCGATTCATATATATGAATGAATTTATTTATTTACAATTTGATGATATCCAAAAGGACAAAAAGAATATACAAAATTAACATTTAATAAATAAAATCTGTTATAAAAGGAGTCACATCACATCCAAGGCAATAGTAAGATTTCTATATTTATCTATATCTATATCTATATCTTATATTATATACATTTAGGAATAATCTCATTGAATGATTTTCCACATGTCAATCTCATTTAGGAACACTTTCTGGGTGGAATACATATACTGGATGAGACGCCCCCGATGTTCCACTAAAGAAAACCTTAATTAACTAAGTCTTAATTCGTAATTAATGTTAACGCGATTATTACTGTAAACACAACGGTAAACACACATCGCATATATACATAAGATATACAAACTGTCGTCCGAGTATGATGGATCCCAACAGAGGGACCCTAAACCTACAAAAAACTATACATACACCTAAAAGATAAAAGATACATATATAAACTAGTCACAGAACAGAGAAGGTCTTAGATTTACCCAACACGCATCTCAAAATACATCAAAACATCAAAATAAGCTCACAGAGGCTCAGAACCTAACAGGCACGTTCGACTAAGCCTTATCACGATATGGGCGCCTGGAGCTACCTTCTCCCGCTTTGTAGTGATGCTATAGACTCTGTCATATCAGGTCCTCAGCTCCCAAACCGACTTGTCGCTATTCATAATGGAGCGACGATGGCGTTAATGGTACATCGTCTGAACACTTTGCCGATGTACGTCATGAAGAATCGTGAATGGCAGACCTACCATCTACGATCGGCATGAAAGACGATCTCAACGTCCCCGAGGATCAGGATCCTGGGAGGGATCCGCTGGAGATAATGCCTCAGCTGGTAACCGAAACCCGCTGCCGTCTCCTACCGGTTGGCACTGCTCATCTAACGGATATACATACAGAGAAAAGTATTGTTTGCACACCTAGCCTCTTCAGGCTCACTCAAATTTGTTTGTAAGAAAAGCGTAATAATACAACTTGCAAATCTTTCACAAACACTCAGAAGAATGGATTAAATGTGAAGTTGAAAACTACGTAATAACTTCAAATAATTGAACAATAAAGAATGAAGAATTTATTATGTAGATTAAATGCTCTTTAGTTAATGTTGTGCTCTTTGTTCATCTCCAATGTCTTATCAATTTATAGCCTTCAATCAATTTAAATCCGTTACAGACATTCCTTCAGATTTTTTGCTTAAAGTCGAGGTCTATTAAATGCAATAGAGTCGTTATGGTCAACCATTAATTTTTAGGAATGTTGCTTGTACTCTAACAGAGAATTTCAACTCCCTCTGATGAGGGGGAAACCACATCTCCGGGAAAGGTAACCTTTACGAGATCTGATACGGGTTGTCCACGTGAAAGTAAGGACCATCTCTGATCTGTATTTAGAAGCTCACTAGCGCGACATACGTCATGAAGAATCGTGAATGGCAGACCTGCCATCTACGATTGGCATGACAGACGATCTCAACATCCCCGAGGATCAGGAACCTGGGAGGGATCCGCTGGAGAGAATGCCTCAGCTGGTAACTGAAACCCGCTGCCATCTCCTACCGATTGGTACTGCTCATCTAACGGATATACATACAGAGAAAAGTATTGTTTGCACACCTAGCCTCTTTAGGCTCACTCAAATTTGTTTGTAAGAAAAGTGTAATAATACAACTTACAAATCTTTCACAAACACTCAAATGAATGAATTAAATGTGAAGTTGAAAACTGCATAATAACTTCAAATAATTGAACAATAAAAAATGAATAATTTATTACGTAGAGTAAATGCTCTTAAGTTAATGTTGTGCTCTTTGTTCATCTCCAATGTCTTATCAATTTATAGCCTTCAATCAAATTAAATCCGTTAGAGACATTCCTTCAGATTTTTTGCTTAAAGTCGAGCTCCATTAAATGCAATAGAGTCGCTATGGTCAACCATTAATTTTTAGGAATGTTGCTTGTACTCTAACAGAATTTCAGTTCTTTATGCTTTCTGCAGTAGCCAGATCATAGTACTTCAGGTTGTTTTTGTACTTTGTTGTGCATATTTTCCTTTTAGTGTAACATCCAGATGTACTAGGGAATAAAACATTTTGGTAGCACTCCTTTTGTGAGTTATAAGGTTGCTTTGGAATATTTAGTCTTCTTAAACCTTGATTCTTGTAATTAAGAGAGATCTTCGGCATAATCTGACTTGAGTAAACACTTGAATAACAATTTTTATTATTTGTTTTAAAAAAAATAGACCGCACCCACTGGCTCAGGGTCTTGGATTCGCCACTGACTGTCTCACATTGAATACGACTGTGTTTGTCGTCTAAAGTGTTTTTAACGCATTTTTAAGTGAGGGCACATAGGGGGACTCATGTATATGATATTTTAACACTGTTAGGAGCATTTTAGAACCCTTTTGTCACCAAAATTCATAGAAATTGAGGTGGTGTTAAAACAAAACATGGCTAATTTGGCTGTAGTAATGTTGGAGATTTGATCTTATTATTATGAATATTATTTTGCTTTGGTGTCTCTGGGTTAGAAGAAACAAGGCAGTCATGAATAATACTCTGGTGACTGATTCAGTAGTCATGTTTTGGATTCATCAAATTGAAGAGGACGTAAAAACTTCTCTAGCTTCTTCGACTACTTATTTCCACAGTCCTCTGCTTGTCTCCTGGAAGCGCCTAGAGGTATGCTTGTGAAGGAGGCTGATACTAGGTTTCGTCACTATAAGAGTGTTATTGTTAGTATCAGGAGCTGGCACCAAAAGGACTGGAACGTGACCTTACTGCATGTGTTCAGGGAGGCTAATTTTGGGGCTGACTTGATGGCCAAATTGGGAACTTCTAGTGATGCTGGAATATGTATTTTAGTGGAGGCACATCATAGTATGGGGCATGTTTTATTTTCAGATATGCTTGAAACTCCTTATGTTCATCCTTAGCTCTTCTTTTCTTCTCAGATGTACCAAAAAAGAAAATTGTGACGTCTTAAAATCATACCAAACATAAAAAGAAATTATTTTCATTACACAGGAAACTTTTTTTTTAAGAGTAAAAAATAATATAGAAACAAATAATAAACATTTAAGATTGCACTACTAAGTTAAATGAAGAATTAATATTAAATAATTTTAAAATCAAGAAAGTGAAATGGAAGTTGATAAGTGGTGCATTAGACATGATATTTCTTCTAAAAATATTTTCAAAATAATTTGATTTTAAAAGATTTTAATATTGCTTTTATTACCATTTTTTAAAATCAACATTCCTAGTAATGTTTTGATTTTATTTTTATTATCTTTAATTACATTTTAATTGTCTGTTTTATGCTCTTCTATTCAACCGTCCAGCATTCTTTATTACTCCCTCCTGTATTTAATATAAGAAATAAATGGGTACTTTTTTTTGTTCCAAAATATAAGAAACATGCATAAATTTTCACACATATTAAATGTTAATTTCCATATTACCCTCATTTATAATAGGATTTATATTACGAAATATATCAACTTTTCTTACAAGTGAGTTTGCTCATTAATTAGAAGGGGTATTTTTGGAAATTTTTATGAATATTAATTACACTTAGCTCTTTTCAATGCATTTTCTTGATATGTGTGTTTTAGGGTTTTGTTTCTTATATTAAGGACCGGAGGGAGTATTAAATAAATTATTATTATTACAATTACAATTAAGAGGAGGGTGATTTTAACATCTATATATAGTATGCACTATACACACACGGTGCTGACGGGACTTGAATAAGTTTGTTTTATTAGATATATACATATACATTTACATTTATTTAATATGCATTTTATATAAACTCTCCTTTTCTACTTGCAGCTTTTGCTGGGAAAGAAAACATACAGGTTTAAATGGTTTTAGCCTAACGAAAACGTTTCACTTCTATTTTGTTGATTTTCTAATAGTTAATGTAATTCTTGCCATTCAATGGGGCGGGCCGGGAACGGGTAGCACTCCCCCGTGCCGTCGGATAAAAACCCTACCTAGAGATGGACTCATAAATTTTGATTAGCAGGGGCAAGATCTTATATAAATATTTTAATAAAAAATTATACAAATACATAAGCGAGAAAATAATGGCATCATTATCATTAAGTCATAAATTAGAGACTATAAAAATTGTATCATTATATATCCATAAAATTGAAGATGTAACTCCCCGATTTCTATGTCTTTCTGCAGTAGTAAATACATGTGTATATGTATTAATTTTTGATAAAATCCAGAGACTGATTCGAAATAAACTAAAATCACTTTCTTATATTCTTTTTTACCGTAGGAAGTGACGATTAAATTTTCGATAGATAATTAAGATGAAAGCCGGTCTGCATTTTTACTGCCGGTACAAGTTTACTGAGCAGAAAACCTAATTTTGAACCATGAACGAAATGGTTAGTGTTTTTGTGATGTTAAGTATGAAATTGGAAATTTTCAAAAATTTGAGTTCGAAAATAAAATATAATATTTATTCCAGGCAAAATACGATCGGAAACTTGAACCGGATACGCAATTGAGCAGAGTAGGGAGCACAAAAGTGATGAGGTGACATGTGAGAGTGAGATGACTTACTAAGGGGATGGCCTAAGTCACATCCTAAAAAGTGGTCATGATGACACTTTTTGAATTATGACATATTAGATGCTAAAAACCCAATTTTATCTGTCTTCTTCAACCAAACATGGCATAAACCAAAACTTGGCCATCAAGACTTGCTTCTCCCGCTCTCTTTCATGCCACACTCATCTCTCTCTCTATAAATACCCATTTCATTTTATCTTCATCACTTTTCTACTTCTTTACTTTCTCATTTTTTAAGTTTCTAACACTTAAAGTTTCCATTTTTACTTAGTTTCAAGCTTTAAGTTCTTCATACGTTTTCTTTCTAGTTTCAAGGGTACCACTCTCATACTCTTCTATTGCAAGTTTTACACTTATTTCATGAGTTTACTTTATGTCTTCTTAAAATGTTCTTAAAGTTCTTTTAACTTCTAAAATCTCCAGAAAATGGTAGAAAACTCTGTTTGAGTTGAAACCAATTTCTATGAACTTCTATTAATATCTTCTTTCATATTCTAAGAGCTTGAATCAAACAAACATCTCTAACATATTTTTCCAAGGATGGTCGAAACTATGTTTTAGTGGCCTAGGAAGTTTTGTTTCAACTTTTTGAAAGATGTTCATGTATTTGAGCTTCTAGATACCTCTTGATTTTAAATCTAAAGTCTTGGAAAGTTTGAAAATTCCCAGCTTGTTGATCCAATGATGGCCGAACCTAGTAGGTTGGGAACCTAGGATGTTTTGTTTTCATTTTCCAATATGATCCATGGACTTGAGCTCCTTAATATATTTGGATGTCGAGTCTAAAGATATTGGAAAGTTTAATGATTTGTAGACTATTTATCCTATGATGGTTGTGAACCTAAGATGTTTTGTTTTCATTTTCCAATATAATCATGAGCTTAGACTTCTTGGTATCTTTTAATGCTAAATCTAAAGAGCTTAGAAGGGTTGAAAATTTCTAGCCTACTTATACTAAAGAGGCCGAAACCCTAAGCATGGATTTAGTGGGATTTTGTTCTACCTTTGTAAAGTGAACCTTGGTTATGAACTCCTAACACTTAAGGATCATTAATCCAGGAGTTGTATTCTCTTTTGAAAACCTTTAACCCTATTTTATGCCATGGCAGAACCTACAACTTCTTGGTTTAGTGTTCATGGTTAACTTTTAACTTGTGGTTTTGTGTTCATAAACCTAGACTTTCGTCGCGGAGTAGACGAGGACATTCGTAGCACACTTCCTCAAGCATCATGTACATTTACCTTCACAAAAGGTAAGAGGGGACTGCCTGAGGGATATTCAATAGTTATGTGCATGTGTGTATGTGGTTTACTCGATTTATTTGAATATTGTTATTATATTGAATCAAAGTTTGAATGATTTGTATACTTGAACTGTTGTGATAACTATTTGAAGTTGATCCTTACTTGATTGAAAGTGTTGTGAATCATATATGTTATGAACTGTCATTAATTGTTATATTGTTGACTGAGATTATGATGATATTGATTGATGTCTGAAAAGTCTGACGTTAATCTGTGCTCAACTAATCATAAGATTAATAGCCTAAATAAGCTTCAAAGAAAACTTTGAAAGTAATGGTGTTCATTTTAAAATGTTCTTTAGTAAAGTATGTGTTTTGGAAAGTAAGTGATCTTACTTGTATTTATTCCGGAAGGATCAAACTTAGGAACTTGTGTTAAATAATTTCAAGTTAAAGGAAATTATTTTCTTACGAACTAAGTTTTTGTACAAGAGAAAATCATTTAGAAAATATGTGTTTTTACGGAAGGAAAAGCCTTTGGGAAATATTTGACCTTAAATAGAGATGATTTTAAGAAAATGATTTCAAGAGAAAATGGATTTCTTATAATAGTTTACAAATGATTTTCCAATGAAAAGATTTCCTGTAAAGAAATACTTTCGAAAATATTCCTGTAACTTGGATGGGTTACCGAGGTTTTATTTTTGTATTTGGATTTCACTGAACGAAAAGTAAGAACAGGTGAAATCGAATCTAGTATACGAGACATCGGAATACTAGTGTTCTATAATTTACACGTAGATCTTTGATCGGTGTCACGTCGTTGTGGACCGTGTGTCCTATTCACGTTGTTGTGGACTGTGTGTCCTATTCACGTTGTTGTGGACTGTGTGTCCTAATCACGTTGTGATAAACGTTATTAAAGGTGAATGTTGTTTTCTATGACCACAAGTCTTGAATGGTGCATCGGTCTAAGGTGTTGTGATTGAGAACTCGGACTGCGTGTCCTGTGTTGATGTTGAGTAATTTCAAGTGATGAAAATTATGAATGGTCGTTAGCTTTGAGCTTCGACAACAAACGAGATTGAACACATAGAAAACATCTTGAACGAATGTTTTTCTTCATGCATTTAGGCAGACATGCTTCACAGGTTAGTCACTTCGGTGATGTGCAAGTAGAGGCTATTAGTCACTTCGGTGATGTCCAAACAGGGACTTTCAGTCACTTCAGTGATGCCCAAGCAGGGGCTGTTATATAAGTCACGACGGTGATGTCCAAATAGGGACTTTAGACACGACGGTGATGCCCAAATAGGGGCTTTAAGTTTGATCAACTCTTAGAAAGATGAAGGGATCTCATGAGATTAAGTTTATAGAGCCGGAATATTGAAGTGTCATGCATAATCTTTATAAAAACTGATTGTACAGGTATGACACCCATTGATATGATACTTGTTGTTTTATCTATTAATATTTGGTAAATGTTAATATGTTGATGTGATGCATGTATCATGCATGTGGTTATTGTAATCTATCTATATATTGGTATCTCACTCTTGCATACCTTCTTGTTATATCTCTTTGATTTTCGGCATCGCTATATATCTATGAGTTTGGATGGATCCGAACATCCCATTGGTACCGTCGGAATCGAAGACTGAGATCTTTGATGATGCGGGGAATGCGGGGGCGTGACAGATTCACCCCGGATCTACATCGACTACCTATCATGGACCGATAACCATGCTGGAGAAGAATGCCGAGGGCGAACCATGTCGCAGAGTTCAGACAGTTGAGACGAGGAGGATTGCTCTCCTACCACCTTGGTACTACTTACACGTGCTACAGATGAATGGACAGCTACATGAGCACCCGCCTCTAGGGGTACCATTACTTGGAGTCGAGCCGACTTGACTGATTGATCTTGATGAGCACCCGCCTGAGCACCCGCCTTCACATGCATGAGCACCCGACTTCACATGAGCACCCGCCTCTAGGGGTACCTGGAGGATGAGCCTGTGTACCACATCTTGGATCACGACGATGATCTTGATGAGGTGTCGAAGTACGTGCTTGATGACGATCCAGATTTTTATGATTCCTACTCTCCTGATAAGGGCGGAGACGTCGTGGACCCATCACCTGGGGTCTCTTCTTGTAGGAGTGTTCGTGGCGAGTCTTCCTTTAGTCGTTAGTAGTGGCCGCTTACGGGTGTATATTTTGTGGTTAGTCTGTCTCGGTCCGACTGTATTTGGCTTCTTAGAGCCACCCTTTTGATGTGTGGTTCCGGAGCCTCCCCCTATTTTGCTTTACTTAGTTTACAGCTGTTAACTTTCTGTTCTGTAACTCCGTTACTAATGGCCATCCTGATCAGGCCCTAGTTTCTATACTAAACTCTGAATCCCACTGGGATAGATTATATATATATATATATATATATATATATATATATATATATATATATATATATATGATGTTTACATTTCATGTTCTCAGTGTTCATCACTTACCCTTGTTTAAAAAAAATATATCACCATTTTGAGAATACTCACTTATTAATAAAATGTCAATTACCGGAAGCAACCAACAATTTAATTATTTTATTTTCCGCAACAGGTAACAAAGTGACGCCCCAGTTTAAGGCGTTACAGAAGACACACCCCAACTTCTATAATTATAATGGTTCTCTAGGTGTCTTCATACTTTGAGATTGTTATACATTTTTTCATCTTCAACATTATCAAAAATATTTCTCTATGTATGCGACCAAGTTGTACTTAAAAAATAAAAGATACTATGTGAAGTATGGTTGTAAAGCAATGAGGGAAACATTTTTAGTGTTATTTAGAGTGGGATTGTAAAACAATGGGGCAATATAATCTTTTTAGGAGGGGGCAGCTGCACCCAATCTCATCTACCTATGATCGTCCCTCACCCTACCCATCCCCACTCGGTAATCGTGCGGGTACCTGCTAGACGGGTATTTAGTGGGTTTTACGGATACCCTCGGATATTACGGGTATCCACGAATATTTGTTCAATTTGTTAGCAGCTGCAACTCTTGGACCTACTGCTCGTAGAATTACTTTTTAGAGGTTTCAATTCAGCATGCATATCATACATTGGCACCCCAGGAAAGGGTATCCCTATACGGATTCAAATAAAAATACTAGATGAGAGAGGTGAGAGAGGGTCTGAGGCGTAATAATGTTCGCATCAAAAGCAATTTCCGACCACCACCATAACCTCCCTACCTTAGAAGAGAGTGGCTTAACCTAACGAAAGAGACAACTTCATTTTTCTTCACTAACTTCCCAGATAATCTAAGAGAGAGTGATCTGTGGAAAGTGTTCCTACAATGGGGGTCAGTTGGTGAGGTGGTCATCCCACCGAAAAAGGATAAAAATGGGAACAAATTTGGTTTTGTCAGGTTTAAGGGTGTAGAAAATCCCCTAAGGTTTGAGGGAAATCTGAAAACTATATGGTTTGGTAATCAGAGGCTTATTGTCAAAATCCCAAGATTTGGGAGAGAACAAACTAATGCTACAAAGCAAAGGCAATTTCGTGGAAGTATTGGTGGAAGGAATAGGTTGGCAGATGCCCACGTTAAAAATGATGTCTCATTTACAAATGCTTTGGTTGGTAGGAAGGACATCATTAAGGCTAATGCCATTCCAAGAGGGTCCACGAGGGGGAATGAGAGTCAAGTAAATGATTGGAGGGGTCCCTACTTTAATATTCCTACAGAAGATTTATTATGGCTCCAGGGTTATCTGGTAGGTAAATTGCACTCATTTAAGGTATTAAAGCTCCTTTAGAAAAAGCTTGCAGAATAGGGCCATTTTGCCATTACAGTAAGGTCAATAGGAGGAAATGAAGTTCTAATCTCTTCGGAGAACAAGAAGGACCTTAATGTGTTACTAAAGGAAGTGTGCACTTGTCTGGAGAAATGGTTAGTTGAACTCAAACAGTGGGAGCCTGGCTTGGTCGCCAGAGAAAAAACAATGTGAGTGAGGGCTCTGGGAGTGCCGATTGAAGCTTGGAGGGAAGATTTCTTTATGTTTTTGTCAGGGTTGGTGGTAAGATTCGATGACCTAGATGATGTTACAAAAAATGGGTCTTGACTGGATCTGGGACGGATAACTGTTACTACGCCGGAGCTGATTAATAGGGTGGTTAATATAAAGATCAATGGTATGATCTTCTCGGTTAAACTCGTGGAGGAGGTGTTCAACCTTGATCCCCTATCGTCTGGGAGAAACTCGATCCTTGCTTCGGATGGTTCTTCGGCTGGTAGTGAATCAAGGGTGGGGTGCAGAGTGGAGGACGAGGATGATGGCTCTGATGGTTTCTCCGATGTTGAATTAGGTCAATGGTACAATGGCGAGGGTCCTTTTTCAAATTTGGAGCATCGGGTCACTATCATTTGGGGTGGTGTTGGTGGCAGTCTGAGTATTTTGGCTAATGTTGGTTCCCCCAAGGGTTCGTACAGGAGGCAGTTTTTATTTAGAAATAAAGGGGGCTACCCAAACTGTGTGTCAGATGGGGGTGAGAATTCGTCTGGTGGAGACTTAGTTTGTGGGTTGAGTGGGCCTGAGACGAATCTTATCAATAACCTTGTTGGGCCGGTATGTGAGTTGGACAAGAAGGAGGCACCATTTGGTGTTAAAAGTAATTCGGTTGGTGTCTCTTTAATTGGGCTGGACTCAGATGCTTCTGTCCCAGACAGTCAGGTCCGAATTGGCAATGACCATGTTGTTGAAGTTCTTTCTGATGAGATTGAGGATTCCTTGGGCTTGGCTTTCTCCGAGGCCCAAGGAAGGAAAAGACTAGAAATCAAACTGGGGAAGAAGCCCGTTTTGGAACAGGTTTATAGTGTTGAAGGTGGTTCTTTCATGACTAAAAATAGAGGCGGGCCAGATAGACCCCTCAGGAATGACTCCGCTTGCCTCAATCAAGCTTTTGGGAAGAAAGGAGGTTTGGAGATAGGAAAGAATAATGTCCGGAAGGAAGGGGAAAACGCGGTCCAAGATTATAAAATTTGGGGGGGGGGCTATGAAGAAAAATCGAATCAGAAAATTGGTCTTGGAAGAGAAGTTATCGGTTCTTGTTGTCTGATTCTTGGTTGGCTAAATGGGAAGGAGTGTCATAGTGGGTGCTATCAAGGGACATATCGGATCACTGCCCGATTATTCTAAGGTAGGCAACTTCTAATTGGGGCCCAAAGCCCTTTAGATTCAAGAATTTTTGGTTGAAGCACTATGATTTTACTGATTTGGTGAAAGCTAGCTGGGTTGGTTTTGATGTCCAAGGTTGGAGGGGTTTTGTGTTATCTCAGAAACTGAAGCATCTAAAACTAGTTTAGAAAGATTGGAATGCGAAGGTTTTTGGCATCCAGGATCATAAAATTAAATTCATAACAGATAAGATTGGAGAATTAGATCTGGAAAATGAGGAAATAGGGCTAGGAGCGGAGGAGGTCATTCTACTAAAGAAATCCACTGAGGGGCTTTGGTCTTTGCTAAAAAATAAACAAAGTCTTAATCACAAAAGGGCTAGAGTAAAATGGCTTAAGGAAGGGGGATGCAAATTCGAAGTACTTTCATGCTTGTATTAAAGCTAGAAGAGGCATGAATCAAATCACTGGGTTACATGGAGCTAATGGTTGGATTAAGGATGTACAAGAGATCAAAAATGAAGTGGTAAAATATTTTGCAAGCCACTTTGAGGAGAGAGACAAAGAAAGGCCTAAACTGGATGGAATTTAACTCCCTGCTGTTTCGGATCAGCAGAATGCTTGCCTTATAGTGCCTTTTTCAATTGAGGAAATTGAAGATTCCTTAAGCAACTGTGATGGGGACAAGAGCGCAAGACCAGATGGATTTAATTTCGCTTTTATTAAATCATCATGGGATCTTCTCAAAGTCGATGTGCTGGGATTGCTTCAGGAATTCCATTACAATGCTTCTCTACGAAAAGCTTTGTCTTCGTATTTCCTCACTTTGGTGCCAAAGATCTCTTGTCCTCAGGAGATAGGTGAGTTTAGGTCAATATCTCTTCTTGGATGTCTTTATAAGATTGTCGCAAAGGTGCTTGCATCCTGGTTGAGTGAGGTTATGGAGTCTATATTGTCTCTTGCCATCAATCTGCATTCATAAAGAAAAGGTTTATTTCGGATGGAGTGGTGGTTATTAATGAGGTGATTGATCTAGCAAAGAAGAGAAATAAGGAGTGCCTAATCTTCTAGGTTGAATTCGAGAAAGCTTTTGATTCGGTGAGTTGGAGCTTCTTGGAATATATGCTACTTAGATTTGGTTTCTCTTCTAAGTGGTTAGCATGAATTCGTGCTTCTGTGTTCTCCGGGAAACTGTTAGTGTTGGTAAATAGGAGCCCAATTAATGAGGTAAATATTAAAAGAGGACTTAAACAAAGGGATCCTCTAGCCCCATTCCCTTTTCTTTTGGTTGCGGAGGGGTTGGGTGGTCTTATAAGGAGGACGATCTCTCTAGGCAAATTCAAAGGTTTTAAGGTGAATCATTCAGATGTTGTAATCTCACACTTACAATATGTGGATGACACACTCTTGATTGGTGAGGCTTGCTATGATAATTTGTGAGTAATGAAGGCGGTTCTGAGATCATTTGAATTGGCATCGGGTCTGAAGGTTAATTAATTTCTTCAAGAGCATGCTACTAGGTGTGAATGTCAGCAGTGTTTTCTCTCATCAGGGGTAGATTTTCTACATTGCAAGGTGGGTAAGATCCCTTTCCGGTATCTAGGCTTGCCGGTAGGTGCTAACCCGAGGAAAGAATCAACTTGGCAACCGATGATTGATTCATTGGTAAGAAGGCTCAAATCTTGGAAAAATAAATTTCTATCCATGGGTGGAAGGTTAGTTCTACTGAACTCGGTTTTGAATAGTATCCTACTACCTATCTTTCAAGAAAATGCTGGTGAAGGTTAGGAAGGTGGTGATTATTATCCAGAGGAAAATTCTTTGGGGTGTTGTCATGGAGGAGAAGAAAATCCCTTGGGTTAAATGGGTAGATGTATGTAAACCTAAATCTTGTGGGGGTTTAGGTGTTAAAGACATAACCCTTTTTAACGTAAGTCTTCTTGGTAAATGGCGTTGGAGGCTCTTGGTGGAAAAAGAAGCTCTTTGGGTGGTAATGCTTAAACCTAAATATGGGAATGAAGTGTGTAGTAATATTAGTTTAAGTGAGGCGAGCAATGGTAGGCTCTCCTCAGTTTGGTGGAGAGATTTGTGTAATATTGGTAGTTGTGGGGGTGGGGATAACGATTGGGTTGAGGAGGGGATTCAGAAGATTATTGGGGTGGTTCTACTGTGTCCTTTTGGCCTGACATTTGGTTTGGTTGCACTCCTTTGAAGGTCTCTTTCCTGTGTCTCTTTGTTGTCTCTTTACAGCAGAATAATCTAGTGGCAGATTTTTGAAATTGGGTAAATGACACTTGGGTTTGGGATTTAAAATGGAGGAGACATTTCTTTATGTGGGAGGAAACTTTGTTTTTGGAACTTCAAAATGCTTTAGCTGCAATTACTCTACAGCGACGGGATGATAATTGGTGTTGGTCTCCACATTCCTCGGGTGTATATAACGTGAAATCTGCATATGCCCTGATGCTGGTTAGGTCCTCACGATTGCCCAAACTATAGGAAGTTGATGCAAAAGCTTTTAAGTTCATTTGGGAAAGTGCAGCTCCACTAAAAGTCAGGGTCCTCTCTTGGCAAATGCTACTAAATAGACTTTACACAAGGCTGAATTTGCGCAAAAGAAATGTGATTGAGCATGTCGGCAATCTAAATTGTGTGTTGTGTGACTCATTTTTGGAAAGTGCAGATCATCTATTTGTTCAATGCCCCTTCGTTGCTGGAATTTGGGCAGCGGTTTTCAGCTAGTTGGGTACTACGGTCATGGCCCCTACACAGGTTTCTCCATTTTTGGTCCAATTCGGGAAAGCTATCAATAGGAAGCCGTTTTTACCAAATTGGTTGACGGTGTGGCATGCAGTTTCTTGGTGTATTTGGGAGCTGCGCAATGGAAATTTTTTTTGGTGATCTAAAAGTGGATATGGTGGACATTTTGGGTAGGATTAAAGTGTGCTCTTGGAAATGGTTTAGTGCAAAAAAGGGATACTTTTTGTTTATTTTTAGATTGGTGCGTAGACCCTATAAAGTGTATTGAACGGGTTTAATCTGTTTTATCTGTTCAATCTACTTTGTGGATCTACTGGTCCTTTTGTATATGGGTTTTGAGTACCCCTGTATTATTAATAAATATACTTTTTTGCTTGTTCAAAAAAAAAAAGATTCAACAGGCACACCTGGCTGTAAATTTTGGTCGTGGTTGGGTTAGAGAGTGTGAACCGCTTCCAACTGCAGTATACTATTGAGTTGATAAAGGATGATAAAAATTGTAAGAATGTTGAACCCACCATCAAACTACCTGTTAATGGACCAATATAAGGATTTAAAACTAATGTCAAATATTGCACTAAGCTTTGCAACCTTCATGTCAATCTTTATCAACAACCCAAATACCCAATGTCCAAACCTGGAACCATGGCAAGGCCGAGAATAAGGTTTTTAAAAAATGGAGTTGAACTCTTTACCCTTGAGTGATCATAATAATGTCAATCTAGTTGCAAAGCTTACCAGCAATGCTCCTGCAGCTGTGTCTAAGCTGGAGAGACGGTACCAAGTAACACGAATATCTTGCCTATTATTCCTTTCAAGCAACCAGTGAATTGCGCAGAGGCACAATGTTGAGTGATAGTAAAAACTTCGGGTTGTATGGGTACCCGGAGATACGGGTACCTCAATACCCGCCCTGCCCTGTTAATAAGCGGGTAACAAAATATACGTTTATCTTATCCGCGGTAAACCCCGCCCCATGCCCGTTGCGGAACTTATCCACGGATGCCCATAGGTACAGGTAAAATTGACATCCCTATTCTTGGTGCCCAGAATAATATTGTTATTCTGAAAGAGTCTGTTAAATTCTGAGGGATATCCGTATTATTATTACTACTGTGGCAAAATAATCTCAAGGACGGTATGATTTCACACGTCTTTGACTATAAACATTTAGTTGGAATTTTTTCATCTTTTTCTCAATTTATTTTATATATCTATTTTATTTATTATTTTTACAACAGTATTTGCATACCAAAAATATTATACTTGTTACACTTTCATAGTTTGAGAAATGAAAGAAAAAAGTGTGTATTTATCAATCGCTTTCTTAATTTTATCATCTAATAAGACAATGGTGTAAAATGATACTATTATATGAAAAATTAAAAGTTGATATAAAGAATGACATAAGTAATGTATCACCTCATGAATCCCATGATCAAATATATATAATTCAAATATTTAAGCCCAAATATATAGTAACAACTTCCACTTCATTATTTTTGTCTTCCAACTTCACAATAATCTCAAGAGCATTGATATAAGACACGTATCAAATATATCCCTATAGAGGCTTTGTACAATTCTTACTAACAAAGGTAGCCCTTCTGGAAAATAGATCATACTCTACTTGAAAATTTACTTGTTGTAAGCTGCCAAAGATGTTGGTCCCATCTGTAGGGAGCATCAAAAAGCAATCGAAGCTACCGTACCTCCTAAATAAATGCAAATCACTCAACTGCAACGGAATACCAGCACCATAAAATTGGAACGTGACATTAGGGTAGCGTGTAATTGCTCCATAGCTATAACAAAACTTATATGGTGAAGGAGGATCCTCTACTGGTGAAGCATGAATAACATCCATGATAGCAGCTACAACACCGTAATAGAGATTGTTTTTAAGATGAGTGAATGTGGTACCACTATCAAGTATAATGTTGCCTGCAAATTGTTCTGGCTTCACCACCTTTTCTTCAATAGAGATACCTTCAAGAGTAAGGTAGTAAAAGGTTGGTGGATATTTATCCACGAAATTAGTACGAACAACAGTACCCAAATAACTTGTGTCATCCCCAAACGTCAGTGTACTATAAGAATTTCTTGAGTCGAAAGGAAGCAAACAGTAAGAGAATATCCGAAAAAAGTTGTCACCAAGTTGCTCAACTAACGATAATTCTCCACCCCCAAGACCAACAATTCCTGCACTTGTTGGTTCGTATAACCCAACATTCTCATGTCCACACCCTATTATAGTTTTATTATTACTCATCAACTAGCCATCATCGGATCGAATGCTAATGGTATCAGTAGTCAACTCTCCTATTGTGTAAGAACGGTCTCCATAACGATAATCATACTCGCATTCGTCATCATCACACCGTAGATTGTCGTTTATCAACCTACAAGAAGGATCGTAACAAAAGATCATGCCATGAGTAGTTGACGCATATGGATCGTAAATTGGGATCTTTTGATTGTAACATTTCTCACAAGGCTTGCATTGAAACCAAATAAGATCACTTCCAGTGTCTGGAATGGCATATGTCTCCAGCGGCGGTTCACCTATGAGGAGCTTCATGATGAATTCCCCTCCGCCGGCTGGCAATATCCTACTGTCAAATCTGTCTTCACCTATAGTAGCAAGGTGCATGCTCTTCATTTGAGCATTTGAACGCATGGCAGCACTTATAAGGATATCACTTTCGGTCATTGAAGCAATGTAGAAAGGTGACTTTGGTGAGTCATGATGAATGAGATTAACGCTGAAACTTTTGGCTAATGGCATTGACAATGAAAGTAGTACAATGACCAAGATCACTACTATAATTACTTCCTTCATGTTGGCAGATTTAGAATGGAGGTGGTGTAGAGAGGTGGACGTATTGTTGCAAAAGACTTTGATAATGTTCACAACACATGTTTATTTTTATAGGAACATTTGCATGTATTTTAACATTTATTAATTATTAATATTATTTAATTTATTAATTATTTTTATAGGAACAATGGCACATTATAAATAAGATTGTCGTGATATTTGTTAAAACATTAAATATCCTATTAATTATAATTAATATTATAAGTATAAAAGGAAGTTTAAAAATAAATTAATAATCATTTTCTATATTAGTTTTTTATTTGGATAGTACAGCAAATAAGTAATAATTATTTTCATTACATAGGAAACTTCTTTTGAAAGAGTAAAAAAAAAATATAGAAACAAATAATTTTCTTTATCAACAATAGAAACAAATATTAAACATTTAAGATTTCAATAGAAAGCGTTAAATGAAGAATTAATATTAAATAATTTTAAAATCAAGAAAGTGAAATGGAAGTTAAGACTTGAGAGGTGGTGTATCAGACCTGATATTTTTTAGAAAAATATTTCCAAAATAAGTTTATTTTAAAAGATTTTAAATATCTCTTTTATTACGATTTATTAAAATTAATATTCCTAGGAATATTTTGATTTTATTTTTATTAAAGGTCTCTTTTTTTTTTTGACAAAATTAAAGGTCAAGTTTGATTAGTAGGTGGACACAAGTTTCTAAATCTAGAGGAAGGAAGCCTAAAAAGCATTTTTATTTTACTATCAGTTCTTATATTTTTTTTCTTCATATACGGTGACTTTGTAAAGGATAAATAAATCCAAAACTAATTGTAATGGGGTATGGAATTTAAGTCTTTTCTGAAGAGAAAAAAATCATTAAGCATGAAGGCAATAGAGAACATGATTCGGCCAAGTTATTCATTTAGGAGTTTCAAACATGTATAATTTGATGGATAGAGCAGTGGAAGAAGGAATGTTCTCAGGTTTTGTTTTTGACCAACATTGCAGTCTTTCACACTTACAGTATGCCGACGACACACTATTTGTTGGCAAGGCAACATTTGATAATTTGTGGGTTATAAAAGCTATTTTGAGATGGCTTCAGAATTAAAAATAAATTTCAGTAAAAGCTGTCTCTTTGGCTTGAATGTTGGAGATTATGACTTTTGAGGGCAGGTTCGAAATTTTTGTGTTGTAAGATAGGTCAGCTTCCATTTATTCATCTAGGACTTCCAATTGGGCAAACCCACGCAAGCTATTAACCTGGCAGCCAGTGATAAATGTCTTGAGGAAAAGATTGGCGAGATGGTAAGGAAAAAGACTCTTTCGGAGGAAGAATAGTCTTGCTAAAATTGGTTCAATCTAGTATAACCTTATACTATCTCTCTTTTTTTAGAGTGCCAAGAAGAGTAATGAAGACAATAATTGGGATACAGTGGTGTTTTTTATGGGGAGGTGGAGAAGGGAGGAGGTGTATACCATGGGTGAATTGGCTAAAAGTATGTTCTTCAAAATTGTCTGGGAGTCAAACATCTGGATCTTTTCAATATCAGTCTACTTGGAAAATGGAAGTGGAGGATTCTTGTGGATAAGCAGGCTAGCTGGTATAAAATTCTTCAATCTACGTATGGAGATTTGAACCAAGTTCCTGAGCCTAGCAATTAGAACTCAAGGAACTCCTCACAATGGTGGAGGGACTTGTGTGCCTTAGATGGTGAAAAGGCAGCACCTAGAGATTGGTTTGTGAGAGATTTTCAAATTAAAGTAGCAACTTATTTAAGGTTACGTGTTAACGATTAAATGAAAATAACAACTGCTTCCTTGCATCAATAATTGCCATGGTTCAATGGCATCAGCGCATGCCTTGCATCTAAGGTGTACGCAGCTCGATTCCCATTTGTGGCATTTTCATAAGAGAATGGGACGCAACCGTTGGCCACTAGGCTAACGGGTATATTGTGTTTATTCATTGTCGTTAATGATACTTAAGTGTAGGATTTGACCGTTGGTGAAACTCTTGGAGAGTTGTTTTTCCTTCACCAAGAGGCATGATTTGATCTATAAATAGAACTATCTGCATGCAGTAAAGACATACGAAAATCTCATAATTTCCTAAACCATTCTTCACTCCAAATCACCTTCTTTTCTCCCTTGTGCGAAGAGAGAGTTAGGAAGACTATTGTTCTGTAAACTGCCATTGACGATACGCTTGGTTTAGTGTGTGCAAACCAAACCAAGGTTACTCCATTGTATCCTGAAGGGGATTCGTCGGTTTTACCTGTTTCTTCCAATCCACGAGGAGAGATTGGTGGGGGCGAATCGAACCTAAAGCCTAGTGTTCCTACACGCCTTGGAGATTGCGCATTACCATTGTTTTCTTCTTCTTTGTTGCAGATCCATACATCATTTTCTAACAATCTTTAGGTTCGTTTTCTGTAACAATGGCTGCAACGTTGAAGGATATGACTTCTGACTTTATGAAACTTGAAAGGTTCGAAGGTGGAAACTTTCATTGTTGGCAAAAGAAGATGCACTTCCTTCTTACAACATTGAAGGTGGCCTATGTGTTGAACACACCAAAACCAGAGAAAAGAGAAGATGAGACCATCAATGAGACTCGTGAGAGGAACAAGTGGGTTAATGATGACTACATTTGCATGGGGCATATTTTGAATGGCATGACCGACTCATTGTTCGATGTGTATCAAAATGTGGGATCCTCCAAAGAACTATGGGGGAAACTTGAGGCAAGATACATGATGGAGGATGCAACAAGTAAGAAATTTCTTGTAAGTCGTTTTAATAATTATAAAATGGTTTATGGTATGCCTATCATGGAACAAATGCATGAAATTGAACGTATTCTCAATAACTACAAACAACATAATATGCACATGTATGAAAACATTATTGTCTCCTCAATCATTGACAAACTTCCTCCTTCATGGAAAGACTTTAAAAGAGGTCTTAAACATCGGAAAGATGACATTTCTCTTGAACAATTGGGTAATCACCTTCGTTTAGAAGAAGTGTATCATAAACAAGATGATACTAAAGAACATTTTGTTCATGAGAAGGTGCATGTAGTAGGGGAAGGGAAATCTGGTAAGTCCTCTAAAAAGAGGAATCGAGATTTTGGAAAATCTCATGAAAACAACAATGAGAATGGCTACGAGAAAAAGAAAAAGAAAAAGAAAAATGGTTGTTTCTATTGTGGAAAACCGGGACATTTCAAGAGGAATTGTCGTCTCCTGAAAAAGGAAAAAGAGAAGGAATCTAGTGCAACAAAGGACAGTCTTGTTGCGGTCATTTCCGAAATCAACATGATAGAAGATGTTGGATCATGGTTGATTGACTCCGGTGCAACTTGCCATGTGTGTAAGAACAAGGATCTCTTCAAGAAAATTAATGAAGAAGATGGAACCGTTCTATATATGGGAAATGCATCAACTGTCCAAGTTAAAGGCAAAGGGACGGTGGAACTAGAATTCGCTTCGGGAAAAGTAGTCACTCTTACAGATGTTTATTATGTACCAGATGTGAGGAAGAATTTAATTTCTGTACCATTACTTAATAAGTACGGGTTCAAATGTGTATTTGAGGGAGACAAGTTTATTCTCTCTAAGGGAGGAATGTTTGTAGGAAAGGGATACCTTAGTGAGAATATGTTCAAACTCAATATTATTAATGATAATGGATTTATTTATGCTTATATTGTTGAGTCTTGTAATTTATGGCATTCTCGTTTAGGACATGTTAATTTTAGTAAAATGGATGAAATGATGAATTCATGTTTAATTCCTAAAACAAGTAGAATTTCGGATGCATGTACAACTTGTATGCTAACTAGGATAACTAGATTTCCTTTTCCTAAAGTTGAAAGAAGTTCTAAAGTGTTAGATTTAATTCATTCTGATGTATGTGATTTACATGGTTGGCCTACTATAGGTGGTAAAAAATATTTTGTGACATTCATAGATGATTGTACTAGATATTGCTTTGTATATTTAATGCATTCAAAGGATGAAGTGTTCGATAAATTTAAGATATTTAAAACAGAAGTAGAACTTCAACATGAAACATTTATTAAATGTTTTAGGAGTGATAGAGGAGGAGAGTTCTATAACCCTAGTTACTTTGAGTCTACTAGAATAATTCACCAAACAACCACACCTTATTCCCCACAACAAAACGGCATAGTTGAAAGGGAAAATAGGGTATTAGAAGAAATGGTAAATGCAATGTTGTCATATTCTAGTCTAGCAAAGGGTTATTGGGGAGAAGCCTCGTTGAAGGTTTGTTATATCTTGAATAGATTTCCAAACAAAAGGAACAAAATAACCCTATATGAACTTTGGAAAAATAGAAAGCCCAACCTTGATTATTTCAAAGTTTGGGGTTGTAGGGCAATAGTAAAAGTTCCTAAACCAAAAAGAAAGAAATTAGGTGAAAGGGGAATTGAATGTGTGTTCCTGGGCTATGCTAAAAATAGCAAAGCATATAGATTCATGGTTATAGAATCTAATGACTCATATCCTGTAAATACGGTAATTGAGTCTAGGGATGCTATCTTTCAAGAAGATAGGTTTAACTCAATTCCAAGTCATAAAAATAATGTTCATAGTAATGCACATAATCTAGAAACCAATGTATTTAATAATAATACTTTAGAGAGTTCAGAACTTAGAAGAAATCAGAGAGCTAGGAAAGAGAAAACTTATGGACCAAACTTTTTCATGTTCCTTGTTGAAGGAACAAGAGAGTCCATAGACAGTTATAGCCCAATATGTTATAATATAGAAAGTGATCCAGAAACATTTGAAGAGGCAATAAAGTCTCAAGATGCCGCTTTCTGGAAGGAAGCTATACAAGAGGAAATAGACTCAATAATGAGGAATAAAACATGGAATTAGTAGACCTCCCACCTGGTTCCAAACCTATAGGTTGTAAATGGATTTTAAAAAGGAAAATGAAGGTAGATGGAACCATGGATAAGTTTAAGGCAAGATTAGTTGCTAAGGAATTTACATAAAAGGAGGGTATTGACTATTTTGATACATATGCACATGTGGCAACATGAAGGGTTTGTGTTTAATAGTCAAGAAAAGAAAGTGTGTAAATAGAAGAAGTCATTGTATGGACTAAAACAAGTTCCTAAGCAATGACATGAAAAGTTTGATCAAGTTGTGCTAACTAATGGATATAAAATAAATAAATCTAAAAAGGGTATTTATAGTAAATTCCATGGAGGAAAATGGGACATGATTTGCCTATATGTTGATGATATATTAATATTTGTTACTGATCTAGATTAGGTAGAAGAAACCGAGAGGTTATTCTCTAGAAATTTTGACATGAAAGGCTTAGGGGTAGCTGATGTGATTCTAGGAATTATAATAATAAAAGATGGTGAGAATGTAGGTTTACCCCAATCTCACTATGTAGAAAAGCTATTAAAGAAATTTAATCACTTTGATTGTCAACCTATCACTACTCCCTATGATCATAGCATTAATTTAGTACTAAACAAAGGTAGTCTAGTAGCACAATTTGAATACTCAAAAGTAATTGGATGTCTAATGTATGTCATGACATGTACCCGGTCTAACATTGCATATGTTATAGGAGACTAAGTAGGTATACAAGTAATCCAAGAAAAGACCAATGACATGTTGTCCAAGAGTATTGAAATACTTGTGGGGGACAAGAACTATAGTTTAAACTATAATGGGTATCCTTCGGTATTAGAAGGTTACACGGATGCCAGTTGGGTGACTTATACGAGAAGATCAGGCTTTAACAAGCAGTTGAGTTTTGACAATTGGTGGGGGTGCTATTTCTTGGAGTTTCAAGAAATTGTCGGCATTGTCGGTTCCACCATGACTGTAGAATTCATAGCATTGGCAGCATTTAACATTGAGATTAAATGGCTTAGAAACATGTTGTATGAGATACCGATTTTAATGACGTCGGTATCCATACAATGGGATAGTCAGTCAACACTATCAAAGGCATATAGCCAAGTTTATAATGGAAAGTCCAGGAACATTAGACTAAGACATAGTTATGTCAAGGAACTAATTGCAAATGGAGTAATATCCAGGGTCTTTATAAGACGGAAAGAAATCTTGCATCATTTGACAAAAGGACTGACAAGTGATATGATGTGGAAAAACATCATTAGGGATGGGAATCAAGCCTATATCTACATGATCACCAATGGTGGAAACCCAACTCACACTTGAGTAGCATCAAGTCTTGAGTTCAATATGGCCAAAGTACACTATGAGAGTGATTGCAAGTACTTGTCAAATAGATACATCCCAATGTTTAAAAGTACTTGGATACCATAAGGACAAAGGGAAAAAGGGAGAGCTTTTGCTCTTAATGGACCTATAGCATATATGTACTGAGGTGGCCAACTTATGGGAGTGCTTTTGGTAAACTCCACCTATATGAGAGTGAAGTGGGGCCGCTTCTTAGAGTTGGGCTTGACTGTGTAAGCTCTCATGAAAAGGATACACGACACAAGGCCTTACCAAATGTGTCACACTACCAGCTCGTTCAATGCAACCGAGATTTCATGTGTAAGTCATGCACGCTTGTTCTAATGAATATTTGGTTCAAAGCTTGTCTACCAAATTATTCGGGGATGAGTGAAACCCATGGCTTACTAAGCAAAGGTTCAAATCCACAAGATACCTTTATCTGAAAGCATGCGATTTCCGGAATAATGGGATTTTGATTTATTTTGAAAATGGTGGGGGATTGTGATAGATTTTCAAATTAAAGTAGCAAATTATTTAAGGTTGTGTGTTCAAGGTTAAATGAAAATAACGACTGCTTCCTTGCATCAATAATTGCCTTGGTTCAGTGGCATCAGCGCATGCCTTGCATCTAATGTGTACGCAACTCGATTCCCATTTCTGGCGAAGGTTCGAACTTGGTTCTGCAAGAGAATGGGACGCGACCGCTGGCCACTAGGCTAACGGTTATATTGTGTTTATTCATCGTCAATGATACTTAAGTGTAGGATTTGACCGTTGGTGAAACTCTTGGAGAGTTGTTTTTCCTTCACCAAGAGGCATGATTTGGTCTATAAATAGAACTATCTGCATGCAGTAAAGACATACGAAAATCTCATAATTTCCCAAGTCATTCTTCACTCCAAATCACCTTCTTTTCTCCCTTGTGCGCAGAGAGAGTTAGGAAGACTATTGTTCTGTAAACTGCCATTGACTATACACTTGGTTTAGGGTGTACAAACCAAACCAAGGTTACTCTATTGTATCCTGGAGGGGATTCTCTGGTTTTACGTGTTGCATCCAATCTACGATGAGAGATTGGTGGGGGCGAATCAAACCTAAAGCCCAGTGTTCTTACACACCTTGGAGATTGCGCATTACCATTTTTTCTTCTTCTTTGTTTTCTTCTTCTTTATTGCAGATCCATACCCCATTTTCTAACATGGTTTGCCTCCGTATTGAGTAGAAAGGTTGGAAATGGGATGAACACTCCTTTTTGGCATGAAACATGGTTTGGAGATAAACCTCCAAAGGAAGTTTTCCCAAGGATGTTCTCTCTGTCTAATGATAAAAATTCTGTTATCAGTAGTTTTGGCTGGTGGGTTGGTGAGAATTGGCGTTGGAGGTGGAGTTGGAGGAGAGCTCTCTTTTTGTGTGAGAGGAGTTAGAAAAGATGTTCAATGAAACTTTAGTGGGATCGGTGATCAATAGGGAATTGGAAGACTGTTGGAGGTGGAAATTTGAAAGCTCAGGGTTGTACACAGTTAGGTCGACATATGACTTTCTCTTGTCAAACTCCCCTTTGTTCATTTCTACTACAAATGAGTCCCCTCTGTTCAGGAAATTTGGAGTAGCAGGGTTCCTAGGAAAGTCCTTGCTTTCTCATGGCAATTGTTATTGGATCGTTTACCCTCTCGATTGAACCCACTACAGAGGCATGTCATAACTGATGTCAACTTGAGCAATTATATTTTCTGTGATTCTTATCAGGAGTCGTGCCAGCATCTCTTTTTGCTTTGTTCATTTTCTGTACAGGTGTGGTATTGGTTATATGGCTGGTTGGGATTTCATATAGTGCTGCCAAATGATAATGCAGGTCACTACCTAATGCACAGAGGGCTTTTTAGAGGAAAGAAGATGAAGAAATTTAGGAATCTGTTTTGGCATTCCACAGTTTGGACGATTTGGCTGCAAAGAAATGCATATTCAGGAATTTTCCATTTGAATTATTGTCTGTAGCAGAGTTGATTAAACAGAGGTCCTGGCATTGGTTTAAAGCAGAGAGTGATAGATTGGATTACTCTTACACTGATTGGCATTTATGTCCAATGGGCTGTCTATCATAATCACAAGTTAATGGAAGGAATACTTTGAAGGTTTATGAGTTTTCCGCTGCAATAGCTGGAATATGGTTGCTGAGTGAAGGACTTGAGCTGTAAAATCTGCAGTTAGCCTAACTTTGCACTTTACTGTTTTGCAGATTTTTTGTCCAGTATAATGCCTTCACTTTTTGATGTTTGTTGCTGTTTTGGAACTACTAAATATAGGACGCTAATTGATCTCGTGTCCAGTGGAATGTGTTTTGTGTTTTCTGTTTAGCTTTGTGGACAGTAGGGAATTGGAGTTAGTGGTCTACGTGAATATTTATAATTTTTGGGTGGTTAAGGTTTAGTTATCTTTCAACCAGGTTGTCATTAATACCTTGGTTGAATTTATAGTTGGACGATTAACCTGCTGTAACAATACTCTTATATGTATACGGGAAGAGTACCCTTTGTGCTCCCATATTACATAATAATTCTCTTTGCTTATCAAAAAAAAAAAAAAAACACAAGTATAAACCATTTTTTGGAGGCAATCATTACTTCTTCGTGAATGTCTTATTCCTAAAAATATCAGGTTCCAAAAAAAAAAAAGTTTATCATTGATCGTCTAGTTTTGTAGAAGCTTCTATGCTGAATACTTGTATACTTTGGTTGTGATTCTCAAGAAGCAATTTTTAGTAAATATGTTATTTCATCATTTTCCTAAAAATTGCTCAGTTCCTTTCACCGGAGTATTACTCCATGTTGAAGAGAATAAAACATTTTGCGGTAGCACTCCTTTTGTGAGTTATAAGGTTGCTTTGGAATATTTAGTCTTCTTAAACCTTGATTCTTGTAATTAAGAGAGATCTTCAGCATAATCTGACTTGAGTAAACACTTGAATAACAATTTTTATTATTTTTTTTTAAAAATAAACTGCCCCCACTATCTCAGGTCTTGGATCCGCACTAACTGTCTCACATTGAACACAACTGTGTTTGTCATCTGAAGTGTTTTTAACGTATTTTTACGTGAGGGTACATGAGGGGACTCATGTATAAGATATTTTAACATTGTTAGGAGCATTTTAGAAACCCTTTTGTCACCAAAATCCAGAGAAACCGAGGTGGTGTTGAAACAAAACATGGCTAATTTGGCTGTAGTAATGTTGGAGATTTGATCTTATTATTATGAATATTATTTTGCTTTGGTGTCTCTGGGTTAGAAGAAACAAGGCAGTCATGAATAATACTCTCGTGACTGATTCAGTAGTCGTGTTTTGGATTCATCAAATTGAAGAGGACGTAAAAACTTCTCTAGCTTCTTTGACTACTCATTGCCACAGTCCTCTGCTTGTGAAGGAGGCTGATACTAGGTTTCATCACTATAAGAGTGTTATTGTTAGTATCAGGAGCTGGCTCCAAAAGGACTGGAACGTGACCTAACTGCATGTGTTCAAGGAGGCTAATTTTGGGGCTGACTTGCTGGCCAAGCTAGGAACTTCTAGTGATGCTAGACTATATATTTTAGTGGAGGCCCATCATAGTACGGGGCATGTTTTATTTTCAGATATGCATGAAACTCCTTATGTTCATCCTTAGCTTTTCTTTTCTTCTCAGATGTACCAAAAAATAAAATTGTGACGTCTTAAAACCATACCAAACATAAAAAGAAATTATTTTCATACATAGGAAACTTTTTTTGAAAGAGTAAAAAATAATATAGAAACAAATAATAAACATTTAAGATTGCAATACGAAGTTAAATGAAGAATTAATATTAAATAATTTTAAAATCAAGAAAGTGAAATGGAAGTTGATAAGATGTGTATTAGACATGATATTTCTTCTAAAAATATTTTCAAAATAATTTGATTTTAAAATAATTTAATATTGCTTTTATTACCATTTATTAAAATTAATATTCCTAGTAATGTTTTGATTTTATTTTTATTATCTTTAATTACATTTTAATTGTCTGTTTTATGGCTCTTCTATTCAACTGTCCTGCATTCTTTCTTACTCCCTCGGGTCTTTAATATAAGAAACAAATGAGTACTTTTTTTGTGTCCAAAATATAAGAAACATGTATCAAATTTCATACATAGTAAATGCTAATTTCCAATATTACCCTCATTTATAATAGGATTTATATTAAGAGATATATCAACTTTTCATACAAGTGAGTTTGTTCATTAATTAGAAGGGGTATTTTTGGAAATTTCTGTTATATTCAATGACTTAGAGATTTTGATATATGACAAATACAACTTAATGTGTATGTAAGTGTTTTAGTATCAAATAGCAAAGACGGGTATCAAGCAGTAATCAACAAGTTCAGTGAGCAATCAAAGGAGAATATTCAAGGAAGCACTTGGAGGAATCAAAGAGCAAAGACGAAGAACAAGGAATCATCAAGACAAGAGCTTAAAGGAGAAAATAGATTTAAGTCTTAGATGATTTGTAAGAGATGAAATCTCTTATTTACAAATAACTCAATTAAAAAGATGCATGAAGAAAATCAATTTTCATAACCTGCATTAAAAGGAATAAGTTTTTTGTTATTGAAAATGATTTTTGGAAATAAGATTTTTTAATCCAAGTGCTCATCCAACACTCAAGTAATACAAAGCGCTCGTCCAACAGAGAAGTAATACAAGCGCTCGTCCAAAACACAAGTGATAGAAGCACTCATCCAACAAGTGATTGAAGCGCTCGTCCAACATAAGTGACAGAAGCGCTCATCCACTGAAATGATACAAGAGCTCGTCCACTGGAGTGATACAGGCGTCTGTCCACTAAAGTGACACAAGCGCCCGTCCACTACGGTGACAGAAGCGCTCGTCCACAAAAGTCTTTGGACCTGCTAAATTCTTAATGACAAGCTTCGTCCATTGACGTGGCATATGGATCACGTCTACTAAATTGGAGCTCGTCCAATTACTTTGAGTTTTAGTACTCCCGTCTGCTGACGTGGGTATATGAAGCTCGTCTACTAGCCCGTCCGAATGTAAAATCTTAATGGCTAGATGGACGTGGTTATTTTCAAGATGGACGCTAATTCTATAAGAACTATCAGAATCTTATTTCAAGAACGAGAATCAAGAAAATAGATTCTGTTAATCAGATCCAAATCTGTTTTGATTGATCCCAACGACTATAACTTGTTTTCTAGATAAAGAGGGATCAAAGGAACACTTTTTACAATATATACAAATATCATAACATATCACAATTTTTATGAAATCATTTTGAAAAATCATTTGTGGAAATCATTCATCATCTTTCTTGAGCTTACTGTGAAAAGAGTGTTTCAATACTCATAAGTGATTCAATTTGTTTATCTGACTATTGAGAGTTAGGAATCAACTTTTGTTTTACATTTCGATTGTAAAGAGAGAGGGAGTCTCTCTGAGTGATTAGGGTGAGGTATCCCTGAGGTTGAACATTGAGGCTCTTCACAAGAGTGTGGTATCTCGAGGTGAAGGAGTGCTCTGTGGTGTAAAGGTTTTTGAAGCTACCTGGCAAAGTTTGTGTGTTAGTGTGTAAAATCCCACAGGTGGAGTGGGGACTGGATGTAGGTCACAGTGGAGGTGACTGAACCAGGATAAATATGGTTGTGTGGTATCCCTAAACTCAAACTCCTTTACTTTCTGTTTATGATCAAGAACCTGTGATTTTGATGTTTAAAGTTCAATATAATTTCTGTTTTTGATCTGTATAAACTATATTGAAAACTGAGTTCGATTGTAATCAAGATTGTGTTATCTGCGTTCAAAACTTAGTTGATCAAAACCATTCTTGATTGCTGAAACTGAACTAATACTGAAACTGAAACTTGCATAACTTGTTCTTAATCTTTAAAGGCTTAATCAGCTTTTGTATATTGTTATTACTGAATTTTGAACCTGAACCTATTTTGAATCAATTCTGAATTAATCTTTCTTATCCTCATCATCTTTCAATTCAAGATTTTATATAAACCCTTCATTGATTTTATAAAAGATCTCGAGGCCACAAATCCGCAACTCTGATTTGAAAAGTTTTGTGAAAAGTTTTTTAAGAGGGAAAGACTTTGAGAAAACTCAATTCACCCCCCCCCCCCCCTGAGTCGTTGAAGCCAAAATAACAACTGGCATCAGAGCTAAACTCTTAAGTTTGGCTTAACAGCTATAAGAGTATGACTTACAATGACTGTTTAAATGAAGGGGCTTCCCTTTCACGCCCGCATGGCTTCAATGGATCTGAGTATATCTATTGGAAGGAAAAATGGTAATCTTTCTTGAGGCAGCAGGTGTTGACATATGGGATGCAGTAGAAAATGGACCATTTGTCCCCTTTACTGTAGATGCTAATGGTGCTCCAAGAAATAAGCCTAAAACTGAATGGAATGAGGATGATAAGAAAAGAGTTCAATATAATGCACGTGCTAAGAATATTATAACATCTTCTTTAAGCCGAGATGTGTTTTTCAGGGTTTCAAATTGCAAATCAACATAGGAGATGTAGGATAGATTGCAAGTAACACATGAAGGAACCTCAGATGTCAAATGAGCAAGAATGATCACCCTCACACATGAGTATGAGCTGTTCAAAATGAATCGAGGAGAACCGATGACTGAAATGCAAAAAAGATTCACACACATCGTAAATCAATTGGCTGGTCATGGAAAGACAATCTCAAATGAGGATCAAATTAACAAAGTAATGAGATACTTGAGCAGGGAATGGCAACCTAAGGTCACTGCAATCTCAGAATCTAGAGACCTCTCATTAATGACCATTGCCACATTGTTTGGAAAATTGCAAGAACATGAATTGGAGTTGAACAGACTGAATGAGAGTGAAGAAACTGATAAAAGAAAGAAGGGATTGGCTCTGAAATCACAAGTCAAAGAAGAAGAAGACAGTGATGATGATGATTCAGCACAAGAGGAAGAATCTGAAGAAGAGATGAGAATGCTAGTTAGAAAATTCAAGAACTTCCTAAAGAAGAAAGGAAACTTCAAAAGAAAGCCATCCACTTCTTAAAGGAGAAATTTCAGCAAATGTGACAACTCTTCCAACAACATCACATGCTATGAATGTGGAAAGATTGGCCACATGAAGCTTGACTGTCCAAAGCTGCAAAAGAAGGACAAAACTGAAAAGTTTGACTTAAAGGACAAGAAGTGGAGAAAGCCAAGAAAGGCCTACATTGCTTGGGATGATAATGATCTAGATTCCACTGACGAATCTGAATCTGAGTAGGCAAACTTATGCTTGATGGCCAGCAATGATAGTGATTTAGAAAGTGAAGTAAGTTCCAATTATCAACCTTCTTATGATGAATTGCAAAATGCTTTTGAAGAACTTCACAAAGAATCCATTAGACTTGCTAGATTGCTAACTAAGTCTAAGAAAACCATCACATGCCTAGAAGAGAAAACTTATGTTTTAAACAAAGAGGTAGATCAATTAAAAACAGAAAATTGTGCTTTAAAAGAAAAACTAGCTACTGTTTTAGATGCACCTATATGTGATAAATGCCCTAAGTTGGAGAAACATATAAATCATTTGAATGGTGATCTATCTAGAATTACTAGTGATAAAGAAATCTGGAATGCATCTAGCTGTATATTGACTAAAGAGGTTGAAAAACTTAAAAATGACCTAGCAAGATTCACAAATTGTAGAGATAACTTGAATGCATTGTTAGGACAGCAAAAATATGTTTATGATAAGGCTGGAATAGGCTATAAACCGAAGATACATGAGAAATCTTTCAAGAAATTTTTTGCTGCACCTAAGATATCAAACACACCATTTGTTAAATGCAATTTTTGTGCTAGAAAAGGTTACACAGCTTCTATATGTCATTACAGAAAATCTGCTTATAATGAGTCTAAGTATATATGGGTTCCTAAAGGAACTATTGTTGCGACTAACTCAAAAGGACCCAAACAGATTTGGGTACCTATAGCAAAAACATAAAATTCTGTTTTGTAGGTGTGGTGGAAGGTCAAGAGCACAAATTGGAATCATGACATAGAGCCTTAACGGAACACAAAATGGGTAACAGTAAAGAAAGCATACTTATTGAATATGTTTTCTGATTATCATTATTAAATAATGATTGTGAATCTTTGTGTTGACTTATATATCATTTGTATAATATGTCTACATTGTTCTATCAAAGTTATTTGATCTATCTTGGAATAATCATATGGCTTTTGTTTCACAAATTGAATCTAAGAAAATTAATGAAGCCTTAAATGATTTGTTTTACTTGCTATGCAACAATTAACTTTGAACATAGATGATGCTATAATTGATGAACATTGGATGATGGTCATGCAAGATGAGTTAAACCAGTTTGAAAGAAACCAAGTTTGGACACTAGTGCCTAAACCCAAGAACTGTCAAGTAATAGATACAAAATGGATTTCTAGGAATAAACTAGATGAAAATGGTATAACAGTAAGAAACAAGGCTAGATTGGAAGCCAAAGGGTATAATCAAGAAGAAGGCATATATTATGATGAAACATATGCACCAGTAGCAAGATTAGAAGCTATAAGAATGCTACTTGCTTATGCTTGCATAATGAGATTTGAATTGTATCAAATGGATGTTAAGAGTGCTTTCTTAAATGGATTTATACAAGAGGAAGTGTATGTTGGTCAACCACCTGGTTTTAAGAATAATAAATTGCCTACCATGTTTATAAACTTTCTAAAGCACTATATGGCTTAAAGCAAGCTCCTAGAGCTTGGTATGAAAGGTTAAGTAATTTTCTCATTGAAAAAGGATTTAAAAGAGGTAAAGTTGACACAACTTTGTTCACTGAGAAAAAGGCACACAACATTTTACTTGTACAAATATATGTGGATGATATAATTTTTGGTGCCACTAATGAGCAGTTGTGCAATGAGTTTGCAAGTCTTATGCAGAGTGAGTTTGAAATGTCAATGATGGGTGAGCTGAACATTTTCCTTGGACTGCAAATAAAGCAAATTGAAAATGGAATCTTTGATAAACAAACCAAGTACTACAATGAGTTGATCAAGAATTTTGGCATGGAAAATGCTAAGGAGATGGCTACTCCAATGAGTACCTCCTATTGTCTGGACAAGGATAAGCAAGGTAAACCTGTTGGTGTTTCTAAATTCAGAGGTATGATAGACTCGCTACTTTATCTTACTACTAGTAGGCCAGATATCATGTTTAGTGTATGCATGTGTGCTAGATATCAAGCAAATCCAAAAGAATCACACTTAACAGCAGTTAAAAGGATAATTAAATATCTGTTAGAAACAAAAGACATGGGATTATGGTATCCCAAGGGAGCTACATGTACTTTAATTAGCTATTCAGACTCTGATTTTGCTGGTTGTAAACTAGATAGAAAAAGTACTAGTGGAACTTGCCATTTACTAGGAAACTCATTAGTATCATGGTTCAGTAAGAAACAATCTAGTGTGGCTTTATCCACTGCAGAGGCTGAATATGTAGCATTGGTAGTGTTAGTGCATGATTTTATGGATGAAACAACAAATAGTTGATTATGGTGTGCAACTAAACCAAGTTCCTATTAGATGTGACAATACGAGTGCAATCAACTTAACTCAATCCCATAATGCACTCAAGAACTAAACACATAGAAATCAGACATCATTTCATTAGAGATCATATTCAGAGTAGTGAAATTGAGATTGAATATGTGTATACAACTTAACAACTTGCAGATATTTTTACCAAGCCCTTGAACAAGGAAAACTTCTTTTTCATTAGAAGAGAATTGGGCATAATTGATCAATCCTATATCTAATTTCTAAAGAAACAGAAGAAAATCAGAAAAAGGGGAAGAACTAGTTCTAGGAATTCATAGGAATTAGAACTTCTAATTCTGCAACCCCAGCAGGGACAAATCACGAAATTGAAATGGCTGCAATTGCTGAAGTGAATGAAAGGATAAAAAGGGTAGAAAAGGACATTGATAAACTCAAAGATAACCCAGGAGTGGACTTTGATTTCCCTGCACCTATCCCTCTATCATGAACAATTTTATATGCTATGTTTGAATGTTTAAATGCTTACCTTCTCTATCGCTTTAAATGTTTTTTTTTCTTTACCTTTTTGATAATGCCAAAAGGGGGAGGAAAAAGTATGTTATAGAGAAAGGGGATAATAACAAATTATACATGAAAAAAAGTTTGATATAGAGAAAACAAATTATACATGCATATATTGAGGGGGAGCTTAAAAGCTTACATGATTAAGGGGGAGTAAATCAAATTTTGATATGATAATATTTTTTTGCTCTGATATACTTCTGCGCTGACTGCTTTGATACCATGATATAAATCTACTAAAAACACTTAGCGTCTGCTACACTTATACTCTGATCTTATAATTTGTTAAAAGGTTTGTCATAATAAAAAAAGGGGAGATTGTTAGATTCAATGACTTAGAGATTTTGATATATGACAAATACAACTTAATGTGTATGTAAGTGCTTTAGTATCAAATAGCAAAGACAAGTATCAAGCAGTAATCAACAAGTTCAGTGAGAAATCAAAGGAGAATATTCAAGGAAGAACTTGGAGGAATCAAAGAGAAATCATCAAGACAAGAGCTTAAAGGAGAAAATAGATTTAAGTCTTAGATGATTTGTAAGAGATGAAATCTCCACTAGTGGAAAATATACATTAGACGGTAAAGGTTTACGTCAGTTAACCAAAAGCTAGACGTTAAAAAGGAGGCGGTGGCAGTTTTGTAAATATCAGACTTCATTAATTCAATTTTAACGTCAGTTGTTTTAAGGACTGACGTTAAAAGTGAAGTGACTCACTTTTAACTTCAGTTCAATAAACAACTGACGTTAAAAGTGAACCTTTTAACGTCAGTTCTTCATTGAACTGACGTTAAAAGTGAGTCACTTCACTTTCATCAACAGACGTTAAAGGTTATTTTAATATTTTTTTTATCTAGTATACGTACCCTACCACATTGCCTTCCTCAAAGTTTCAGTTTCACAATTGCTTTGATGTTTTGTGTTTCTGTTTTGAAAACTAAAATATATGTGCGAAGTATAAGTTGAATCAATAACCCAAACCGGATCTCATTCATTGAAAGGGTTTAAATTCCTTTAAAATCCTATAAAAAATTACATTGATAGGGTTTAAAATCCTATAAAAAGTTACATTGAAAGGGTTTAAAATCCTAAACATTTTTTGAGGCTTCGTTCCCTTCACGGGTGAGCAAGAGAGGAGAGTCGAGCGACCGAGTTTTCCAGAGTGGCTGAGCAAGGGTGCACCCGATCTGTTTCAGCAATGGCCTTGGAACAGTCATTTGCTTCCAAAGGCGACGTTAAGTCTTTGTAGCTGCCGATTCTCCGGAAAGATGATAAGGTGAGCAACTCACACTATGTGATTTACACAACCTTATCACCCATGTTATGTGATTTACACAACCTCAGAAGTTGTTTGACCATTAAGACAAAGACCTTTGAGTCTAGGAATAGGAAGAAAGAGTGATGAAGTTAATCTCCACGGCAGAGCCATATTGTGAAGCAGAAAATTAAAAGGATGGAAGGAAGCTATTTATAGGAGCAGGGGATGAAGTTACTAAGCTATTCTGATTTTATTGAAAACTTATCTATAAACTTAATGCTCATTAAGAGGATTAAGTTACAAGGTGCATGGGTAAGTAGCACAGTAGTCAAAGGAATGAATGTTGCAGAAACTTATACACCTTTAACGTCAGTTGTTTAATACAACTGACATTAAAAGTGTTTTTAAAATAAAAAATATTTATTTTTAACGTCAGTTTTTTATACAACTGACATTAAAAATGTGGTTTTTACTTCAGTATAATAAATAGCTGACGTAAATAATCCTATAAATTATAAACGTGCAGAATGAATATTGGAAATAATGTAATATATGAGTACTTGGCAGTCATAAATTAAGTTGATGTTAAAAATGAGGTGGTGGCAATTTGTAAATATTAAATCACTATTTGCGTCAGCTGTGTAAAGAACTTGTGTAAATATTAAACAAGTTTATTTTTAATCTTCATTAATTATCTTGAATTAGTAAACATATTCTTGTGAAAATTAAAATAAATAAACACTTAACATAAAAGTGTTATATGTATAATCAAATCATATCTCATTGAAGCGATTCATAAGTTACAATTACATGATTAAAAGATAAAAAAATTCTGCAACATAGCACTAAAATATTAAAAAGCTTCTGCTTCAACATCAATTTCTTCTCAGTTCTGTCCTCAGAAACTCCAATGGATTCATCGATCCCCTCCCTGCTCATTTGAAGTCCTTGATGCTCCATCTGTGCTTTATCCACAGTCGCTTGGGGAGGAGATGGAATAAAGTGAGGGAGTCATATTATGTGATTTACTCAACCTCATAAGTTTTTTGACCATTAAGACAGAGACCTTTAAGTATAGGTATAGGAAGAAATAACAACAGTCTCAAATGTGAAAGAACCATATTGTGAAGGAATAGAAAACGCACGAAATATAGAGGAAAAGAAGAGGGTGTATTTACATACTAATACAGAAGAATGGCACTTTATATAGAGAATAGAGTCTCTCCGATTTTCTTGAAAACTTATCTATAAACTTAATGCTCATTAAGAGGATTAAGTTTCAAGGTGCATGGGTTAGCACAGTAGTCAAATGAATGATTTTTTTTGCAGATATACACTTTTAACGTCAGTTGTCTTCAAAAACTGACGTTAAAAGTGCTTTTAAAATAAAAAATATTTATTTTTAACGTCGGTTGTTTAATACAACGAACGTTAAAAGTTTTACTTTTTACTTCAATTAAATAAATAGTCAAAGAAATTAATGTTTTTGGATAAAGGTATACACTTTTAACGTCAGTTTCTTAAGACAACTGACGTTAAATATACGACCTTTAACGTCAGTCTTTACAAACAACTGACTTCAAATGTTGTTTTATTTTGGTTTACACCCGTGCGCCTTCTGCATTTCGCTCTGTACGTCTCTTTTCTCTTTTAATCACGCTCAACCCTCATTCTCAACCCTCACTCTCAACCCTCACTCTCACTCTGCCCTAATCGCGAGCTCATCTCCACCGCAACCACCGTGAGGGCTTCTTCGCCACCACCGTGAGTTACACTATTAACCCTAACTCTGTATTTCCATTCATTCTTTGCAATAATTTGACATCTCTGTTCTTCTCTTTTCATCACGCTCACTGTCACTCTCAACTCTCACTCTCACTCTCACTCTCACTCTCATTCTGCCCTAATCGCGCGCTCATCTCCACCGCAACCACCGCTAGGGCTTCTTCGCCACCACCGTCAGGTACACTCTTAACCCCTAACTCTGTCTTTCCTGCTCATTCTTTGCATGCAATAACTTGACATCTCTCTTTTACCCCTTCCTGCGCACTAACTCTCCTTGTCCCTCTGCTCTCAGTAACCACATCGAACGTTGGCCACCACTCGAGCTCCCCTCCCCACCACCACGTGAGCACCTATTTCTGGCGAGTCTTTAGGGCATATTTTTTTATTTTTGGTTTTGAGTGTATGTTGAAACTGTAGTCTCAGTAGTTGAAACTTGAAACCGTGAGTTTGAGTTGTTTGGAATGTACGTCTCTATTTTTGGTTTTGAGTGCATGTTGCTCTGCTAGTTGATCTGTCACGGCCGTGATGCTCATCACGGCTAGGCCGTGATCAGTTCTGCCTGTGATGGTCTGGTTCAGTTGGCACGTTACGGCCGTGATGGACATCACTGCCAGGCCATGACCAGTGCTTGGCAATCTTCAAAAACTATAGTTTTCAATCTCCCGTATTGTCCTTATATTGGATATATGTTTTGTATATCTACAGGACCTATCTAGTTATGGATCGTAGTTGGATGGTTTGTAAGCGCACTAGTGCTGAGTATTTGAAGGGGGTGGGAGAATTTATAGAATTTGCTCAAAGGAATGTTCCTAATAGTAATGGAATGTTCTGTTGTCCTTGTGTCAAGTGTTTGAATACGAGGAAATGTACGGTGAAGGATATACGTACTCATTTGATTTGTGAAGGGATTTACTTGAGTTATACAAGATGGATATGACATGGTGATGTGTTGTTGATTAGTACGGCAAATGTCTCCCAAAGCGAGGACGTTGACGTAGATATGGAGGATGATCGAGTAGAGGACATGATCCGTGATATTGGACAAGAATCTTTTCATCGAGCTCATGTGTATGATAGGTTGTGCGGTGATGCGGATAAGCCTTTATATCCAGGGTGTACTACTCATACACGGTTGTCGGCGGTGCTAAAACACTACAAAAAAAAGGTTGTTTAGCGACCGAAAATAGTGACCGAATTTTTCGGTTGCTTTTTGCGACCGAACTGGCGACCGATTGTAGGATCTACATGAAGTAGTGATTAGAGATAATACTGCGACCGAAATAGCGACCGAAACAGAGCGTAGCAGGGTTATCGGTCGCTATTTCCGTCGCTAAATAAAGGAACTTAAAAGTCAGTAATTTTATCCCTTCTTAGCGACCGAAATAGCGACCGAATTAAATGCAACGGTTGAAAGTCAGAAATTTTATGTATTCTTAGCGGCCGAAATAGCGACCGCATTAAATGCAACGGTTAAATTTTATTTACATTTGCGACCAATATTAATTCGGTCGCTAAACGGCGCGAAAAAAAAATTAAAATCGCGCGTGTTTGCGACCGATTGAGTTCTCCGTCGCTAAATTTATGAATTCAAATTTCAAATTAACTCATCCAGCGACCGAATTTAGCGACCATTTTTTATTTAAGTGATTGGCAACCGATTTAGCGACCGATTATTTCGGTCGCTAAATTATAAATCCATAAAACCGTGAAATATTTCCCTTCTTCCTCATTTCTGCCTTCTCTTCCTTCCTCCCTCACCCATCTTCGATCTTCTCCCTCGCGTTCAGGCCGCCACCACCGTGCAGTGGGCACGCCACCACCGCCGTCTCCGGTAAGCCTCCGTCCTCCTCCTCCTCTTCTTCCATCTCTTCCCTCTTCCTCTCCTCTCTTCCTTTCCCCTCTTCCTGCTCTATTTTTAATCCCCCCCTCTGTTTCAGGCCGCCATACTCCGCCCCCTCTGTTTCAGGCCGCCATACGCAGCTCTCCGGTCACCACGCACGCGCAGAGCTCCTCCTACCCTCTTCTCTCCTCATTTTGTGCATTCCCTGCTCTGCCTTGAGGTAACCATGCATGGACTCTCTATGTATCATTTTTATTTTGCTTCATTGTTTCATTGCTTGATTTATTGCTTACTACTGAGAAGAGCTACTTGTGTATTTCATGTGAGTTGTGAGTTGTGATATAGGTGACTGTGATTGAGTAGAACACCTTACCATTGTTTCTAATGTAAGTTGTGATTAATCTTGATGTAAATTCCTATTTAAAAATTACTGTGGTTTTCAATTTTCATTCATATATTTATATCATGTAATGAATATTAAGATACATATAATAGATGTCATTATATGAGATGTGAGATTTGTTTAAAATAAGAAACCAAGTATATGATAAAGATTTCTTGTAGAAAGTAAGATTAATTGTGTGGAGAGCAATTAGTTTTGCTTTGAGTGCAATCAGGTTTTGGTTTTAATCCATTTTATGTTGATTATAGAATGGACCGTTAAGTGTAATGATGTATCGGGTTATTAGAACACTTCTTGTACTCTTATGTACACGACTTGCTTGTTTATAAAAAAAATTATGGTGGTTAGTGGTTACTTGTCAAGTTTAATTCTTATGGGTTATAAATACTTGTTTGGGGGAATTGGTAAAGGTATATGAAGGGGTGACATTAATTGAGATGTGTTGTAGAGATGTAGAGATAATGGCAAGAAATTGTGGATAAAAGAGATTGAGACTGATATTACGAGACATTAATTTGTAATTAATCTTGTTAATAGATTCATATCTTATATTTAATACTGAGATTTGTGGAAGATATGTTTTGATATGAGATATGTGAGATTTGTTTGAACTAGAAAATTAAGAATATGATACGGGTTGCTTAAGAGAAGGTAAAATTACAGGGAGAGCAAAGAGTTTTGACAGGAGAGTAAGTGTGGCTACTTTGCCAATTACGTTTTTTTTTTGTTGGATTTGTCAAGTAAAGTTTTGTGATTTATAAATTTTAATATTTGTATTGGGAAATTGGTAGAGTGAGAGTGAGTGTGAAGATGAAGGTTTTAAATTGTGGACTGCATCACGTGATGCGGCCGCAACATCTCGGTTGCGGTGGCCACTGAAACCGCATCGGACCGTGATTGCGGACTGCATCGACCACAATCTGTTTATCTTTCCATATCTTGGCTGAATTTATGTCTTTGAATATCTCACAATAGTATGATCTATAGCCTCTGTGATGCAGCTGTTTACTTGAATAATTTCATATCGTATTGTACGTGTATGCATTCTGATTGCATTGTATTTTGATTCGTTTGGAATCCATGAATTTGTTGGTTCTTGTCTGAATCTGTTTCAAAAATTTCAAAAGAGGGTTTTAGGGATTTCAAGTTCTTGTTCACTTCTTTGTAAACAAAAAAATATTCTTTGTTGGAGTATGAAATGATCTAAAAACATTATTGTAGCCTGTAATTCCAAGAGAGCTTTTCACTCATTTTGAATCGGATTCATTTGGTAATTCTACTTATCTCTTTTCTGTTTGATGATGTAAATTTATTGAAGGCTGGTACTTATATCTCGAGCATGTTCATACATTTGGATTGCTATGAAGAATAGTTTATTCTCTTTAAAATAAAAATCTTTCAATAACAATGAATCAATGTAATTAGAATAATTTGATATGTATTTATTGATAACTTGTTTGGAAATGATTATGGAATCATATTTGTATATATTTACATTATAAGCATTGGAATGAATTGATAAAGTGTTATTAGTTCGTAAATGGCATGACTTTGTTGTTGTTAATATTCATTTACTAATTTAAAGTCCATGAGCTTAATTAGAAAGTCTCTTCTTGAAGCCAACAAAAGCGAGTCTCTTAGATAATGAAGGATTAAGTATAGGGTTAGATAAAATGAAGGGCTAGACACAGTTTGCCAGGCACATGCATGACGTGTCGTCATCATTAAAACATTATTCACATTAGAAAGCACTTTGTACACAATATTATGAAAACAACTCCGGTTTTTTACTCATTTGTTTTATTAGGAAATGGAGCTTTCCAGAAATAGTTGTTGATGACCATCCTTACTAGGTTATCTAGGCACTTCCGGTAGGAAAAGTCCTCTCTATGACCATCCTTCAAAACGACGTAAAAGCATCTCGCTTCCCGAAAACAACTATGTTTGCTAATATGTAAAGTTGCATGTGAAGTTGCATTTCTTTGTTCTATTTTAACATGATAGTATGCTACATGGATCTTTCCATCTTTTCTTATTATCACTTGATGAAGTTTAGACATATGACTTGTTTTCCTTATCGTTTTATCGAGAAAATGGACCCGACTAAATGTTTTGAGACAGCCATCCATATAGACCAGTGCAGATATCTCATCAACTTAAGAATAACGATCGGATTCACGTAATGATGGTTAAGGCATAAACTAATCATTTACTAAATTGTTCTTGTGTATTTGCAGGATTTGATTTCAATCCCGCGATCATTCTACCGTCGTTGGGGACAACAAATACCGCGTGTTGTGACTATTGAAGACAAAAGCGGAAATCTGTTCAATGGGAATATAGTAATCCATGAGGATCGCCCATATTTTGCAACAGATACAAATGGTATCAGGGAGTTGTATTTGTTGTCCACTAGTGCATTGGCAAAGTTTAAGTACCTTGGGGGTTCTCGTTTCTACATGTTCATCCCTTTGGAAGATCGATGAGTTTTGATATTTTGATTAGTACTTATTGACTGTGGTGTATTTTTATGTTTTGATCGTTAATTAATACTTATTAAACTTTTTTTTATAAACCATTATTAAACTTGCTTTAATTAATGTATATGTTTTCTTGATCATATTGACTATGGTGTTTTGGATCGTTAGTACATCATATTTATGTTTTCTATTTATTTAAAAAAAATATTGGTGTATTTTGTTTATATTAGAAATTAAAAATCAATGGGGTAATAGTTGAAAAACTATATTTGGTCGACAGGATCGTTACAGGAAAAAAAAATCAAAATTTTGCGACCGAAATAGCGACCGAATATCGGTCACCAAATCAGGCGAGCTGGGTATGCGACCAACTATACGGCGACCGAAATATATACTTTTGCAACCGAAAAATCGGTCGCAGATTTGCGACCGAAATATAAGTTCGGTCGCTAAACATTTAGCGACCAGGGTTTCTGCTACCCCCTTAATTCGGTCGCTAATTCGGTCGCTATACTGTATAGCGACCGAATTATCATGTTTAGCGACCGAAATCTTCGGTCTCTAAATAGGTTTTTTTTTGTAGTGAAATTGGTTTGTGTGAAGGCGAGAAATGGTTGGACCGATAAAAGCTTCACGGAATTGCTTGAAGTGTTGAAAGACTTGCTTCCGGAGGACAACACATTGCCTGACCGTAACTATGAGGCCAAGAAGGTATCGTCTCCTATGGGTATGGAGTATAAGAAGATACACGCATGCCCCAATGATTGCATATTGTACACCGGTGTTCATGAAGACAATCACGATTGCCCCAAATGTGGGTTATCACGATACAAAGTGAAGGGTGGTGATGATGATGATGATCTTGATGATGTGAGAAAAAAGGGTCCTCCTGCGAAGGTTTTGTGGTATCTTCCAATAATTCCAAGGTTCAAGCGATTGTTTGCCAATGCGAAAGATGCGAAGAATCTTAGAGGGCATAATGATGAGAGGAAACGTGATGGAAAGGTTCGTCATCCTGCTGATTCTATTCAATGGAAGAATATCGATACTATGTTTCCGGATTTCGCCGATGAGCCAAGAAACCTAAGGCTTGGACTTTCTACGGATGGAATGAATCCTTATGGTAACATGAGTAGTATTCATAGTTCATGGCCTGTTCTGTTGGTAATTTACAACATGCCCCCTTGGTTGTGCATGAAGCACAAATACATGACGTTGTCTATGATGATTTCGGGCCCAAAGCAACCGGGAAATGACTTAGATGTTTATCTAGGTCCCTTGATTGAAGACTTGAAAACACTGTGGGTGGAAGGTGTTGATGTAGTTGATGGGTATTCTCATGAGACTTTCAAGCTTCGTGCCATGTTATTTTGCACCATCAACGACTTTCCTGCATACGGTAACTTGTCCGGGTACAGTGTCAAGGGGCATAAAGCATGCCCTATATGTGAAGAAGGCACATGCTACACTCAGTTGCATCATGGAAAGAAGACGGTTTACCTTGGGCATTGGAGATTTCTTAGACGTGATCACCCATATCGTAAGATGAAAAAAGCTTTTAATGGATGCCAAGAGACAGAAGAAGCACCGGCGGCCTTAATTGGAGAGCAGGTTTATCAGAGGGTAAAGGGCATCGATGTTATATTCAGCAAGTCCAAAAAGAAAGGTAAAGCTACTGAGAAAAACATATGGAAGAAGAGGTCGATATTCTTTGATCTTCCATACTGGCGCAAGCTTGATGTCAGACACTGCATTGATGTGATGCATGTGGAGAAAAATGTGTGTGATACTGTGATCGGGACACTTCTCAACATTCAGGGCAAGACAAAGGATGGTGTGAATGCTCGTCTCGACCTCATTGCTATGGGTATACGAGAGCAGTTAGCTCCAGTTGTTGAGGATGGTAAGCGGACTTATTTGCCTCCAGCATGTCATATTTTGTCAAAAAAAGAGAGACAAAGTTTCTGCGGGTGTCTTCAGGGAATCAAAGTTCCACATGGTTACTCTTCAAATATGAAGAGGCTTGTCTCTAGTGATCTTAAATTGGTTGGCTTAAAGTCTCATGATTGTCACATCTTGATGCAACAACTTCTGCCCGTTGCTATTCGTGGTATTGCTCCAAAAAATGTGAGACATGCCATTACTCGGTTGTGCTCATTCTTCAATTCTATATGTAGCAAAGTCGTTGACCCCCGTATGTTGGATGACTTGGAAGTTGAGGCTGCTACAATCTTGTGCCAGTTGGAGATGTATTTTCCTCCTTCCTTTTTCGACATAATGGTTCACTTAATTGTTCATTTGGTGAGGGAGATTAGATTATGTGGGTCGGTTTTTCTGAGATGGATGTACCCAGTTGAGCGCTACAAGAAGATCTTGAAAGGGTACGTGAAGAATCCTCATCATCCGGAAGCATCTATTGTTCAAAGGTATGTTGCAGAAGAAGCTATTGAGTTTTGTTCGGACTACCTTCATAACACGGATCCTATAGGGGTTCCTAAGCCTCGGCATGATGAGATCAAATGTCAAGGTAAGGGTACACATGACTTAAGAATTAATAGGAAGGATCGGGAGGAAGTGCTTCAAGCACATTTGTATGTATTGAACAACATCGAATGTGTTCAGCCTTTCTTATTTGAACATAAAAGAAAAGTCAATCAAGAAAACCCTCGAATGAGCGAAAGGTGGTTGTTGAACAAGCATAACAAGACTTTCTTACCATGGTTCAAGGAAGAAATGCTTAAGGATGGTAGCACTGCTTCTGATGACGTAAGATGGCTAGCACGTTGGCCTAGCTTCAACGTCATATGTTGGAGAGGATACGACATAAATAACTTTTCCTTTTATACAAAGGAACAAGATAACAAGAGTACCATACAAAATAGTGGGGTTATGATCGTGGCCGAAGCAATGCACTTCTCTAGTGCAAAGGACACAAAACCCGTTAAAGCACTGAGACCTTACTTTGGATATATTGAAGATATTTGGGTGCTCGATTACACTAAGCTTACGGTGCCGGTATTTAAATGTAAGTGGGTTGATAGAAACGGTGGTGTACAAACCGATGAATTGGGGTTCACATTGGTAGACCTCAACAAGTTAGGTCATATAAATGAGCCTTTCATAATGGCTTCCCAAGCAAAACAAGTGGTCTACATCACTGATCCTTCTAACAAAAGGTTGTCCGTGATTCTCCAAGGAAAAAACATGTATAATGGTAGTGATGAAAATGAAGATTCAAATCTTGATATTCCTGAGACTCCTTCTTTTTCAACAAACATGCCTACTATAATCGAGGAGACACAGGTGGACGATGTACATGCCACTTGTGATGATCATCACAAAGGGATATTGATATAGGTAGTTTAAACTTAGTATACATTTATTTTTATTTATATTTCTGTATTTATTTTGAGTTATAACATATGTTAATAAATATATATTGTTTTTGAACAGGTACATATGGATCATTGTTCCATTTTTCCTTTGCAATTCTGTAATGTGTGTGATATTCTGTGTTACTGGGATATTTACTGAATGCAGGATAGCTGAGGGGAGTGATATTTTAAAACTGAATTTAAAAAAAACTATTAACGTCGGTTGTATCAAACAACCGACGTTAATAGTATTTTAAAAAATATTATTAACGTCAGTTGTTTATTACAACTGACGTTAAACATAAGACCTTTAACGTCAACTCTTTATAACAACTGACGTTAGTTTTAACAAAATTAACGTCCGTTCTTAAAGAACTGACGTTAATTTTTACAAAATTAACGTCAGTTGTGTTAAAGAACTGACGTTAATTTTGACAAAATTAACATCAGTTGTGTTAAAGAACCGACGTTAATAGTTTTATATTTAACGTCAGTTCTCAACTGACGTTAAAATTTTAACTTTTAACGTCAGCTGTATTTACGTCAGTCAGTATTCTGACGTAAAAAATCAATTTTAACTGACGTAAAAAACACTTATTGCACTAGTGCTCTTATTCACAAATAGCTCAATTAAAAAATGCATGAAGAAAATCAATTTTCATAACCAACATTAAAAGGAAAATTTTTTTCGTTAATGAAAATGATTTTTGGATTGCTGAAACTAAACTAATACTGAAACTGAAACTAGCATAACTTGTTCTTAATCTTTAAAGGTTTAATCAGTTTTTGTATCTTGTTATTACTGAGTTTTGAACCTGACCCTATTCTGAATCAATTCTGAATTAATCTTTCTTATCCTAATCATCTTTCAATTCAAGATTTTATATAAGCCCTTCATTGATTTTATAAAAGATCCCGAGGCCACAAATCCGCAACTCTGATTTGAAAAGTTTTGTGAAATTTTTTTTAAGAGGGAAAGACTTTAAGAAAACTCAATTCTCCCCCTCTTGAGTCGTTGAAGCCAAAACAACAATTTTTATGAATATTAATTACACTTAGCTCTTTTCAATGCATTTTCTTGGTCTGTGTGTTTTAGGGTTTTGTTTCTTATATTAAGGATCGGGGAGGTACTAAATAAATTATTATTATTACAATTACAATTAAGAGGAGGGTGATTTTAACATCTATATATAGTATGCACTATACACACATGGAGGGGACTTGAATAAGTTTGTTTTATTAGATATATACATATACATTTACATTTATTTAATATGCATTTTATATAAATTCTCCATTTCTACTTGCAGCTTTTGTTCGGAAAGAAAACATACAGGTTTAAAAGGTTTTAGCCTAACGAAAACGTTTCACTTCTATTTTGTTGATTTTCTAATAGTTGATGTAATTCTTGCCATTAAACGAGGCGGGGTGGGCACGGGTAGCACTTCCCCACACCGTCGGATAAAAACCCTACCTAGGGACATAAAATTGAAGACACACCTCAACTTCGATAATTATAATGGCTCTCTAGTGTCTTCATACTTTGAGATTGTTATACATTTTTTCATCTTCAACATTATCAAAAATATTTCTCTATGTATGTGACCAAGTTGTACTGAAAAAATATACGATACTATGTAAAGTATGGTTGTAAAGCAATGAGGGAAACATTTTTAGTGTTATTTAGAGTGGGATTGTAAAGCAATGGAGCAATATAATCTTTTTAGGAGGGGCCAGCTGCCCCCAATCTCATCTACCTATGACCGTCCCTCACCCTTCCATCCCCACCCGGTACTCGTGCGGGTACCTGCTAGACTGGTATTTAGCGGGTTTTACGGATACCCTCGGATATTACGGGTATCCGCGAATTTTTGTTCAATTTGTTAGCAGCTGCAGCTCTTGGAGCTACTGCTTGGAGAATTACATTTTGCAGGATTCAGATTCAACAGGCATATCATACATTGGCACCCCAGGAAAGGGTATCCCTATACAGATTCAAATAAAATTACTAGATGAGAGAGGTGAGAGAGGGTCTGAGACGTAATAATGTTCCCGTCAGAAGTGATTTTCGACCACCACCAAAACCTCCCTGCCTTAGAAGAGAGTGACTTAACCTAACGAAAGAGACAACTTCATTTTTCTTCACTAACTTCCCAGATAATCTAAGAGATAGTGATCTGTGGAAAGTGTTCCTACAATGGGGGTCAGTTCGTGAGGTGTTCATCCCCCCAAAAAGGGATAAAAATGGGAACAAATTTGGTTTTGTCAGGTTTAAGGGTGTAGAAAATCCCCTACGGCTTGAGGGAAATCTGAAACCTATATGGTTTGGTAATCAAAGGCTTATTGTCAAAATCCCAAGATTTGGGAGAGAACAAACTCTTACTACAAAGCAAAGGCAATTTCGTGGAAGTATTGGTGGAAGGAATAGGTTGGCAGATGCCTACGTTAAAAATGATGTCTCATTTGGAAATGCTTTGGTTGGTAGGAAGGACATCAATAAGGGCGATGCCATTCCAAGAGGGTCCGCGAGGGGGAATGAGAGTCAAATAAATGATTTGAGGGGTCCCTACTTTAATATTCCTTCAGAAGATTTATTATGGCTCCAGGATTGTCTAGTAGGTACATTACACTCATTTAAGGACTTAAAGATCCTTCAGAAAAAGCTTGCAGAATAGGGCCATTTTGCGATTACAGTAAGGTCAATGGGAGGAAATAAAGTTCTAATCTCTTCGGAGAACAAGGAGGACCTTAATGTGTTACTAAAAGAAGTGTGCACTTGTCTGGTGAAATGGTTCGTTGAACTCAAACAGTGGGAGCCTGGCTTTTTTCGCCAGAGAAAAAACACTATGGGTGAGGGCTCTGGGAGTGCCGATTGAAGCTTGCAGGTAAGATTTCGTTATGTTTTTGTCAGGGTTGGTGGGAAGATTCGTTGACTTAGATGATGTTACAAAAAATGGGTCTAGGCTGGATCTGGCACGGATAACTGTTACTTCGCCGGAGCCGATTAACAGGGTGGTTAGAATAAAGATCAATGGTATGATCTTCTCGGTTAAACTCGTGGAGGAGGTGTTGAACCTTGATCCCCTATCGTCTGGGAGAAACTCGATCCTTGCTTTGGATGGTTATTCGGCTGGTAGTGAATTAAGGGTGGGGGTGTAGAGTGGAGGACGAGGATGGTGGCTCTGATGGTTTCTCCAATGTTGAATTAGGTCAACGGTACAGTGGCGGGGGTCATTTTCAAAATTTGGAGCGTCGGGTCACTGTCATTGGGGGTGGTGTTGGTGGCAGTCTGAGTAGTTCGGTTGATGTTGATTGCCCCAAGGGTTCGTATAGGAGCCAGTTTTTATTCATAAATAAAGGGGGCTACCAAAAAGGTGTGTCATATGGGGGCGAGAATTCGTCTGGTGGAGTTTGTGGGTCGAGTGGGACTGAGACGAATCTTATCAATAACCATGTTGGGCCGGTGTGTGAGTTGGACAAGAAGGAGGCACGGTTTGGTGTTAAAAGTAATTCGGTTGGTGTCTCTTTAATCGGGCTGGACTCAGATGCTTCTGTCCCAGACAGCCAGGCCCCAATTAGCAATGACCATGTTGTTGAAGTGCTTTCTGATGAGATTGAGGATTCCTTAGGCTTGTCTTTCTCCGAGGCCCAATGAAGGAAAAGACTAGAAATCAAACTGGGGAAGATGCCCGTTTTGGAACAGGTTTGTAGCGTTGAAGGTGGTTCTTTCATGACTAAAAATATAGGCGGACCAGATAGACCCCTCAGGAGTGACTCCACTTGCCTCAATCAAGCTTTTAGGAAGAAAGGAGGTTTGGAGATAGGAAAGAATAACGTCCGGAAGGAAGGGGGAAGACGCGGTCCAAGATTAGCATCTGTTCACAAGTTGTATCCAGGCTTCAACTAGTTCAACTTGTTGAGGAGGAAGGCTAAGCCAAGCATTGTGGTCCTGAAAGCGCTGGATGCAGCTCTGGTCTCGGGTCCTTTTGCGAAGGAGGGTGCGGCCACAAGGAAACTCAATAAGGCTGGTAGAGCTGGTTCGGGTAGGAAGAGAAAGATTAAGAAAAAGGGTACCCAGGGAGTTGATACTCACGATCCACAGGAAATAACACAGAATTGTATCTCAGGTAAAACAATTTCAGATTCTAATATTAGACACTGTACTGGTCTGATCTGTGAGGATGGAGGGAGTAAATTAGCTGAAAATATTCTAGTTCTGGGCAAGCAGCTGGGGCTTTCGGTTGAAGGGAAGGAACATGCCATAATTGACAAATTAATTGAACTTGAAAAATAGAGATAGTTTGGCTAAATCAGTTAGGGGTGTTGAATATGTTTCCTAATGAAGATCGGTTCTTTTAATATAAGAGGTTTAGGGGGTGCTGTGAAGAAAAATCGAATTATAAAATTGGTTTTGGAAGAGAAGTTAGACTTTTTGGTTGTTCGGGAGACTAAAATGGAGAATGTCATTGTAATGCTGTGCAATTCGCTGTGGGGAGGGCAGAACTTTGATTTCTGTTTTATCCCTTCAACAGGGAGGTCTAGAGGAATCCTTTCTATTTGGGATTCTACTTTGGGGAAGAAGTTGTTCTCTTTTACTGGTAGAGGCTTTGTGGGAGTTTGCCTAGAGTGGGTTGGTGTAGATAAGAGATGCTATGTGATAAATTTCTATTCTTAAGGGAATGTAGAGGAGAAAAAACAACTGTGGGATGATATACTAATGCCCTTAGGGGTTTCAGTGATGGATTATGGTGTATAGTAGGGGATTTTAATGTAGTGAGGTGTTCAGGGGAAAGGAAAGGTGTATCCAGTTTTGTGGGGGAAGAGAGTAGAGTGTTGAGGTTTGGTTTTAATCAATTCATTGAGGCCCTGGAGTTTAATGATCAACCCCTATTGGGTAGAAAATTTACTTGGTAGAGGCCAAATGGTGGAGCAATGAGTCGTTTGGATCGGTTCTTGTTGTCTAATTCTTGGTTGGCTAAGTGGGAAGGAGTGTCACAGTGGGCGCTATCAAGGGACATGGCGGATCACTGCTCGATTATTCTAAGGGACGCAACTTCTAATTGGGGCCCAAAGCCCTTTGGATTCAAGAATTTTTGGTTGACGCACTGTGATTTTACTGATTTGGTGAAAGCTAGCTGGGTTGGTTTTGATGTCCAAGGTTGGGGAGGTTTTGTGTTATCTCAAACTGAAGCATGTAAAACTAGTTTTGAAAGATTGGAATGCGATGGTTTTTGGCGTCTAGGATCATAAAATTAAATTGATAACAGATAAGATTGGAGAATTAGATCTGGAAAATGAGGAGAGAGGGCTAGGAGGGGAGGAGGTCATTCTACTAAAGAAATACATTGAGGAGCTTTGGTCTTTGCTAAAAAATAAACAAAGTCTTAATCACAAAAGGGCTAGAGTAAAATGGCTTAAGGAAGGGGGATGCGAATTCGAAGTACTTTCAAGCTTGTATTAAAGCTAGAAGAGGCATGAATCAAATCACTGCGTTAAATGGAGCTAATGGGTGAATTAAGGATGTACAAGGGATCAAAAATGAAGTGGTAAACTATTTTGCAAGCCACTTTGAGGAGAGAGACAAAGAAAGGCCTAAACTGGATGGAATTTCACTCCCCGCTGTTTCGGATCAGCAGAATGCTTGCCTTATAGCGCCTTTTTCACTTGAGGAAATTGAATATTCCTTAAGAAACTGTAATGGGGACAAGAGCCCAGGGCCGAATGGATTTAATTTCGCTTTTATTAAATCATCATGGGATCTTCTCAAAGTTGATGTGCTCGGATTACTTCAGGAATTCCATAACAATGCTTCTCTACCAAAAGCGTTGTCTTCGTATTTCCTCACTTTGGTGCCAAAGATCTGTTGTCCTCATAAGATAGGTGAGTTTAGGCCAATATCTCTTCTTGGATGTCTTAATAAGATTGTGACAAAGGTGCTGGCATCCCGGTTGAGTGAGGTTATGGATTCTATTGTCTCTTGTCATCAATCTGCATTCATAAAGAACAGGTTTATTTCGGATGGAGTGGTGGTTATTAATGAGGTGATTGATCTAGCAAAGAAGAGAAATAAGGAGTGCCTAATCTTCAAGGTTGACTTCGAGAAAGCTTTTGATTCGGTGAGTTGGAGATTCTTGGAATATATGCTACTTAGATTTGGTTTCTCTCCTAAGTGGATAGCATGGATTCGTGCTTGTGCGTTCTCCGGGAAACTGTCAGTGTTGGTAAATGGGAGCCCAATTAATGAGGTAAATATTCAAAGAGGACTTAAACAAGGGGATCCTCTAGCCCCCATTCCTTTTTCTTTTGGTTGCGGAGGGGTTGGGTGGTCTTATAAGGAGGACGGTCTCTCTAGGCAAATTCAAAGGTTTTAAGGTGAATCATTCAGATGTTGTAATCTAGCACTTACAATATGCGGATGACACACTCTTGATTGGTGAGGCTTGCTATGATAATTTGTGAGTAATGAAGGCGGTTCTGAGATCATTTTAATTGGCATCTGGTCTGAATGTTAATTTCTTCAAGAGCATGCTATTGGGTGTGAATGTCAGCAATGTTTTTCTCTCATCAGGGGCTGATTTTCTACATTGCAAGGTAGGTAAGATCTCTTTCTGGTATCTAGGCTTGCCAGTAGGTGCTAACCCAAGGAAAGAATCAACTTGGCAACCGATGATTGATTCATTGGTAAGAAGGCTCGGATCTTGGAAAAATAAATTTCTATCCATGGGTGGAAGGTTAGTTCTACTGAACTCGGTTTTGAAGAGTATCCCAATCTACTACCAATCTTTTATGAAAATGCTGGTGAGGGTTAGGAAGGTGGTGATTAGTATCCAGAGGAAAATTCTTTTGGGTGGTGTCATGGAGGGGAAGAAAATCCCTTGGGTTAAACGGTCAGATGTATGTAAACCTAAATCTTGTGGGGGTTTAGGTGCTAAAGACATAACCCTTTTTAACCTAAGTCTTCTTGGTAAATGACGTTGGAGGCCCTTGGTGGAAAAAGAAGCTGTTTAGGTGGTAATGCTTAAAGCAAAATATAGGAATGGAGTGTGTAGTAATATTAGTTTAAGTGAGGCGGGCAATGGTAGGCTCTCCTCACTCTGGTGGAGAGATTTGGGTAATATTGGTAGTTGTGGGGGTGGGGTTGACGATTGGGTTGAGGATGGGATTCAGAATATTATTGGGGATGGTTCTAGTGTGTCCTTTTGGCATGACATTTGGTTTGGTTGCACTCCTTTGAAGGTCTCTTTCCCATGTCTCTGTGTTGTCTCCTTACAGCAGAATAATCTAGTGGCAGATTTTGGAAATTGGGTAAATGACACTTGGGTTTGGTATTTAAAATGGAGGAGACATTTCTTTATGTTGGAGGAAACTTTGTTTTTGGAACTTCAAAATACTTTAGCTGCAATTACTCTACAGCGAAGGGATGATAATTGGTGTTGGTCTCCACATTCCTCAGGTGTATATAACGTGAAATCTACATATGCCCTAATGCTGGTTCTCACGATTGCCCACACTTGAGGAAGTTGATGCAAAAGCTTTTATGTTCATTTGGGAAAGTGCAGCTCCACTAAAAGTCAGGGTCCTTGATGTCGTGCATTCCGGCAAGTGTACCGGATTCGTCGCCAAGTAATAAAAAGATATCGATCCCACAGAGACCGTGATATCAAATCACAACTAATTATTAAATCGATAAAACTGGATTATATAAAAAAGGATTACGAAAAGGTTTTGATTTTTGAAATACGAATCAAGTAACAATCAAATTTGAAATTGCAATTAAACAACACAGAAAAGTAAATCAATTTAGGGGTTTTCAGATTTAAAGACATTCCTAGGAATTGGGTTACCGACAAGATTGTTCATGTTACTAAATTGACTACCCCTTATTAATTACCAAAATTGCTTTGAAGGCGAATTTATCCTAAATTAGTTAATGCTCCCTCTCGGGTTACAAAAACCGTGCCCAATTAAACCAACCTCTACTCTCGTGGTAGTTGAATTTAGATTGAACCCTTTACACTTTGTGACAATTCGTGAATCCTCGAAGGACCGCTTCTAACTCTCGTGATTTAAGTCCTAAGTCTGATTCTATAGATCTGACATCTAAGTTCACCGCTAGGTCCCTCGTTAGAATATCTATGATATGCAAATAAGTGCGCACCAGATTTACAAGTAATTAAAGCAATAGAAATCAGATCTAAAACGAAATCGAAATTAACAAAGGGAAAACATCAATTCAACAACATAAATCTGATCTTGGGCTTAGCCCCAATCCCTAGAAATAAAGCTACTACTCAAGCATTGTCAAGGTGATAACAAGCTTGATTAACAACAACATAAAATAAATCCTAAGAGAAGAGAGGAAGAAGAAGAAGAGAGATCCTAAAAATTTGCCTAAGTGTAGCAGCCCATCCGTCTCTTCAGTCTCTGCCCAGATGCCTTATTTATAGATTAGGGAAGTTTGAATCCAAATCTAACACAAATTCCAATCAAAATCGGTTGCTTCAGATCCAAGTAATGCAGGTCACGGTCGTGATGGCCATCACGGCCAGGTCGTGATGGCCATCACGGCCAGGCCGTGATGGATTCTGCCTTGGACGTTTCTTTACTGATTTCTCTGTCACGGCCGTGATACTCATCACGGCTAGACCGTGACTATTTCTGCCTGTTGAGGGCCTGGTTCAGCTGACATGTCACGACCGTGATGGGCATCACGACTAGGCCGTGACCAGTTCTGACTTTTGCCTTCTTTCTTTTTAGTTATTGCTCGATCATGGCCGTGATGGTCATCACGGCTAGGCCGTGATGGACTCTGTTTGGCTCATTTTCTTCACTTTTCAAGCCCTATATTCATGCAAGCTCTATCATGGTCAATCTTGAGCATTTTATCCTTAATTCCTGCAAAACAACACCACGAAACCGCCTTACCCGTTCCAAGATAAAAACTAACCAAAAATCAAATTAAATATGCCTAAACTATATGAAAATGCATGCAAAATAATAAACAAATATGAGGTGTAATCACACTCATCAGTCCTCTCATGGCAAATGCAACTAAATAGACTTCCCACAAGACTGAATTTGCGTAAAAGAAATGTGATTGAGCATGATGGCAATCAAAATTGTGTGTTGTGTGACTCATTTTTGGAAAGTGCAGATTATCTATTTGTTCAATGCCCCTTCGTTGTTGGAATTTGGGCAGCGGTTTTCAGCTGGTTGGGTACTACGGTCATGGCCCCTTCACAGGTTTCACCATTTTTGGTCCAATTCGGGGAAGCTATCAATAGGAAGCAGTTTTTAGCAAATTGGTTGATGGTGTGGCATGCTGTTTCTTGGTGTATTTGGGAGCTTCACAATGAAATTATTTTTGGTGATCTAAAAGTGGATATGGTGTATAATTTGGATAGGATTAAAGTGTGCTCTTGGAAATGGTTTAGCACAAAAAAGGGATACTTTTTGTTTATTTTCAGATTGGAGCGTAGACCCTATAAAGTACATTGAATGGGTTTAATCTATTGTATCTGTTCAATCTACTTTGTGGATCTACTGGTCCTTTTGTATATGGGTTTTGAATACCCCTTGTACTATTATTTAATATACTTTTTTGCTTGTTCAAAAAAAAAAAAAAGATTCAGTAGGCACACCTGGCTGTAAATTTTGGTGGTGGTTGGGTTAGAGAGTGTGAACCGCTTCCAACTGCAGTCTATTACTAAATTGATAAAGGATGACAAAAACTGTAAGAATGTTGAACCCACCATCAAACAACCTGTTAATGGACCAATGTAAGGATTTGAAACAAATGTCAAATATTGCACTAAGCTTTGTAACCTTCATGTCAATCTTTATCAACAACACAAATACCCAATGTCCAAATCTGGAACCATGGCAAGGCCGAGAATATGGTTTTAAAAAAATGGAGTAGAACTCTTTACCCTCGAGTGATCAGAATAATGCTAATCTAGTTGCAAAGCTCCAGTAATGCTCATGCAGCTGTGTCTAAGCCTGGAGAGACGGTACCAAGTAACACGAATATCTTGCCTATTATTCCTTTCAAGCAACCAGTGATCTGCGCAGAGAGGCACAATGTTGAGTGATAGTAAAAACTTAGGGTTGTATGGGTACCCGGAGATACGGGTACCTCAATACCCGCCCCTGTCCCGTTAACAAGCGGGTAACAAAATATCCGTTTATCTTATACACGGGAACCCATTCAGAACCCCGCCCCGTGCCCATTGCGGTTCTTATCCACGGATGCCCACAGGTACGGATAAAATTGACATCCTTATTCATGGTGCCCAGAATAATATTGTTATTCTGGAAGAATCTGTTAAATCCTTAGGGATATTCATATTATTATTACTACTGTAGCGAAATAATCTTAAGGACAATGTGATTTCACACGTCGTTGACTATAAACATTTTATTGGAATTTTTTCATATTTTTCTCAATTTATTTTATATATCTATTTTATTTGTTATTTTTACAACAATATTTGCATACCAAAAATATTTTACTTGGTACACTTTCATAGTTTGAGAAATGAAAGAAATAAGTGTGTATTTATCAATTGCTTTCTTAATTTTATCATCTAATAAGACAATGACGTAAAATGATACTACTATATGAAAAATTAAAAGTTGACATAATGAATGACATAAGTAATGTATCAGCTCATGAATCCTATTATCGAATATATTTCAAATATTTAAGCCTAAATATATAGTAACAACTTCCACTTCATTATTTTTATATTCAATTTCACAGTAATCGTTAGATCGAGCATTGATATAAGACATGTATCAAATAAATATATCTCTACACATGCTTTGTACAATCCCTACTAACTAACATAGCCCTTCTGGAAAATTGATCATACTCTACTTGAAAATTTACTTGTTGTAAGTTGCCATAGACGGAGGTCTCATCTGTAGGGAGCATAAAAAAAACATTGGAAGTTTTGGAACCTCCTAAATAAATTCAAATCACTCAACTGCAACGGAATACCAGCACCATAAATTTGGAACATGACATTAGGGTAGTGCGTAATTGTTCCATCGCTATAACATAACTTATAAGGTGAAGGAGGATCTGGTACTGGTGTAGCACGAATAACATCCATGATAGCAGCTACAACACCGTTATAGAGATTTGTTTTAAGATAAGTGAATGTGGTACCGCACGCTATCAAACAACATGTTGCCTGCAATTCCTTCTGCCTTCACCAACTTTTCTTCAATGGAGATACCTTCAAGAGTAAGGTAGTAAAAGGCTGGTGTATATTTATCCGCGAAATTAGTATGAACAACGGTATCCAAATCACTTGTGTCATCCCCAAACGTCAATGTACTATAAGAATCTCTTGAGTCGAAAGGAAGCAAACGGTAAGAGAATGTCCAAAAAAAGTTGTCACGAAACTAACGGTAACTCTCCACCCCCAAAACCAACAACTCCCGCGCTTGTTGCTGAGTATAACCCACCATTATCATGTCCACACCCTATTATAGTTTTATTATGACTTAGCATCTGGCCATCATAGGATCGAATGCTAATGGTGTCAGTAGCCAAGTCTCCTATTGTGTAAGAATCGTCTCCGTAACGATAATCATACTTGCATTCGTCATCATCACCACATTTTTTATTGTCTAGCAACTTACAAGAAGGATCGTAACAAAAGATCAAGCAGTGAGTAGTTGACGCATATGGATCGTAAATTGGGATATTTTGATCGTAACATTCCTCACAAGGCTTGCATTGAAACCAAATAAGATCACTTCATGTGTCTGCAAGGGCATATGTCTCCAGCGATGGTTCACCTATGAAGAGCTTCATGATGTAATCCCCTCCGCCGGATGGTAATATCCTACTGTCAAATCTGTTTTCACCTATAGTAGCGAGGTGCAGGCTCTTCATTCGAGCATTTGAACGCATGGCAGCACTTATAAGGATATCACTTTCGATCATTGAAGCATTGTAGAAAGGAGACTTTGGTGTGTCACGATGAATGAGATTAACACTGAAACTTTTGACTAATGGTATTGACAATGAAAGTAGTACAAAGACCAAGAGTACTACAATTACTTCCTTCATGTTGGCAGATTTAGAATGGGGTGTAGAGAAGAGGAGGATGTATTGTTGCAAAAGACTTAGATGATGTTCACAACACATGTTGATTTTTATAGGAACATTTGCATGTATTTTAAAATTTATTAATAATTAAATTATGAGTCGAAGCGTCATCAATATTGGTAGGGGTGAGAATGTGACAGAGAACTTTTTGGGAGCCAATGACCTAGTCAATATAAGATCTAATCCAGCCTAGTCTATAGAATAAACAAGCCAAGACATGGCTTTTTAAAATGCTTATATAAGCCGTCTATAGAATAAACAAGTCAAGACGGGGCTTTTTAAAATGCTCATATAAGCCTATTAGGCCAATCAGGTAGACCTATATATATATATATATATATATATATATATATATATATATATATATATATATATATATTAAATATCCTATTATTTATAATTAATGTTAGAAGTATAAAAAGAAGTTTAAAAATAAAATAAATTAATAATCATTATCTATATTAGTTTTTTATTTGGATGATACATAAAATAAGTAACAATTATTTTCATTACATAGGAAACTTTTTTGAAAGAGTAAAAAAAATATAGAAACAAATAATTTTTTTTATCAACTATAGAAACAAATATTAAACATTTAAGATTGCAATAGAAAGCGTTAAATGAAGAATTAATATTAAATAATTTTAAAATCAAGAAAGTGAAATGGAAGTTGAGACTTGAGAGGTGGTGTATCAGACTACATGATATTTGTTGGGAAAATATTTTCAAAATAAGTTTATTTTAAAAGTTTTTAAATATCTCTTTTATTACGATTTATTAAAATTAATATTCCTAGTAATATTTTGATTTTATTTTTATTAAAGGTCAAGTTTTTTTTTTTTTGACAAAATTAAAGGTCAAGTTTGATTAGTAGGTGGACACAAGTTTCTAAATCTAGTGGAAGGAATCCTAAAAAGCATTTTTTTTTACTATCAGTTCTTATATTTTTTTCATATACGGTGACTTTGTTAAGGATAAATAAATCCAAAACTAATTGTAATGGGGTATGGAATTTATGTCTTTTCTGAAGAACAAAAATTCATTAAGCATGAAGGCAATAGAGAACATGATTCAGCCAAGTTATTGCATTTAGGAGTTTCAAACATGTTTAAACCATTTTTTGGAGGCAATCATTACTTCTTTGTGAATGTCTTATTCCTAAAGATATCAGGTTCTAAGAAAACAAAAAAACAAAGTTTATCATTGATTGTCTTGTTTTGTGGAAGCATCTAAGCTGAATACTTGTATACTTTGGTTGTGATTCTCCAGCAGCAATTTTTAGTAAATAGGTTATTTCCTCATTTTCCTAATAATTGCTGAGTTCCTTTGTGGTTGCGAATTTTCATAATTTTTTTTATATAAAACGAACCTGTATGTTTGATATGTCTGGGTTTTTTTTTTTCAAAAGGTTGTTGCCTATTTTTGCAATTGCCAGGTCTGTGAAGTGCACCCTCTTATCTCTTTGAATGTCAATTTTCATATGCACGAGCATGATTTATTATCTTTCCAGTGGCAGTGTTGTGAATGATTTGAAGTTAATACATTTCCATATTTAAATGAACGAGGCTGAAGTAGTTTCCTTGTTTCTGTGTTCCTACCTTTTATGGCATGCGATGTTTTTGCCATGGTTGAGAACTATATTGGTTTTTAAGATGGGTGTACTTTATTTAGATGGTTATGATAATTATGAAAAAATGACGTGAATTATGTTATGATAACATAATATGTGTCATTCTAATGTATACGTGAAAAAGCTAACATGCTTGTGATTTATGTAAATCATGATTCAATTATTAATGATAATATGATATGTTTGATCTTGATGACTAGAATGTTGGAATTACTTGCCACAAAAATTTTGCTAGCATATTCAGTTGTGTGATGATTTTGCAATGATATGAAATAAGTCACTAGTGCAACAGTGATTAAAATTGACTTTTAACATCGGATTTTGAGCCGTCGTTAAATCAACCGAAGTTATAAGTTTAACTTTTAATGTCGGTTATACAACCATTGTTAAAAGTAAATATATAACAGCGGTTGCTGGGAAGACTGCCTTTACAAGTGTCAGTTTGAATATCATGACAATAAATAAGTGACTTGTAACAGCGGTTGTCTATTTAAACCACTGTTAAAAGCTAACTTATAACATCGATTCTCCTAAGATCCGCTGTTGTAAGTGAACTTTTAACAACGGTTTTATGCAGAACCGCAAATTGTTTTGTTTCAGTTTCAATGCACCTGCAATATTTTATAGACTGCTAAGATCATCCAAAATTCAAACCATCCACATGGAAGAATCAATATTATATATATATATATATATATATATATATATATATATATATATATATATATATATATATATATCTCACTACTACAGAAAATGGCTTTAAAAGCGCTTTTTTTTGCCTTTAGTAGCGCTTACAAGCGCTATCTATTCACCCGTTACTGAATGTGAAAACAATAGGCAGCGCTTAAAAAAGTGCTATTGAAAGTGGGAATAGGTTGCGTTTCCTTGAGAAAGCACTGTCTAAAGATAAAAATAGACAGCGCTTCCTTAAGAAAGCACTGTCTATTGCATATACTTTAGACAGCGCTTTCTCAAGGAAACGCTACCTATTCCCTTTTTTTCTATTATTATTATTCACCTTGTTTTCCTACATTTCCCACTCGCACTTAGAAATTCATAGTTTTTCTTATTGTTGATAAATCAAATTTATATTGAAAGAGTACTAGAAGTACTCAAAAACAGCCACACATATATAATGTACAAAGCTTACATACGATATTGGTAAGTATATATAAACCAAACCAAATATCAAAATAATGCATATAATCAATTAACTAATATACTTTAACACAATTCACAGTAAGGCTTACACATAACCAATTCTAATATTTAAGTCCATAAACCAAAAGGCTTACACTACTAACAATGTATACAAGCTAATCAACACACTAGTAATTCTAAACAATTTGTGCATGCAACTTCCATCTTCTTCTTGATCGCACAAAATCCTTGTTAAGAATTGCATAAGAATTTTCATAAATACCACAACAATGCACCCAGCTCTAGCAAATATCACAGAAAACCATTGGGGTTGATTTTGAATCTCTGTAAACCTACAAATAAGCCAAAATTAAATAGTCAACTTTCACATTTCTTTCTTTGCCCCACATTGTTTATAAGTAAATATGTGCATATAACCCCCAACATTCAGGGGATGCAGACAAAGAAAGAATTTAAGGCAAAATGACATTATTGGAGATATTATGCATGAAAGTACACGTCATATTTTAAAAGCAGGGTGAGTGGACATGAAACCTTATACAAACTTGTGTCACACTTTTAGATATTCAATTGATAATACAAAAAATGTACATACAAACAAATCCATGTTGCCGGCCTGCATAAGATGCACACAAATCACTTGCACATACAAACAAGTCTAATATACGGGAGACAATGTTATAAGATAGACATCCTTCTAAAGAGAAATGACAAGGTTGCGAGAGAATACAAACCACACGAACTCATGAGCATCTTCTTGTCTTCCATAGTCAAGAGTACGACCAATATTAGGCAACAAGTGGCCTTGTGAACCTACAATGAATTGCAACGAATGCAAATTTCTCCCTAAATCCTTAATCTCTAATTAGAACCACCTCAATTAGAACGATAATAAAAAAAATAACAAAAGGAAATCACCTCGGAACCACCTCAATTAGAACGATAATAAAAAGAAGCTACAATGACACCTTGGAACTTGAAAAGAGATTAAATGGACCTCTTCCATAATGACAAAAGAAGCTACAATAAAGAAAATTAGCTTTCAGATGATGAATGGCAGGATATGCATATATTTAGCTAAATATAAGCACATAATTCGAATGTACTTCACCTGAAGACCTGCTAGATATAAAGAGATTAAATGGATGCATCTTTTAAAATACAAAGGTTTAAATCTTTATTAAACCATGATAAGAAATTTAGATTCATAGCATGGATATGTGTCTAATGTCATGTATATTGTAATGCTGTACCAAACTTCATAATAAATATCAAATCCAAATTTCTATCTCAATGTTGCACATGGGCTCAGCATATTTTTTTATACTGCATCACTTTGTTAGAGTATGTTAGATAGGAAAGCTAGGTTCTTCCTATTCATCTTTAGTAACAAAAGAAAGGATTTTCAGTGAATGAATATTTAGATCTTTCCCTTAAATTACCTCATTTGACAATAACATTCAAGCTCGTGAGTCATGACCCAAGTGACCAATAGGAATAGCTCTAAGAAGTTTCACAGCTTTGATTTTTGTGAGCTTTCAAGGGTAAAGGAGCTAGATCTTCCTGAAAATTAACAACACAAAAACGTCATTTAGAAGAGTAGAGTCAACACTAAATTTTCATGCTATAATTGTAATTTTTCAGTTTTAAATTCACTTTGGTCTTTTTCTTTTAGAACAAACAATAAGCACCATATAGCAGAAATAATAATCTAGTTTTTTTTTTGAGAGAGAGAGTTTTATTATTTAATACATAAATAAATAAAAATTAAATGAGTTAATGCAGACCATAGAGCAGTGTTCCTCAAAACTTATTCATAGCAACAGCACTAACGTATCATTGGCAGTAAGCTCAAAAGGATAAAAAACAAGAAAGAGAAGATTTAAAATAATGATCAGCTTGTGACGCCGGCAAGTGTACCGGGTCGTCGCAAGTAATAAAAATAAACACGGTAAGTAATTACCGAGGTCGAACTCAGGGATTGGGCTACCAATTCGACTAATCCGCGGGAAATCCGATAAGTTTGGTCAAGTTACAGAAGGTGGTTGAGAGAGAAGATAGGATTGAATTCAAATTAACAAATCTAATAAAATAATTAACTAAAAATCTGAAATTAAAATATCCAAGGTCTCAAATCCACCTACCCAATCATGTATAGTTCCCACGTGATGATGAATTCCTCCCTAAGTTCAATTACAATGTCAACCGGGACCCCCAATTTCTCCTATATCCACTGTCGTGCTCAATAGGACGTATTCGTCGATTGGATTAATTACTTGCAGGTCTCATAACCCTAATCTCGAATTCTATTAATTCTTGTTCCCTATAAGGTTGTACTAATCTCCTAAATCCACTGTCGTGTTTATCATTCAATTAGTGATTCCAATCCAAGTTCTAAAACGCGAATCGCCGTTTGGCCTTAACACGTTTAACTAGTTAATCATGCAACACATATGATCAACACAATCAATTCAGAATTGGAAAACATTAATTAAAAGAAGGAAAGGAAAACATACATCACATCGAATCTACACTGCCATGGGCGGCTTCATTGATCCCTCGGACGAAGGGATTAGTTCCTCATGCTCATAGACAAACACTCGGACATAATCACCATCGTAAAATAAAACAAAAAGAAAAAAAGGGAGACGCAGCTCCAGAAACAAGGATTCGTAACTACTGATCTAAACAAGTGGAAATACCTCTCCTTCTCAATCTGATCTGAAACAACCTTTAAATAAGGATTCTGATTCTTGCTTTCTCGCGGGGCGAGCCCTCCTTCGTGAGGCGAATTTTAGTATTGGCGCGCTTTCAAATTTGGATTTTCGCGAGGCGAGGGTGTGTTCGCGGGGCGAGTCTTCCAACTCCAATCTGTCACAGCCGTGACATTCATCACGGCTGGGCCGTGATGGTCTCTGTCTTCCAGGGTCTTCATGCTCTCGCGAGGCGAGATGTCTCTCGTGGGGCGAGACTTCAAACCTAAATTTGTCACAGTCGTGACCTTAATCACGGCTATGCCGTGATGGTCTCTGTCTTGCAGGTCTTCAGACTCTCGCGGGGCGAGAAGATTTTCGCGTGGCGAACCAGAGTGATGACTGTTGCTGCTTCAGTTGATGTTCAGGCTTGCGAGGCGAGCATAAACTCGCGAGGCGAGTATCTCCAGAAGTGCTATTTCCATTGCTTCTTGACTTTCCTTGACTCCCGGAGCTTCACTTATTGACCTGAAAACACCAAAAGCAACCAAAAGCATAATTCTATCCAAAATAAGCTAAAAACTACTCAAAAGACGCAAAACGAGTCAAAGTCCAACTTAGGAACAAAACAAGGCAAATTTGGGCAAAAACGAGAGTGAACTCGACTGATTGGCACATAAACCCTAGTTCATCTAGTCATAAAACTAGATAAGCCAGAGGCTTATCACAAATGTCAAGTTATATAGCAGCTCTGATAATCCACAAGTCCATTTAGTTAGTTGTGAATCTGTAAAGCATGTAGTGCTTGTATGTCTGCCCAGGATGCACAATTTGTGATGGAAAATTTGGGTGGATCACAGAATCTGGGAAGCCCTGTGTCTCCAAGGCAATGCCAGCATACCTATGGTATGTGGCCCCATTCTTGCCCTCGGTATCCTTCAACATGCCACTAGTATAGTACTGAACACCAACTTGGTTTGACCATAGCTCCATTTTCCTTCCAGACATAGGGTCACTCACAATAGCAACCTTACTTAAGTGCTCTTTGCCTTTTTTGTCCACCACATAGTTTATGTCATATAGACCAGGAAGATCATTGATTTTTTTCCCAAGGACTAAACAAACCAACAACGATACCTTAGACATTGTTGAAAGTAAAATTCAAACTAGGCAGACTTTAATTTTTTTCTCCTTAGTTTCTTTCTCCCTACTTACTACAGTAATCTAGTTGAATAAGCTTTCTTTTGTCCTAATAACTTCATTAAGCATCAAATTCTCTTACTTTTTGCTTATTCCTTTCTTGACTTTACAGTATGGTTTCACCAAATGAAACCAAGTATTCAAGAACCAAAACCATTCTAAGATCTGGTTCTGGTATATGACTACATGCTTAAACTTATGCCAACTCAGAGGAAAAGTAAGATCTGAAATTTCAATATATCAGACACCTGCAACAAACCATTTCAAGAAAGTCTGACCTTGGAACATGGAACAAATTACTCAAGTAATGCTCAAATAGTCTACAAATCTGAGATCTCACTATTTTTAGAAAGTCCTATTGATATGACTCACTAAATAATTTGTTCATTTAGTCTATGATCACCAGAATACATATATACTTATACTAAGTGTGTGAATCCTAAATGTGACTGTAAATCTTAAATCTGACAAGGTAAAATATATGTGATAATTTGAAACTTTCTTCAGCCTCACGCAAAGCATGCAGTTAAATATCATCATTAAAAGGAAAAAAAAAGATGGGATGATGAGAAAACTGCACCTCGGATGGTGAAGAATAAGAAAACCAACTTCCTCTGTCAGTATCTGAAAAAGAAAACCACGTTCTGTAACACATGATGACAGTGGAATCAGATTATGATAAAACTTCCTTGATTAGCAAATAAACGTCCAAACTCCAAAGTATATTAGCAGACATAGAAGCTCACTTGAAGTGCTACTAGTGAACTAAAGAAGTAGGCAGTATAACCAGCAAAAGAAACAAAGAAAATAACTGAATAAATAATAAGTGCAAATGATTAATTGAAAAAAAAAAACTATAACCTGCTGAACTGAACTTGCAATTGAAGATAAATTACCACTACAAAAAAACAATTGTTTAGCGACCGTAATTTTCGGTCACTAAACCATGTAAATCGGTCGCTATTTGTTTTAGCGACCGAATCAGAGACCGATTTATGATGGTAGCTGAATACCTGGTCACTAAGGTTTTAGCTACCGAATTATTATTTCGGTCGCTAATTAGCGATCGTAAATTCGGTCGCTATATAATAATAATCGGTCGCTATTAGGTTGGTCGCATTTTTTGGGTAACCATTTTTAGCGACCGATAATCGGTTGCTAATTCGGTCGCTAATTTTGGTTACTGTTAACCTATATTAGCGACGGATTTTCGGTCGCTATACATCATCTGTAAATCTTAAATAAAGTTTAGCGACCGAATTATTGGTTTCTAATTCGGTCGCTAAACTGGTTATTATTATTATTTTTTTAATTTTAATTTTTATAATAATTTTTTTCTGATTTTCTTTAAACGTTAAAAAAATTACTAATAAAACACACCAAATAACTTATGAAATATACAATCATAAAAAATAATAAATATATATAAAAAGAATAATCCAAAATGTCGTACAAGAATCGTTTAAAGTCAAAAATATGGAGAGAGAAAATCAGTCATGATGAGGGGGAGATGGAGGAATCCAATCATCCTCGTCCGTACCACCGACGTCGCTGGCTGATCGTCCTCTGCGATATGACATCGATGGAGGCGGCGGAACATGAGGAGCGGCAGCACGCGGCACAACCGTCGAGCATCATCCCGAGCAAGCGAGTCGGATCCTCATCTGCGCCAACACCAGCCGCATGATGTCCGCCCCTGCTCGATGCTACTTTGCATCGTTCTGCTGGTGTGCCCGAGTCAACCGTGCAATCTGGTTCGCCATCTGCTGCTCTCTCTCGCTCTTCTCCCGAAGCTCCGCGTTCAGCTGCGTGATGGTGTCCTGCATTTGGTGGAACTGCTCCTGAGGGACGGTATCGGCGCAGCAAGGAGCAGGCGTGCCGGACGATGAAGCGATGAACTCGGCTCCCAGGTGTCCGAGGCCATACACGTGCCCCTTCTTGTTCCTGCCCCCGACGACCTCCAAATAAATGGCATTATCGTCGACGGAGACAGGAGAGCAGCCATCACCAGTCAAAGCCTCATCTTGTGACTGTGAGGCACGTGATATGGCATCGTCCTTCTTCTCGTTGAAGCCCGCCTACAAAGTATAGTTGAAGAGATTTAGTTAAAATAATTATATCCAATATTAACAAATCATTTATAATAAATTACAAGTAAACACTAAATTATTTTTTTGCTTCGACATAGATTCACGGGCCTTGTCGTTGACCCATGTCCCCGACTTCAACTTCTTCGTCCTCTCCACCAACTCCATAGCGATCGGGGCCATTGTTTTACTTGCTTTCTGCAGAATAATATAATATTAAATTCATAAGAATAATTAAAAATGAAAACTAATTAATTAAATAGTATATTAAGTCAAAAGTTTAATGTATTACCAGCTCGTCGTAGTGGGCGGCGGCTGATTTAGACCCACCGGTCCAAGCACATGCGCCACCATCAGAAGCTCGACACGCCGCAGGGGCTGTGGCCTGGATCTCTCTGGAACTTCTCGTAGCCCAGATCTTGGTCCAACTGCCTCTTGATCTCGGGATCCACCCACCTCCCCTTATTCGCCCCTTCCTCGGTTTGTTCATCAGATTCTTCATAACCGGTGAGCCTTTATGCTCAAATATGTCCCTGACGAGAGCCTCTAAAGCTAAGTCCCACCTATACTCTTTCTGCAACTTACAGTTGTTAGGAAATTCGTGTGTACATATATATAATGTAAATTTAATTTAAAAAACTTAATAAATTGTTACCTTAAACTCTAGAAACAATCGATCCCTGTGGCCCAGTGGGATGGCCTTCCATGTAGGTCGTGGACCATCAAACTTGCGTCGCAGGATCTTCGATATCGAATCAGAAGGGCCCCTTCGCGGGCGGAAAGCTGCAGCAAAATTAGAGCATTAATAAATGTTATAATTAAATTTTAAAAACAAGTAAATAGAAATTAACGATACTTTATATATATTAAAAAATTAAATTAGCATACTCGTTATCCCCCCTGGGGATAAGAAGAATCCTCCTCTCGGATGGAACCCGCCTCGCCTGTCCCGATGATGATGCTGGTCCTCTCGTCGTAGGTGTGGATGAGGAGGGTGCAGCCTGTGTCCCGCCCACCGGAGGATGGGGGGGGGGTGCAACGCCATCACCCTGAGGTGTCCCGTCAACAGAGGTGCTGGTAGGAGGGTCTCGATCCGAAAGGGCGTGGGTCGGCGGCGAAGGGACTCTCGCAGCACGACCTCCACGACGACCTCCACGACGACCCCTACCTCGGAGGAATCTGCCATCTGTGAAAAAAATGAAAATATGATTACACAACAGTGTAAATAATACAAAAATAAATTACCTAATAAGTAGAATGACATTCACACAATGAATTATGACATAAATAAATTACCTAAGTAGAATCTCCGTCACTAAATTCACCCTCGGTCTCATCGGTATCACTTGATCGGAATGTACCTTCGCTAGATGCGTCCAACTCGGATTGATCCATTAACTCTCTTTCAACTTCTTCCCCATTTCCGAAATGTCCGCCGGAGAATTAACAATAATGTCCAGGCGTAATTTGCAACGGTACGTGGGGTCTTGAAAACTCACCATCTGGGTACGGAGCATCTTTTTCAGGCTGCTAGATTCCATTATCAGTAATAATTGTGCGAGCCCTTATCTCTTCATCTCCCAACGAGCCATGATGTCCTTCGGGATATGGCGAGTAATAAACCTGCTCTGCCTGTTGTGAAAAAATGAATGGGTCGTACGCCTTATTATACCTTCGAGACAGCCTAACTTGAACAATACCATAATTTTTATCTATTTTTGTCCCTACGTCAAGAGTAGGATCAAACCAATCACACTTGAAGATAACTAATTTCATCACGGGGAAACCGGTATAATCGAGTTCAAGGATGTCAGTTAGAACCCCATATAAATCATCCTCTACATTAACATCAGTGGCTCGCACACAAACACCATAGTTACACGTCTGCATTCCTTCATTCCATGTTTTTGTGTTAAATTTATATCCATTTACAATATAAGTATTCCATGATGTAACCCATCTGTTAGGCCCCCATGCCAAATTTGTCAACAATGGATTTTGAACATTGTTTTCTGGATCTAGTACCTAAACAATCAAATATTATATTATTCTTATACATGCTATATATTTAAGGAGATAAAATGTATGCTTCAAAAAATGAAGATGCTTAACCTACATATTTACTGAACCACGTAGCAAAGTGAGAAGTAATTTCTCGATCAACCTGATCATTTGAAATGTCAAAGTTGGAGATCCCTTAGAAAATTGCCGTACATCCTACATATGGGAGATTAACAGCAGGACGATTAATAATAATAAATGTCAATTGAACTTATTAAAGACGTTGTAGAAACTTACTCTAAATATGGCGCCACCCCTTCACAATTTTGAAGGATATACAGATGAGCAGCATTAATGTCACGCTGCTCCAAGAAATATCCTTTTGATTTGCCACTAAATCTGCCCGGATAGTTGAATATTGATATAGGAGGACTAGTTGAACATCCTTCGCCCGAATCAACGTTTCTAGGCATCCTTGTCCTTCTCGTGTTAACTTCGTCCTGATAGTAATAAGAGGCAAAAGTGGAAGTCTCCTCTACTAAGTATGCTTCACAAATGGAACCCTCCACTCGTGCCTTGTTCTTGACTTTGTGTTTAAGGGAGTGCAGTAACCTATTAAAGAGGGATACATACAAATAATTACTAGTTTTAGGGAAAGCTAAACTACGCTCTCGTGTTCGTGAATTTCATATGTATTAAGTAAAATAGTTGATGTTGTTTACCTCTCAAATGGATACATCCAACGGTATTGGACTGGTCCACCAACTCTTGCTTCGTAAGGTAGATGAACTGGCAGGTGTTCCATGGAATCAAAGAAACTCGGCGGGAAGATTTGCTCTAGCTTACATAACAAAACGGGTATCTTGACTTCCATATCCTTTAATTGATTCACATTTAGTGTTGTTGATGTAAGCTCCCTGAAAAAGTGGCTAAGCTCAACAAGTGGGTTCCAAATTTGCTTCGGTAATGCATCGAACGCAATTGGAAGCAACCGTTGCATGAACACGTGGCAATCATGACTCTTCATTCCATGTAACTTTGCTTCCTTAATGTCAACACATCTACCCAGATTGGAAGCATACCCATCTGGTAACTTTAGTTCTTTAACCCACTTACAGACGGCCAATTTCTGTGCTTTGCTTAGTGTATAACTTGCCTTCGGTTTGATAAGTCTGCCACGACCACCGTCTTGCAACTCAAGCTCCTTCCGATTACAAATGTCAGCTAGGTCCAATCGGGCTTTATTTGTATCCTTTGTCCTCCCCTTGATGTCCATCACAGTGTCAAACACATTCAAAAACACATTCCTCTCAGTATGCATGACATCAATGTTGTGACGGAGTAGCTGCGTCCTCCAATACGGCAACCTCCAAAATATACTTTGTTTTGTCCAATTATGGTTGACACCATAATCAGGAATATGTTCTCCTTGGGTTTCATGGACGAGCGGTAAGTACTGTACTCTGTGCCATACATTAGGACCAGTCAAACGTGGTGGAGGCGGTGTTCTCTCCGCACAACGCTTCTTGAATGCATTCTTGTTCCACCTATAAGGATGATCTTCTGGAAGGAATTGACGATGACAATCAAAATATGAGATCTTTCGACTGTTTTTAAGCGTGAATGCCTTCGATCGCTCCATACATATTGGGCATCCAAGCTTCCCCGCGATCATCCAACCTGACATCATCCCATAAGCAGGAAAGTCGTTGATCGTCCACATTAAAGCTGCTTTCATGATGAAATTCTGCCTCAAAGATACGTCATATGTCAACACACCATCATTCCACAGCATTGTCAACTCATCTATCAGTGGATGCAAGTACACATCAATCTTACCTTTTGGATTAGACGGACCCGGAATTATGACTGTTAGGAACATAAACTCCCGCTTCATGCACATCCCCGGGGGAAGATTGTACGGAGTCAGGATAACCGGCCAACAAGAGTATGCTTTTCCAGTCAGCCCAAAAGGATTAAATCCATCAGCAGATAACCCCAATCGGACATTGCGAGGGTCCTGCGAAAATGCCATATGAACCCTATCAAAATGCTTCCAAGCTTCTCCATCAGATGGATGACACAAGATATCTTGCTCCCTCTCATGCTCACTATGCCACCTCATGTGAGCTGCAGTGGCCATCGAAGAGTACAATATTGTAAGTCTTGGCACGAGCGGAAAGTACCACATCTTTTTTAGCGACCTCTTCTTCTCAATGCCCATCCTAGTAGTTGTCTTATACCGATCCGCACCACAAAATCGACAACACGTTATGCTTTCTATTTGAATCATCCTTATAGTACAACATACATCCATTCGGGCAACAATCAATTTTCAAACACCCCGGACCCAAATTTTCCACGGACTTCTTAGCATGATAAAAACTTGTAGGCATCCGGTGCCTTCGGCAACGCCTTGGACACTGACCCTTTGAGGCGATTAAAACAGCCTTCTTGCATATTGTAGTCAGATTTGATACTCAACCATTCCATGCACATCGACAACTCCGTGTACTCCTGACATCCTTCCCACAATGGAGATCGTGCATCACTCAGCATATCATAGAATCTTTGAGCTTCGGGATTCGGATTCTCCTCTATGTATTGGGAACCCATTCCACCATCTTCTTCCCCATCTTCTTCTAGTACAACACCAACCGATGGTCCAGCATGATCCATTATCATCTGCTCGTATGGATTCAATTCTTCCCTCCCATCACCACTTCCATAGTACGAACCTTCAGCCACAATCGGGTTTAAGTCAAGCAACGTCTCACCATGGTTACTCCACCAATAGTAATCAGGCATGAAGCCCTTCTCATAAAGATCGGCTACAACTCCATCCACACTTTTGAAAGATTGACACTTGCATCTTTTGCAAGGACACCTCAATTGATCACCGCCCAGTCGTATAAATCTCTCCTGGCTAACAACAAACTCTATAAACTCACCCACTCCAACTCTATACTCTTCCCTAAGACGTTTATTCCGATCCAACCTACGATACATCCATTTTCGATTCTCAGGAATATCCATTCTTTGGCAATTAAATAGCCGACCAATCCTACAATAACACTTATATATTACGGTGCATTCCAATAACTCCATCAATCTCGTTCTTATGACAAGGTATGAACCTATCCCATTCGAGAAGAAACCTTTGTCACACTTGGCTACTAATAGTTATTCCCATATTCAAATACCTTATACTTGACAAAATTTCGGCAGCATTTCCCATCGGTCTCCAAGTTACACGACTCGAGCACGGTCAGAATCACCGCGATCAAGTATGCACTAGGAGAACAAAAGGAAATGCATCAGACCGAGATTTCAACAAGTATATAAGGCATTTGAACATTGAAATGACTATTGTGCGAGTGTGAAAAAGGTTTTTTCCCAAACTGTCCCACTTGGACAATTCAAGATTCAATACAATGAGCATGAATACCTTGATAAGTTACGCATGCTCATTAATATTGAATCTCAAATAGGAAACTAAGGCTTTCGTAAATCAATTATTAACTCTAACAGAAAATAAAACCATTAACCTATAAATATTGCAACATTGTTGAGTTTATATAAATTGCAGCGTAAATCAATACAAACTTAGATTAAATATTGTAGCAAACATCCTATTGAGCTCCGCTCTCCACTAACAAGTAGTGATTAATTGTCAAACACATGCATAATTTCTAAATTATCAGCACACAACCAGCATCCCGCCTTTCGGACAGGATCACATCCTATTGAGCTCCGCTCTCCACTAACAAACAACACATATTGACAAACACATGCATAAACATTAAATTATTAGCATACAATCAGACAAGATCACATCCTATTGAGCTCCGCTCTCCACTAACAAACAACACATATTGACAAACACATGCATACACATTAAATTAATTATCAGCATACAATCAGACAAGATCACATCCTATTGAGCTCAGCTCTCCACTACCAAACAAGACGATAATTCACATAATACATTACACTGAGTGTTCAGAGAACTGACCTGAGAGAGAAAACACAACTGAGCAAGGATAAGTGGAGGAGCCGGTAGAAGAATATGACAACAAGGACCTATCGTGCATAAATGAAATTATTCATTTCAAATCAAATCACTATTCTATTATGTTAAATTGTTATACCTAAATAATTTATCTCATGAATATCTTGTGTTAAAGCATGTGCTCACGAAAAAATAATCAATGAAGCATAAAAAATAATAAGAAAACGTATGATTATATTTCCTTGAATCAATAGTAAATTATCAAACATCATAGGGCATACCAATTATTCTCCAACGTTAAAATCATTCAAATTAATATAATGGCTGCAGAATGGTGTAGTAGATCCTACACTAGATAATTGCAATTTAACTTCCAAAACCAAGGAAAATATTTGCTAAGAGAAAGCAAAGGAAAAGAAACTGAGTCATTGTTTTGAAGTTTTTGGTTTCTGAAATTAGGTGCTTTGAAACTATGGAGAAAGATGGTTTTGGGGTTGGCTAATATTTGCTTCAGCCTTCAGTATTATTTAAAGGGATCCTGCAATCGTGTGGTTTGGCTGAAATTTCCTACTGTTGGATTATGACAAATAACTTACTTTTGATGGAGTTGTGTGATTGATGGGAGAAATTAATTAATTTACATGTGGAGGCATTAGTATATCAGAAGTACAACTAAGAAACAACCAATTAAGGGAACAAGATATCACTGATGTTTATATGCAGAGTTGTGATACAATTGAGTTCCATTATAAAAATCAGTGTCACTAGTTCCTATAAAACTTTTCAAGCAAGGGAACTCGAAAGCTTTTTATGATTGGAGAGCTGAAGGTCATATAAACCTTACAACGAAATCCTACTTCCAATGTGGGATTCAAGTCACCTTGAAATTGGTACCTACCCCTATTTGTGAAAAGGAAGAATATAAATTAACGTTAGGCATAGGAACATGTGTATCCTTGCTTAAATCTTTGTCATTAACATGACATGTTTACAGGGGAAATAAACGTGAATTTCTTGTCAAATTCAAAAGACAATCGAGCATTGGTTCAAGCAAACAATCTTTCAATCTACATTCATGTTGTTCTTTGAGATAACCAACATTGTTTTATTATTCTAATCCAGTTGAATTTATTTCTCCAGTCAATAAATTATACTATCGAATAGCATGTCTACACAAAGCAGTAGCTTCATTGCCTTGTATCATGTAGCAAAATAATTTGTCATGTAGTAAGAGACCTATAGTCATAGACAACTCTAATTCAATAACAAGTTTATGACTTCGTGTATCATAGTTTCTTCATACGGGTTATTTTGAAATCAATCCAACCATAAAACAGAATTAAAGAGGGAAATTGATGGATGAAGAGAGACAAATGAATTGTAACATTGAGATTATAATCTAAATTTCAATACATTGAAATATCCATTACCAACCAAAAATAAACCATATCATCCACCACCTGAACCAGCAGAGCTAAAAAGACCTAGAAAAAACCTCTCCAAACTACCTACCAGTCCAAACAAGAAGTGAAAAAAAAAACAGAATGAAAAATCATCTAGTTCACAATTTTCTTTTTCATTACATAAATATAATAACATGTGAACAAAACAACTCTGTGAATATGTTGTCTGATCCACTATAAAATTGAATTTGCTATCTAATGTTGTAATTAGAGTTTCTGTTTGTTCACCACTTCTTCACCATATATTCATTTCAAAGCTTACAAATCCATATAATCATTCCAAATCTTATAAGTTCTTATGACATAAATCCATTAAAATTCAAATTATAAAATCTTGATTATAAAGAGTCTTAAAAAAATCTTAAATTCCTATGTAGTCTTTTAAAATCCACAAGATTCTTGTATACCAAAATAATCTTTTAAAATCTCAATCCAATACACCAATTTAAATTGAAGGGTAGGAATATAGAGCAAGCCTTTTAAACTTACTCTTGAAGTCAATATAGGAGAATTCAAACCCATATACATTGAACCATATCAATGACACCTAAATGTTATTTACAACTGATTCATCCAGATAAGACCATATTTTTCTATTCACATCATTTTCGACTAGCTAATGAACTCAAAAGCTTTGAATATAGAACACCATATAGACTTAAAATACATCATCCTAGCTTCCTGCCACATGTAAGGGCTATATATGTACTCCACAACCCTGTTTTTTTGTTGAGAAAATTGACTCTATAACCTTAACAACTTGTACTCACAACATAAGTGCATATAGGACCATAAGGATTTTTTTAACAGCTCATAAAAATAGAAAATTATAACCCACAAAAGCATTGGAAAATTAAGATCACATAAAAACATCAATAAATCAAAGAAGAGGTAACTACAACAACACCCTAAAAACAAAGTATGTTACGATTCTTTGGCAAAATTAGAGAAAACAAGACCAGAACCAGAACATGAGAGCCAAACTTGCCCCATTGAATATCAAAGTCAAAGCCCACGAATTGAGCCATCCGAGCCTATTGGAAGGAGTGTTAACTCTCTGCCCCATCAATTTCATTAGTCGTTTATATATAGAATAGACAAACAACCAGGAGCTAACCTACTATTTTTTCTCTGCCCCATCAATCGTATATGTAAATGAGATGATGGAAAGCTTTAAAATTCTTGTTAAGTCATTTTGTGTAAATGAGGTGTTGGCTAACTATAGGCTTTGTTTCAGGCTTGTAAGTTGAAGCATGGCACTGTGGTCTCACTTGCATAAAACCAGCAGCAAATGGAGTAGAGGACAGAGAGACAGTGAGACAGAGAGAGATATATGCGAGAGAAATAGAGACAGAGAGATGGAGTAGAGGAGAGCTTACCTGAGCAGAGGGGAGATGACGGTGGTGACCGGAGGTGTCTTGGGGTGTTGAGGTGACCGGAGCGCGCGTCGTAGAAGAGAGAAACAACGGGTGGAGAGAGAAACGCGACGGAAAAAATGAGGAAGAAGGAGGTTCTGTCGAATTTAGGGATTTCAGTTTTAGTGACCGAATTAATTCGGTCGCTAATATGGTTAGTTTTAATTTGAAATTGTAATTTTAGCGACCGATTTAAATTTCGGTCGCTAACACGCGCAATTTTATTTTTCTAACGCGCCATTTAGCGACCGAATTAATATCGGTCGCAAATATAATAAATTTTAAAGTGTTAATTCATAGACTTAGCGACGGATTTATAAATCGGTCGCTAATCTAAATACAGTTTGACCGTTGCATTTAATTCGGTCGCCATTTCGGTTGCTAAAAATTCATACATTTCTGACTTTTACTTTCCTTTGTTTAGCGACCGAAGTAGCGACCGATGTATCTGCTACGCTCTATTTCGGTCGCTATTTCGGTCGCAGATTCAACTCTAACAAGTGTTTCATGTAGATCCTGCAATCGGTCGCTATTTCGGTCGCAAAACGCAACCAAAAAATTCGGTCACTATTTTCGGTCGCTAAATGGCCTTTTTTTTGTAGTGTACTTCGAATAAGCAAATAGTAAACCTGAATATATAAGTAGAAAATGAAAACAGGAGCAGGAACAGATAACTATATGATTAAATTATGCACCACGGAGTTTATTCTAGAGGGAAATTTCCCCAATTGGCAGGGCATATTAGAATTTCAAAAACCAATACCTTATACCTGGGGTTTTTTATATGATGCTTTTCCATTTCCAATAAACACACCACGTTTGGATATGGGATAATGTAGGCCTGCAAATGAGATTGGCAAGAAAAACAATTTGCAGAATTAGGTATTGCATTTAACTAAGCCAAATAAATGTCGTGAAATTATGTGTAAAAACCAACTGAGAAGAGAAAGAGAGAAAAATAGAGTTGTGAAGTGCAAAACAAATTTGTGTTGAACCATATGGTACCAAAATGTACTTACTATTTTGTCCTAGTGTTCAAGATTAAAGATTGAAAGTGGAAACGAATGCTCCTGGGGGCTCAGCTCACAGTGAATATAGAACTGTGAAATTAACAATGAAATCATCCGTAAAATTGAGGTGAAATCCGAAAAGACAAAGGAGCATTACAAACTAGAAAGAAAAATTCAAAAGCAAAATAGAATCCACTCACCTTGCTTGACTTCTCTACAGCTTGTCCCATTGCAGATGCAAGATTACCAATTGTTGTCAAGGTTGCCATGACAATATTTTAGTTGCTATCAAAGAGACCTCCCCTAAGAAGCCCCAAATAACTCACCTCAGCGACCACATCGACGGTGTTCATGCTCACCTTCACCATCGTGATATCTCTCTCTGACTCTGAGTTCCTATGGTTTGATGGCGCGACAGTACGTAGTAGCTTTGAGGCGCGGCAGCGGACATCAGTGACAACGGAAAGCGAACAGTGGCAGATAGCGAATGTTTCGAGTGGTAGATGAATGGGCTCGACTGGGTTACGACACGAGGGAGACGAGAGTGGTGGTGGTTAGACGAATGGCGGCGGTGGTAGCTTAGGCGGTGGTGGTAGATGAGAGTGGTGAGGGTTTGGAGAAATATGGTGGGAGGGAAAGAAATTGTTTTATGAGAGGTTGTGAGAGATGAAGTCCTGCAAAAATTTTGAGAGTGGGAGGGACAGTAATTTTTAGAGTAAGGAATAGACAGCTCTCCCTGAAACAAACGCTATCTTAGGTTATGAATAGATAGCGCTTTCTCAAACAAGCGCTATCTATTTATCACAAATAGATAGCGCTTCCTCAAACAAGCATTATCTATTCCTACCTATCAACTTTTAATAGCGCTTCCTTGGAGAAGCGCTGTCTTAGGTTATATTTAAAATAACGCTTCTTCAAGGAAGCGCTACTAAATGTCTTCCGCCTCTCTTTTAATAGCGTTTCGGTTAGAAAAGTTATTAAAGGTGCGCTACTAAAACCCTTTTCTATAGTAGTGTATATATATATGCATCGTACAACAAGAAATCATATAGAGATTCAACACATTAACTAAGTCATAATCCAACTAAAAAATCACATCGTACAAACACAATTGATCAATGTAATAACTAAGTCATTATCTATCACATACACAAATAATATAAGTTCTAAGTACGTAAAACATAAATCTATGCATTGTGCTCAAAATCTATATCCGTGCTCCATTAACTTTGTTCCGCCAAAGCCTTCACAAGTTCAAATAGAGATTCAACATTAGTTAAATTAAGATGTCAACATAAACAAAAAATAAATAATTAACATTAATTAAATAAACATTAATTACACTATGATGCAAAATAAAAATAAACACACATAACTTACACTATAGTCAAGTTTAGATCAATATTATCCCTTCATTATGATTATCACGAGTGGCAAGTGCATCGTCCACCGTATTTTCCTCAATGAATTTAAGCATCCGTGATGAGAAAGAAGGAGTCTTAGGTATATCAAGAGTTGAATCTTGATTTTCATCACTACCGTTATGCATGATTTTTCCTTGGAGAACCACTGACCACTTTTTGTTAGAAGGATCATTGATATAAAATACTTGTTTTGCTTGGGAAGCCATGATGAAAGGCTCTTCCGTATGACCAACCTTGTTAAGGTCTACCAATGTAAATCCTAATTCATTGGTTTGTACATCACTTTTACTGTCAACCCACTTACATTTAAAAACTGCCACTGTGAATTTAGTGTAAGTGACCTCCCAAATTTCTTCAATGACACCAAAGTAAGAGACGTGTGCCATAATGGGATTTGTATCTTTTGAACTAGAGAAGTGCATGGACTCAGTCACGATCGTAACCCCACTATTTTGCATGGTACTCTTGTCATCCCGTGACTTTGTATAAAATGAAAACTTATTGATGTTGTAACTGCTCCAACATATGACATTAAAGTAAGGCCCACATGCTAGCCATTCTAATGTATCGGAAGCAGTACTGTAACAGCCCGCTTTTTGTTATGTGCCTTGTTATATGTTTGTTTGGTTGTTTAAGCTTTGGATGTTGGCTTATAGTTGTTGGTTAAGGGCTAAGTGGGATTTTCAGCTTAAAAGTCCCTTTCTGGTGCATGAGCACGACCGTGCTCATGACCAGCACGCCTGTGCTTGGGATCAAGCATGTCTCGCTGGTGCTGAGTTAAGCACGCCCGTGCTCAATAGGGAGCACGACCGTGCTCGAGTGTGAGTCGCGTCTCGGAGACGGTAAGTTGAGAACGACCGTGCTCAGCTTTGAGGTCTAAAATAGTGGCATAGTAACCGAGGGTTTTGTTGGAACGAAAACTAGGCAAGTATACCTAGTCGTACAAGTAATACGGTGGTGAGACTGGATATCGTCCACAGGGATCAGTTGCCAAGTACCAATTCACAAGTCAAACAACTATCTAGACCAAACTATGGCATGAAGAGAAATCAAAACATAAAATAAAGCAACAAAAGCAATAAAATATTTTTGGTCTTTTGGGAATTTTTTACAAACACTTCACATGCAAAAAGAGACGTGGTTAACAAATGGATAAAATTTTCAGGGTTAGACTACACTAATCTTCCCTTGATTGCAATGAAATGGTTACTAACACAAGTCCTAATTCATTTATGACAATCAAACCTACCAAAATACTCAAACCCTAATTCCTTAGGTGGTATGAGACTAAAATCCCAAATTAAACCCTAATTCCTTAGGTGGATTAACATGAGATTTTGCATAAAGAGCCAAGATTTATAAGATTGCAAGCACCCCATGACCTATTCCTAGATTCATGAACTACTTGGTATTTGATTCATGAGCATGCCTTAACATCAATTTTCCAATTGTCTATCAAAGCAACAAATCATTCCAAGGATGATCAAGCCAAGAAAAGCATAGAATCAAATACTCATAAAGAAGTATGAACTTGTATTAAAACCATATCAAGAGACAACCAAGTTCAGAAAAGCAAACATCTAACCCCAACAAGAAGGGATTTAGCTACTCATGATAAAGGAAACTACAAAAGAGAAAGAGTGAAGAGATGAAGAAAACTCCATGACGAATCCTCCAATCTTCTTCCAATCCAATCTTCTTCCAGTCCAAGAGCAGAGAGAACACCCCCCCCCCCCCCCTTTTGCTTCCCAAGAGTCTCCCTAGGGTAAAAGTGCTCCTAGGTTAAAAGTCCATGTGTCTGTGTGTGTTGGACTCTGTTCTGCGCTCCTATTTATAGATTATAATGCGCGTCATGGCCGTGATGGCCATCACGGCCAGGCCGTGACAGCTTCTGTCATGGCGCGCTTTCAAATTTTGGCCTGTCACGGCCGTGACCTCCATCACGGCTAGGCCGTTATGCTCTCTGATCTTCAGGGTCCTTCTCATCACGCCCGTGATGGACATCACGGCTGGGCCGTGATCCTTTATGATCTTCCCATTAAGCTGATCACGGCCGTGACCACTATCACGGCTAGGGCGTGATGACTTCTGCTTTATTTGTCCTTCCTTTTTTGCTCTTCCTTCACTTTTGACCTGAAAATATAAAATAGCATTAAATGCTTTATTTGGCTCAAAATTAACTAAAATATCCTAAAAACTACTTAAAAGACTCAAAGTGTTGCTTGAGGACAATTAAATCCAGATTTGGGCGAAAACGAGATTACACTCGAATAATTAGCACAAAAACCATGGTCTTACCAGTTATAAAACTAGATAAGCCAGAGGCTTATCAGGTTTCGTGTTGAAACACTACTTTTGGTAGCAGCAGCCACCCTATTGCGGCTATTTTTGTCTTCTTCCTTATTTCTCTTTGCCCCATTGTTGTGGCGAAGTTTTGGAGACCTTTGGGAAGCTCTTGTTTGTCTGTGCCAAGTCACATAGGCAATGTCCTTTCCCTTTTTGGTTTCCTTTTTCTTGGTTTGAATTGGAAACTAATTTGGTTGAAGTTTTGTTTGACCAAGGCTTGCATTCAAACTGAGCCGCTCAAGGGGATGTAACCAGTTTGCTATTTGGGGCTGTCGTTGATGGGACCTTCAAACCAGGTATGGGGAGAAGGATAGTAAGATCATTAGGCACGAAGGTAGCGTAAGATGAGGGGTTCCCATGACCGCGTGGTTGTTGTATGATAAATGCTATGTTTTAACATGCCTATTTGTTATAAATGCCTACGTTATGAATGCCTGTCTTATGTTGTTGTCTTATTTACTTGATTATTTGGTATTCCATGTTTAGTTAGTTGTTTGATATGGATGATTATGCCATGTATTTTGGTTGATTTGGTATGTTTTATATACCCTGTTGGTTGAATGTTTGTGGCTAAATCCAATACGTTTAAATAACCTGCAATTGATTAACATAGTACTGTTGTTAATAAAATTGGATAAAGGGATAATTTCCCTAAAAACATCATAAAACATGGATTGCTAGTGTGAGTGAGTTTTTTATGCCAATGGTTTAGTCTATGACACTAGGAATGGATCAAAAGAATTTTTAGGAAGTTTTGGCTAAGATCTTACTAAGAAACCTGCACAGAATAGTACGGTCAGCCCAAGAGCATGGTCGTGATGAACAGGGAGCACGCCCGTGCTCCCAGTTTGAATTCTGGAAGATAGCCACGCTTTAAGCAGGGCCGTGCTCAACAGACAGCACGACCGTGCTGAACTTAAGTCCAGTGTGCCCGTGCTGGGGGGTAAGCACGTCCGTGCTTCCCCAAACAGACCAGATGTTAATTAAAGGAGTTAAAGGGGTTTCGACCCCAGTTATCCTCCAAAATGAGATGATAATACACCAATCAAATGATGAAGATTAGATAACTTAGTTAAATATTAAATAAGGTAATGAAAGGCGATGAGTTGGTTAAGCTAATGCCCAATGGGTTGCCGCACGCTGATGAATTTTGGTGCTTTTCGGCCAAAGTGGCCTCAGTGATTTTCGGTCGAGGTGTTGATGAGTTGTACCTTGGTGCTTTTTGGCCAAAAGGGCCTTGATCCCATCGGGTCTAAGGTGTTGACGTTGATGATGATATACTCGGGTGCCTTTAGTGCCCCAAGCGGAGGTGTCGTCCGAGAGTTAGGCGATCTGGCCATCCACGGTAGGTTCACCCAAGGTTTGGTGGACTGTGGCCCCTGGTGATGATGCATCCAAGGTTTGATGTGTTGGCTATCCAAGGGGTTCACCCATAGTTTGGTGAATTGCCGGCATTGGTGCTTTTTGTAACGTCCCTGACTGCTTTATGGATTGACGACTGTCTCCACAAACCAACACAGGTCTTTTCAGCATGCTTTGTCCTCACTCACACGCTTCCTGGGAAAACTTCCCAGGAGGTCACCCATCCCATAATTGCTCCAAGTCAAGCATGCTTAACTGCGGAGTTCTTAAGTGATGGGCTCCCGAAAAGAAGATGCATCTTATTGGTATAGGTAGTACCAATCACTTCATATAAGTCTTCCTCAACTGTATAGTCCCATACATACACAATCTCAGGATCCCTCTCATTCGAGTGTGTAATTAGTTCATTCATGTGTCCCTCCGCCTAGAAGCCTGTCAGGAGCCCCTCCTTGTCCGTGCCTTCTTGCACCGACAACCACTCCCCGCCCTCGTCGGCACTCGGGTGTTACATGCCCACCAGCTTCCGCTTGGTTCGTCCCTGAACCACACCATACTGGGAGAGGTGTCACTCCGTCCTCACTCACACGCTTCCTGGGAAAACTTCTTTGGAGGTCACCCATCCCATAATTACTCCAAGTCAAGCACGCTTAACTGCGGAGTTCTTAAGTGATGGGCTCCCGAAAAGAAGATGTATCTTATTGGTATAGGTAGTACCAATCAATTCATATAAGCCTTCCTCAATTGTATAGTCCTATACCTACATAGTCTCAGGATCCCTCTCATTCGACTGTGTAATCGGTTCATTCATGAGTCCCTCCGCTTAGAAGCCTGCTAGGAGCCGCTCCTTGTCCGTGCCTTCTTGCACCGGCGACCACTCCCCACCCTCGTCGGCACCCGGGTGTTACATGCCCACTAGCTTCCACTTGGTTCGTCCCCGAACCACACCGTACTGGGAGAGGTGCCGCTCTGATACCATTTGAAACGTCCCTGGCTGCTTTATGGATTGACGACTGTCCCCACAAACCAACACGGTTCTTTTCAGCATGCTTTGTCCTCACTCACACGCTGCTTGGGAAAACTTTCCAGGAGGTCACCCATCCCATAATTACTCCAAGTAAAGCACGCTTAACTCTAGAGTTCTTAAGTGATGGGATCTCAAAAAGAAGATGCATATTATTGGTATAGGTAGTATCAATCAATTCATATAAGCCTTCCTCAACTGTATAGTCCCATACCTACACAGTCTCAGGATCCCTCTCATTTGAGTGTGTAATCGATTCATTCATGTGTCCCTCCGCCTAGAAGCCTGCCAGGAGCCGCTCCTTGTCCGTTCCTTCTTGCACTGGCGACCACTCCTCGCCCTCATCGGCACCCGGGTGTTACACTTTTTGGCCAATGTGGATATGTAACTCTGAAGTTTCTCTTCCTGAGATAATTTGGATCCACGGGCATAATGGAGTAGTGGAGTAGTGCTGCACTGCATAACATACCTTGGTTGGTTTATTATGTTGAGACGATTATTGATATTTGATGATGATATATGTTATATGTTGTTGCTATGCCATGAAGTATGTTCATCTTGCTTCCTATCTCCATGCCGTTGTGATTATATGTATTTTTACTCCCAGTTTTCTGTTTCCCTTATTTGGCATGTATGGTTTCCTGCAGAGGATGGCAAGCAGCCAGGAGAGGAGTGACTCTGAGGAGCCGCCACTCATAGTTAGGACTTTTTAGTTTATTTTTTCAGTGTGTTATTTCAGTTGTTTTTCCCAAGATGTTTTTCCAGAACGGTTATACCAGCTCTGTATGTGGCATCGGGGTTGGGTCTTGGTTTATGTTTTATCATGGTTTTGGATCTATGTCTTTATTTCTTTTAAACTTTGTTTTACTTTCCGCATTTGTTGAACTAGTTCATGTGGAACCTTTCTACCCATGAACCCTTTTAATAAAGAATGTATGTTTTATGTTTTATCTTTATCTTTTTTCTTTATAACATGCGGGGTAGTTGGGTGTCACAAGTACTACCATCCTTCAGTCATCTTTAAACCATTGTAGGAAAGTCCTGTTATGCTTGTTCAACAACCACTTTTCGTTCATTCGAGGGTTTTCTTCCTTGACTTTCCTTTTGTGCTCAACTAAGTAAGGATGAACTTCATCAGTGTTATTCAATAAATACAAATATGCTTGAAGAATTTTCTCCCGACCCTTGCTTATAACAATTTCACTATGTGTACCCTTACCTTCACATCTTCTATCATGACCTTTGAACAATAGATGCTTCTGGACATTGTGGATTCTTCACATAGCCTTTCAAGATCTTCATGTATCGCTCAACTAGGTACATCCACCTTAAATTAATAGGGCCTAGCCGTGATGGAGGTCACGACCGTGACAGGCCAGCCCTGAGGACCATAATTGATCACGACCTAGCCGTGATGAGGCTCACGGCCGTGAAGTACTTCCCAACAAGTTTCAAAAACTTGTTGGACGGATCTGGGCAAGTATACCCAGTCATGCAAGTAATACGGTGGTGAGACCAGTTATCGTATCCACGGGGATTGGATGTCAATTACCAGTTCACAAACTCAGCAACTATCTAGACTATGAAGAGAATTCAAAACAAATACAACAGAAGAAATAAAATCTTTTTGTATTTTTGTCGAGCACTTGGAATGCGAAAAGGATATGTTGGGACTAGACTTCACCAAACCTCTAGCTCATGTACTACCAGGACTAGATACCTCTCATTCATGCTTCAAATATTAAAATCAATCCACTAAATTACTCAAGCCCCGATTCCTCGGATGGCAAGAGCCTAAATCCACTAATAGACCCTAATTCCTTAGGTGGCCTAGATTAATGAATTCGCATTAAGATTAGGGATTACGCGATTACTAGTAAACCAAACTCCATTCCTAGACGCAAGGGTTACTAGGTGATTAAATTCAATTCCGGTTCTAATACGAATTTCCCAATTGCATATCAAAACACAAATCGAGTCATGGGGGTGCTAGCCACAACAAGCATTAAGCATAGAAAATTAATCACAAATATGAAGGCATGAATACAGAATAATCAGTCAAGGCAAATACATAATGATCAGTTTGATTACATCCAATCCTAACAAATGGGGATTAGCTTCTCATAATTACAGAGAAAGCCAAACCAGAAAAGCAGTAGAGAAAGGAAGAAAGGGAGAACTCCATTGAAGCTTCCCACTGTCGTCACAGCAACCCCCTAACTCAGCTCCCTCCTTAAGCAGCTCCAAGTCTCTATTTTTTTTTTTGGTGTTTCTGGTCTCCACTAGGGTTCCCAGCTCTGAATCCTCCAATCCAGAATCCATATCCCTTTTTCTGTCTGTTCTGCGCTTTATTTATAGAGAGACCGCGCGTCACGGCCATGATAGCCATCACGGCAAGGTCGTGACGTGTTCTGGAGTGGGTGCGCTTTCAAAATTGGATTCTCACGAGGCGAGATGAATATTCGCGACGCGAGACTTTCAATTCTAGTCTGTCACGGCCGTGATGTCTATCACAGCTAGGCCGTGACAGTCTCTAACTTTTGCCTTCTGCTCTGCTTAATCATGCCATCACGGCCAGGCCGTGATGGGCTCTGTTTGGCTCATATTCTTCACTTTTCAAGCTCCATTCCATCAAAGCTCCATCAAGGCTGATTTTGATCATTTTTACATTAATTCCTGCAAAACAACACCAAGAAACCGCTTCACCCGTTCCAAGGGAAAAGCTAACTAAAATCAACTAAAGAATGCCTAATCTATATGAAAAATGCATGCAAAAGTGTACAAGAAACATCATGTAAAATCACACTATCAGGCCACACAATCTAATCTCCCTCACAAGATGAACGATTAAGTGAACCATGATGTCTAAAAATAAAGGAGGAAAATACATCTCCAATTGGCACAGGATAATGGCAGCTTCTTTTTCCAACTCATCCAACTTCCTGGGATCAATGACTTTGCTGCATATAGCATTGAAGAATAAGCACAACCTAGTTATGGTATGTCTAACATTTTTAGAGCATAATCACGAATAGCCACGGGTAGTAGTTGTTGCATCAAGATGTGGCAATCATGAGACTTTAAGCGAACTAATTTCATATCACTTATTGAGATAAACCTCTTGACATCAGAACAGTAACCATGTGGCACTCTGACGTTCCGTAGACACTCACAAAAACTCCTTCTCTCCTTTTTTGACAAAGTATGACATGCTAGAGGTAAATTTGTCTGCTTACCATCCTTTGATTGTGGAGCTAACTGCGATCTTATACCCATTGAAACCAAATCTAGACGAGCATTCACACCATCCTTTGCCTTGCCCAGAATGTTGAGAAGCATCCTGATTACACTATCACAAACATTTTTCTCCACATGCATCACATCAATACAATGTCTAACATCAAGTTTGCACCAATATGGAAGATCAAAGAAGATAAACCTCTTCTTCCATATGTTTTTATCGGCAGCCTTCTTTTGAGTGTTTCTGAAGATAACATTGATGTCCTTCACCTGTTAATAAACTTGTTCTCCATTTAAGGCCAGTGGAACAAGTTCATTGTCCCGACTTCCATTAAAAGCTTTTTTCAATCTATGATACGGGTGATCACGACGTAGAAATCAATGATACACAAGGTAAACTGTCTTCTTCCCATGCTTCAGTTGAGTGAAACATGTGCCCTCTTCACATATAGGGCATGCTTTATGCCCCTTGATGTTGCAAAATAGCATGGCACGCATCTTGAAAGTCTCATTAGAATACCCATCAACTACATCAACACCTTCCACTCATAGCTTTTCCAAGTCTTCAATCAAGGGACTTAGATAAACATCTAAGTCATTTCCCGGTTGTTTTGGGCCCGAAATTATCATAGATAACATCATGTATTTGCGTTTCATGCACAACCAAGGAGGTGGGTTGTAAATTACGAGGAGAACGGGCCATGAACTATGAATACTACTTAAGGTACCATATGGATTCATTCCATCCGTAGCAAGTCCAAGCCTAAGGTTCCTTGTATCATTTCCGAAATCAGGAAACAATCTATCAATTCGCCCCCATTGCACAGAATCAGCCGGATGACGAAGCATTCCATCACGTTTCCTATCATTCGCATGCCATCTAATTTTCTTTGTGACGTCTACATTAGCGAACAATCATTTGAACCTTGGAATTTTTGGAAGATACCACAACACCTTCGAAGGAGGACCTTTTGTGTTCACCTCACAACTAGAATCACCATCCTTCACTTTGTACCGTGATGACCCACACTTGGGGCAATTGTGCAACTCTTCATTCACACCCCTATGTAATATGCAATCATTAGGGCAAGCATGTATTTTCTTATAATCCATTCCCATCGGACACGGTACCTTCTTCACCTCATAGTTACGATCAGGCAATGTGTTGCCTTCTGGAAGCATGTTCTTCAACAACTCAAGTAATTCAGTGAAGCTTTTATCACTCCACCCATTTCTCGCCTTCACACTGAATAATTTTAACACCGCCGACAACCGTGTATAAGTAGTGCACCCCGGATACTAAGGCTTCTCCGCATCACTGCACAAAGTATCATATAGATTTGCTCGCTGAAAAGACTCTTGACCAATATCACGGATCATGTCCTCTAGTCGATCGTCCTCCATATCTACATCAACTTCCTCAGTTTGGGACACACTTGGGTGGTTTAACAAGACATCACCATGCCATATCCATCTTGTATAATTCTTTCAAATCCCTATACAAATAATATGAGTACGTATTTCCTTATCTTCACTTTTTCTCATATTCACACATTTGACACAAGGACAACAAAACTTTCCATTACTATCAGGAAGATTTCTTTGAGCAAATTCTAGAAACTCTTCCACTCCATTCCGATACTCATCACTTGTGCGTCTATTAACCATCCAACTACGATCCATAGCTACATTCTATAAATAAGATGGACTCTAATGATATTTCCTTGCATCAATGATCAGTACATTTCATAGGAGCATCTAAACCCTAACAAACTATATTATCATCTCCTTTGTAAATAAACAACCATGACCATGGGCATGAACCATATGCAAAACAGTAGTCACAACAACATTTTACACAAATAGAAAACACAAAACCACCCACAAAATTAATGAAACGGAGACGCATATATGAAATAAAAAGATAGACAACATGCATAAACAAAAACGCAAAAACAACATAACAAAACCACCCACAAAAACATCAACATCCAAAATCACAAGATAAAACAGAAACGCATAGAATCACAAACTTGTTCTTCAATGAAACCCAAAAACAGAAACAGAGACACATAAAACGCAAAATAAATTGCAACAAAAGGAAAGGGAGAGAAAGCTTACGAGAAAGATACCGGAGTGAGAGAGGATGATGGTGGAGGACGAAGGGAAGCAGACGAAGGAAGTATGGAGGTCACGGTGGCGTCACGGAGACGAGGACGAAGGAACATGAATTGAAGAAATGGACATCTGTTAGGGCATGGGAATGAATAAGGAACCTGTTGAGTTCATACATAAAAAACTTAAAGACATGTAACATCCAACCGCTGTTATATGTCACTTTTAACAACGGTTTCATTTCCAACCGCCGTTAAAACTAGTCGTTAAAGGCACCGTTTCCACTAGTGAGTTGATCTAATAAGTCGAAGCATCATCATCATCGTCAGGGGTGAGAATATAACAAACTCTTGTTAGGGGCCTATGACCTAGTCTATTTAAGATCTAGTAGAGTGTAGTCTATTGAACAAAAAAACCAAGACAATGCTTTTTAAAAAGCCTGTATAAGCCTATTAGGCCAATTGGGCAAGTCTATTTCTTTTTTTTTTTTTTTTTTGGTAGAGTGGAGAAAAGAAAGGGAAAAAAGAAAAACTACAAACTAAGTAGGAAAGCTCCAGCCAAACTCATCCTTAGGCCGACCTATTTAACACCTTCACGAAGACATATATATAGGGAGTTATAAGGTGATCAAGGTGGTTTGGGGGAGGGACATAGGGATTGGCCAGTGATAAGGAGGTCATGGGTTCAACTCCCCCACTAACATAACATACTAATTACTAACATTTGCCAATCAAAAAAAAGAAGAAGACATATATATAAATAAAATATAGGAGAATGCTAACCAATATACTTAGGGCATTGGTTAAGGAATCAAAAGAAGAAAATTTTTATTGGAAAGTGATTATTTAATATCTTGAAAAGGTAGATGTTTAGCTTTCCAAGAAAAACTTGCTTGTTATGGATTCTATAACTTAACATTTTTTTTCACTTTTGGATATCGTATCTATAAATTTATGTATATTTCTTACATTTCTGCATATTTCCTATTTATAAAGTAATTAATGATTTATAAAGTAAATTATACATAAGATTGTCTTGATATTTGTTAAAACATTAAAGATCCTACTAATTATAATTAATATTATAATTATCAAAAGAAGTTAAAAATAAATTAATACTCATTATCTATATTAGTTTTATTTGGATAGTATAGAAAATAAGTAATAATTAATTTTTTAACTTCTTATTATATTTATAATTAATGGGATCTTTAACGTTTTAACTTTTAACAAATATTGAGGTAATCTTACCTATAATATTAAATAATTATTATTACTCTTTTACGTACTTTTTGTCTAAATAAATTAATAAAATCATTAATTATTTAATAAATCTCAAATAAATAGCAAGGTATAGAAATATACGTAGATTCTTAGATATGAATGAATTTATTTATTTACAATTTGATGATATCCAAAAGGACAAAAAGAATATACAAAATTAACATTTAATAAATAAAATATGTTATGTTCCTGCCGAGATCCGGTTTACCGGAGCTCCGCCGTGAACGTCGAACCAAGGATGAATATTGGGGTTGTTTTAGGATTCGGCTTGACAGAATTCGGTGATTCCGGTCCTACGTATCCCGAAGGGAATCAAAGCCGGACGTAGTTCTTGATTCGACCCTTGGCCGTGGTTATCTCGATCTCTTAATTTTGTATCGGACGAATACTAGGGAGCAAGGACTCTTTGATAGTCTCTTGGTCGGCACTAGTTTATCTAATACGCTTAAGAGAGAGTCACCTCTGTTCAGTGAAAAGTGAGTCTCTTATGAGGGGTACTCCTCCTTTTATAATAGGATTCCCCTATCTCTTAGAGATCTGATTTATCTCTTAATATCTTTTAGGGATTTGATTTGTCTTTTGATATCTTCTTTGAGATATGATTCCTTAATTTAAGGGATATTATCCCTTTTAATCAGATAAGGTTATTTTGGATAATATCAGGATTTAATATAAATATCTTATTTCCTCAATTAAGTGATCTTTGATTTATTACCTTTAATTTCCGGACTGGGCCGGGTACCTGGGCTCGGTGGCCGGGTTCGTAACCTCGGCCCGTACACAAGCCCCCCAAGCTTTGAGCTGATGAAGTGTAAAAGCTTTCATGATGCTAGCCGAGCTCAAGAACTCGGTTTCATTTTTGTCTTTTAGTCGAGGTGAGGCCTTTGGCCGAGCTTCACATTCCTTGGCCGAGCCCACATTCTGCCCATATATATGCGTCCTCTAGCTCGGTGAGCGGTTCGGGTGGCTGAGCTCATGTCACTCTGCATCTCGGCTCATACACAAGCCCCCCAAGCTTCGAGCCAACGGCGTGGGAGCTTTCTGTTGGAGCCGAGGTTAGTCGCGGTGGAAGTGATTGCTTTGTGCTGACGCCGTGTCTTCTCGAGCCTCGAGATGGAGAAGAAACGTTACCTGGTGTGACACGTGGCCCTCGTTGTACTGTTCCCGAGATTTTTTGATTGTGGCGTGCTTCTTGGCGTGCTCCTAGTTTCTCGTGAGGGCGGTTTAGTACCCTGACATTACTGCCACGTGTGGCCTTCCCATTTGGTTAGCGAATTTGGTCAGAGATACGAGGGGACGTTTCCCTGCCCTCGCCCAACTATCCTCATTAATGCAAGGGGAGGTGTTGTCCTCGTCTTTCATAAATTAGGGCAAGGCCATATAGATCTTTGTGCTTCTGTGAACCCTAGACCTCTTTCTCGTGTCATTTCTAACCCGAGCGTTCATACTTTCCTTCTACTTCAGGTACGCCCCATTCCTCTCTTTCAAGTTCCCTGACTTTTTATTTCTTGATTACTCCTCCATGGAATCTTCTTTTGAGGTATCCCAGGATGTCTCTTCTGGGGTTCAGGTCGTTGAACCTGAAATCCTTCTAATTGGGGGATCTCCCCATTCTTCCCCATCCTCTTCTCATGGTGGCGGCGGTGCCGTTGGTGGCTCTTCCTCCTCCGATGGGAGCAGCTCAGCCACTGCTGACGCGGCTCCCATTCCCAAACGTCGCAGGCGTACTACCAGAGCGCCCAGGGTGCCATACCCAGATATCGTCATTCCTGGGTATTTCTGGGTGAGGCCCGATGTAGGGGCTTTTCACTCCAACTTTAGGAACTTTGAATCCCTCTTTCCATTACAAAACAAAATCTCTTCCCTCGAAGGCGGCGTTTAGTGTCTTCCATGTTCTGGGAATGAACATGTCTTCCCTCATCCTTCTCCAGGGGAGCCCTCTTTCACTTATGTATACAAGACCTTATTTGCACAAATTGGAGTTCGTCTTCCTTTTTCCCAATTTGAGTACGATGTCCTAAAAATTATGAATGTTGCTCCTACCCAGCTTCACCCGAACAGCTGGGCCTTTTTAAAGGCCTTCCAGATCCTGTGTGAGCAGATAGGCATAGTGGCCACTGCTCCCATCTTCCTTTATTTTTATAAGGTCAGGTTTGGGGACCGGGTCGGTTGGATCTCCCTCAGTGGGGCCGAGTCGGGGGGTATTATCGAACTCTACAAGAGTTCGTATAAGTTCTTCAAGTCGGACTTTTTCAAAGTCCGGCCCACTGCCGGGCACGAGTCTTTATTTTATGACTCGGATGGAGTCTCCAGATTTCCCCTTTACTGGCAACCCCACCCCACCAAATTCAATAGTTATGACGTCGGCTGCATGACAGCGCCGGAGAGAGCCGACGTTGAGTTCTTAAAACTCTATCCTCGGCCATTGCCCTGTGGTAGACTTTTGTTGCTTCCTAAGTCATCAACTCAGCAAGCCGATTTTGAGTGTAAGTAGTAGCTGTTGGGTGCTTTACTTATTTAACCATGCGTTTGTATCTAACCTGCTCTTCTCTTTGCAGTGATAATGGGCAAGTTCAACTACAAAGCTTTGATGAAGAAGTCGGCTGCAGGCGGATCAACTGCCGCTGCCAATATTAAGGGGAAAAAGAAGAAGTCTACTGAAGCTCTTGAGCTGAACACTCGTCCTCCGAAGAGGACCAGAGCTGATCCGGAACCCGAGGTGCCAACCGGAGACTCTCCCCCGCAACTGATGATCAGGGAGACTCCTCCTTCCGGAATCAGGCCGAGCAACGCTCCCTTGGTGACCGACCTTACTTCGGACGCCAAGTGGTACAATGGTAACTGTAATCCGGGGATCAGTTCCCTCTGGGGTAATGAGTGCGATCCCGGGGGCCTGATCGACGGCCAGGTGCTGAAGCCCTCTGATGCCCGGCTGCTGCTAGAACAGGGCCCCGAGGGAAGTATGGAGGCGGCTGGTGCCTATGCTCTCCGTATTGCTTCCATTACACGCTTCTGGAGCCAGCACCTTGTTGACAATGCGAAGAAGATAGAGGCGATGAGGGCAGATGCAGCCCGAGCCTTGAGGGTGAGAGATGAGCTTGCTCAAGCCCTGACCAAGTGTGAGGAACAAGGTCGGGTCATCGGCCAGCTGAAGGCCCAGAAGACGCAGCTGGAAGAAAGCCGAGCTACTCTTACGGCCGAGCTAGAAGCGGAAAGAACGGACCGGCTTAATCTTCAGAATGTAGTGAAAGGGCTGGAAGCCGAGAAAGAAGCCAGCCAGGAGTTGCGGAAGTTGCTGGAGGACGAGAAGGAGGCGAATCAGAGGCTCTGTGATGACCTAGCTGAAGCTGAGACTTCAATCATGAGGGAGCATGTTAACGGTTTCTCTCGAGCCGTGAAGCAACTCCAGCACTTCAATCCTACTGCCGACTTCTCCAGCGCCGATGTGGATAAGGATTTCAACCAAGATGGGATCCTTGTACCATTGGCCGAGCTGGAGGATGAGGATGAGGAGGCCGCAACTCATGGAGAAGAGGGCGAGGACCAATTGGACGAGGAAGGTGAAGTGGGCCAACCTGGCCAGATGATCGCTCCCAATGCCGAGGTGGACCTCGAGTCATGATGTTGTATAAGTAGTTTAAGTATTTTTTTGAGACTTATGTATTTGGGGACTTCCTCCTTTACCTTAATGAAATTTCTTTTCTTATTTTTGATCTATTTATATCTTTGCAATTTTTCTGATGTTTTATGGGTTCGGTTCGTTAACCTTGATTGATTAATGTTACCTGATACATTTTTATGGGCTCGGCACTTTGATGCTAATCGGTCGAACGTGGCTCTTGCTCAATATTCGAGCACCTTTGGTTGGCCTCTTCAGGGTTGAGCACCTGCTTAGGTTTTATCTCCTGCTTAGGAGTCAAGTGCCTGCTTAGGTTTTATCTCCTGCTTAGGAGTCAAGTACCTGTAGAGCCTTCGGATGGCCTCTCCAGGGTTTAGCACCTGCTTAGGTGTTATCTCCTGCTTAGGAGTCAAGTGCCTGCTTAGGCTTTATCTCCTGCTTAGGAGTCAAGTACCTGTAGAGGCTTCGGTTGGCCTCTTCAGGGTTTAGCACCTGCTTAGATGTTATCTCCTGCTTAGGAGTCAAGTGCCTGCTTAGGCTTTATCTCCTGCTTAGGAGTCAAGTACCTGTAGAGGCTTCGGTTGGCCTCTTCAGGGTTTAGCACCTGCTTAGGTGTTATCTCCTGCTTAGGAGTCAAGTGTCTGCTTAGGCTTTATCTCCTACTTAGGAGTCAATTGAAGGAAAATAGAATTTTTATTCATTAATTTTTCCTAGTGTGCCTCATTAAAACCTTCTCGGCCAAAACCTCGTGGGAAAAAGACCGAGATAGGAAAAAGAGTGCATCACTTCTAACTTTAGCTAAAATAAAATTTGAGATGGGAAGTGTTCCATGTCCTAGGAAACAACTTTCCTGACAATTCCTCAAGCCTGCAGGCACCGTTTCCTAGATTTTCTGCTATCCTGAATGGTCCTGACCAATTTGCCGCGAGCTTACCCTCCCTGGAGTCTTTTCTCGCGTCGCTTTGCAGTCTTAGCACCAAGTCGCCCTGCACAAATTCCCTTGGGCGCAGCCTTGAGTTGTACTTCCGGGTTGCCTTTTGCTTGCACAGCTCGTCCCTTATCCTCACTGTATCTTGCACTTCTTCGACCATGTCGAGCTCAACTCGGAGTTGTTCATTATTTTGGCTTTCATTGTGATGCTGTCTTCGAAATGAGAGCTCACCGAGTTCCACTGGAATCATGGCATCGGTTCCATAGGTTAGTTTGAACGGTGTCTCTCCCGTTGAGGATTGTGGCGAGCAATGGTAAGCCCACAGAATGCTTGGCAACTGCTCAACCCAAGCTCCTTTTGATTGTCCCAGCCTTCTTTTGAGCTCGTGTAGAATAACCTTATTGGCTGCCTCTGCCTGACCATTTGTTTGCGGATGCTCAACCGAGGTTACTTTGTGTTTAATTCCGAGGTTGGAATAGAACTCTCCGAGCTCCTTATCGGTGAATTGCTTCCCGTTGTCTGTAACAACTGCATAAGGAAGGCCATGCCTGCATATAATATTTTTCCATACAAAATCCTGGACCTTCTTGGCGGTTATCGTAGCCAATGGCTCTGCTTCAATCCACTTGGTGAAGTAATCAACTCCTACCAGAAGGAACTTGACTTGACCCTTGGCCACTGGGAAGGGACCAACTATGTCCATCCCCCACATGGTAAAGGGCCATGGCGAGAACATGGAGTGGAGCTCCTCTCCTGGAGCACGGGCTATGTTGGCGAACTTCTGACAAGGGTCACACTTATTGGTCCAGTTTGAACAATCGAGTCTCATGGTTGGCCAATAGAACCCTGCTCGCAAGATCCGAGCTGCTAGAGATCGGCCGCCTGAATGCAATCCGCAGATTCCTCGGTGCATCTCATCCATTACATACTCGGATTGCTCCTTTGTGAGGCATTTTAGCAACGGCCTGGAGAATCCCCTTTTGTACAGTTCTCCGTCGAGGATGGTGTAGTGACAAGATTTCAGATGGATCCTTCTTGCCTCCCTTTGGTCGTCCGGTAGTTTGTCTGAGGTAAGGTATTCCCAGATCGGAGTCATCCAGCCCCGGTCAAGGTGCTCGGTCACTGTCACTTCGGCACTTTTGATGCTCGGCTCGAGGAGGCTTTCTTGAATAAAAGTCTTGAGTTGGCCAGCCTTCTTTGTGCTTGCTAATTTGGAAAGTAGATCGGCTCTGGAGTTTTCTTCTCGAGGTATGTGCTCAATGGAGAAATGCTCAAACTCGGAGATGAGGCTATTAACCTTGCAGAGATATTTGGTTAATTGGGGGTCCTTTGTCTAATAATTGCCCGCGACTTGTCCAGTTACAAGCCGTGAGTCACTTCTGCACTTTAGCTCCCGAACCCCGACCTCTTTGGCTAGTAACAGCCCAGCAATGAGGGCTTCATACTCTGCTTGGTTGTTTGAAGCCGTGAACCCAAACTTCAACGATTGCTCGAGGACTAGATCATCGGGTCCTTCGAGAATTATACCAGCCCCGCTTCCTTTCTGGTTAGATGATCCATCAACGTATAAGAGCCAGCGGAAGGATTCCGACCTTGGTTTGGATGAAAGCTCGGCAATAAAATCTGAGAGGCACTGGGCCTTCATTGGCCCCCTCGGTTCATACCGTAGGCCGAACTCTGACAACTCCACTGACCAAGTTATCATTCGTCCAGCTAGATCAGGTTTTCTGAGTACCTGCTTTATCGGATGATCCGTTTTGACGATGACTTGATGAGATTGGAAATAGGGCCGTAACTTCCGAGCTGCCATCACTAAGGCGAGAGCCAGTTTTTCAATTACATGGTATTGCGTTTCCGCGTCTTTCAAGATTCTACTGACATAGTATACCGGCATCTGTTGCTCCTCCTCTTCCTGGGTAATTACTGCACTGATTGCATAATCATTGACAGAGAGGTATAGGTACAGATCCTTGCCGAGCTGAGGCCGAGTAAGAATTGGGGGAGAGGCCAAGAAAAGTTTCAGATCTTCGAATGCCTTCTCACACTCTTTAGTCCAAATGAAATCCTTCGGCTTCTTCAGGAGCTGGAAAAAAGGTCGTGCCTTTTCTGCGGACTTTGGTAGAAAGCGGGATAGGGAGGCTAATCGGCCTGCCAGCCTTTGAATTTCCTTCACATTCCGAGGACTTCGCATTTCCATGACAGCCCTGCATTTATCTGGATTGGCTTCGATGCCTCGATGGGTTAGCATATACCCCAAGAATTTTCCTCCCTGCACACCAAAAGAGCACTTCTCTGGATTCAGCCTCATATTATACTTCCTGAGCTGTCCGAAGATTTCCTCGAGGTCGGCTGGGTGCTGACTCGGGTCATCGGATTTCACTACCATGTCATCAACATACACTTCTAAATTCTTTCCGATTTGGTCTGCGAAAACCTTGTCCATAAGCCTCTGATATGTTGCCCAAGCATTTTTTAGGCCGAAAGGCATTACTTGGTAACAATAATTAGCCCCATCGATCATGAACGCTGTTTTTTCTTCGTCGGGGGGGTACATCCTGATCTGGTTGTAGTCGGAATATGCATCCAAGAAAGACAAAACCTTATAACCTGAGGCCCCATCCACCAGCCTGTCAATGTTGGGCAAGGGATAGGAATCCTTTGGGCACGCCTTGTTGAGGTCGGTATAGTCGGTGCACATGCGCCACTTACCATCGGCCTTTTTGACTAATACCACGTTGGCTAACCAAGTGGTGTATTTCACCTCGCGGATGAAATTAGCTTTGAGTAGTTTAGAGGTGTCCTCGGCCATAGCTCGACGCCTTTCTTCACCCAGCTTCCTTTTTCTCTGAGTCACTGGTTTAGCTTCGGGACATATAGACAGCCTATGGCACATAAAGTTAGGATCTATGCCCGGCATGTCCGATGTCTTCCAGGCGAACAGGTCAGCATTCTTTATTAGTACCATGTGAATCTTCTCTCTGAGTGAGGGGTCCAGCTGACTACCGACGTGGGTGCACTGTTCAGGATGGACTCCCAACTGGAACCTTGCTAAGGACTCCGTTGGTTCGGCTCTGGTCTCATACATCTCTGCCCTTGGGTCCAGCTCAAACATACTGACTGTACTTGCTGAATTTACCGAGCTGACCGAGCTTAACAGCTCTGCTTTACCTTCCTCTGTTTTCTTCGGGCCGTCCTGGTGACGGGAAACCTTCAGGCTGTCAACATAGCACTGCCTTGCCAATTTTGGTCAGCTCGGACTGAAACGATCTCCCCTGAGTCGTCTGGGAACTTCATTGTCAGGTGTGGGGTAGAGACAATTGCCCCGAGCTCATTCAACGTCGGTCTTCCGATTAGAATATTGTATGACGTGGTGGCATCTACGATGACATACCTGACAGATACAGACTTGGAGAGTCTGCCCTCTCCGAATGTTGTTAAGAGATCTATATATCCTCGAGTCTTGACTTGTTCCCCGGCAAATCCCACCAGCTTGTCCTCCTGTTCTTTAATTAACTTTTCGGGGATGCCGAGCTTCTTGAAGGTCGCCAGGTAGAGAATATCGGCAGAGCTTCCCTGGTCAATAAGCGTTCGTCTGACTGAGAAGTTGGCCAGCTCGACCGTTATCACCATCGGGTCATCCTGGTTGGGATCTACCCCCTGGAAGTCATCATCTGTGAATGTTATGGGAGGCCTTGCTCTTGGAGGTCTTCCAGACACTGTGCTAACAGATCGGAGAGCTTTGACATGCCGCTTCCGAGCTGAGCTCGTTGCTCCTCCTCCTGCAAATCCCCCCGATATTGTATTGATGACCCCCCTGATTCCTCCCGCCGCTTCTTCTACCGGGGGCCTTTGGTTGTTCTGGCGATCTCCGCCCTGATGATTTCTTCGATTGTTGGTATCTCGATCTCGGTCATCATTACCGTGTCTTTGTGGTCTCCGACTGAACCGTCCGCCACCATTGCCATCTCGGCGGACGAATCGGTCAAGACGGCCTGCTTGCACTAACTCCTCAATCTTTCTCTAGAGTGTTCTGCACTCTTCAGTGGAGTGTCCATAGTTCTGATGCCATGCACATTCCTTTCTTCTGTCAGCATTGTCCATTGTTTTGGATGGTTCAGGTAAGGTAAGCAATTCTGCTCTGCACACTTCCTGCAGGATGGCTGCCCGAGATCGGTTCAGCGGAGTGAAATATGGAGGCCTGGAATGCCTCTGCGGGAATTCTCTTTCACTGGTTTTTTGGGGCCTTCGTGAGTCAGACCCTCTGTTTCTGTCTTTGTTGGAGGCTGAGCTCTTGTCCTCGTATCCTCTTTCCCGCCTTTTAAACTCTAGCATCTATTCCGAGTTCATGAACCCTGTAGCCTTTTTCTGCAGTTCCTCAAAATCTCTCGGTGGTTTCCGAGATAGGTACTCGAAGAAAGGTCCTGGCCTAAGACCAGCCATGACGGTGTGGAGGCAGAGTTCCGAGCTCATATTGGGAATCAGGATCTGCTTTGCATTGAAGCGGGCCATGTAATCTCTAAGTGATTCATTCCTTTCCTGCTTGAAATTTACCAGTGAGACTGAGTGCCTTCTGTGCCTTTGGATTGCCGCAAATTGTGCAGTGAACTTGGTTATGAGGGCGTCAAAAGAGTCAATTGACTGAGGCGGCAGATTCGTTAACCAGGTCAGGGCTGGACCTTGCAGGGTAGTCGGAAAAACCTTGCACATGACGGCCTCTGAATCAGTCACCAAGTAAATTGAGGATATAAAGGATTCTACATGCTCGGTTGGATCAGTGGTGCCATTGAATTTGTCCATGTTAAGGGGCTTAAAATGGGTTGGCACGTTTGCCTCAATAATGTCCTCGGTGAATGGGAGCCGTGGACGCTTGGTCTCGATATTCTTTCTTTCTCGGCTAGTCCTCTCTGCGTGGGACTTGACTTCCGATGCCCCAGGAGGGGGTTTGGTCTTGGATGCTCGGTTAGTGCCCCGAGGAGAGTGCGCCGGAGGATCCTTGCTGGCCTCTGGCGAGGATTGTTCTCCGTCTGAAGGTGTCAGGTACCTTCCTCTCTTTCGGGCTTTCAAAAGCTTCTGATTTTGCGCCCGTATCTCCTCGTTCTCCTTCGAAGCTGCTTGAGTTGCTCCATAATTTCCTCCAACCGAGGGTTACCTTCACTGAGGGGAGAGAAAAGATGATTGTCATGGTTCTGGGCATCCAAAGCCTCCTGGACCTCGTGATTCACGCTGCTCCCCCCTCCCCGCAATCCATTGCGTGTAGTCACCATCGAGCTTTTCTTGCGGAATCGGGGAAAGTTTCACCTCGGCCCCACGGTGGGCGCCAAATGTTCCTGCCGAGATCCGGTTTACCGGAGCTCCGCCGTGAACGTCGAACCAAGGATGAATATTGGGGTTGTTTTAGGATTCGGCTTGACAGAATTCGGTGATTCCGGTCCTACGTATCCCGAAGGGAATCAAAGCCGGACGTAGTTCTTGATTCGACCCTTGGCCATGGTGATCTCGATCTCTTAATTTTGTATCGGACGAATACTAGGGAGCAAGGACTCTCTGATAGTCTCTTGGTCGGCACTAGTTTCTCTAATACGCTTAAGAGAGAGTCACCTCTGTTCATTGAAAAGTGAGTCTCTTATGAGGGGTAGTCCTCCTTTTATAATAGGATTCCCCTATCTCTTAGAGATCTGATTTATCTCTTAATATCTTTTAGGGATTTGATTTGTCTTTTGATATCTTCTTTGAGATATGATTCCTTAATTTAAGGGATATTATCCCTTTTAATCAGATAAGGTTATTTTGGATAATATCAGGATTTAATATAAATATCTTATTTCCTCAATTAAGTGATCTTTGATTTATTACCTTTAATTTCTGGACTGGGCCGGGTACCGGGGCTCGGTGGCCGGGTTCGTAACCTCGGCCCGTACATGTTATAAAAGGAGTCACATCACATCCAAGGCAATAGTAAGATTTCTATCTATATCTATATCTATATTCTATATTCTATATTATATACATTTATGAATAATCTCATTGAATACTTTTCCACATGTCAATCTCATTTAGGAACACTTTCTGGGTGGAATACATATACTGGATGAGACACCCGGTGTTCCACTAAAGAAAACCTTAATTAACTAAGTCTTAATTCGTAATCAACGTTAACATGATTATTACAAGCGAAAATATATAATTAATTGGAAGCGAAAATTAAAAACGTTTAAAACATAAATCATGCGCAACGGTAAACACAACAGTAAACACACATCGCATATATACATAAGATATACAAACTGTCGTCCGAGTATGATGGATCCCAACAGAGGGACCCTAAACCTACAAAAAACTATACATACGCCTGAAAGATAAAAGATACATATATAAACTAGTCACAGAACAGAGAAGGTCTTAGAGTGACCCAACACGCATCTCAAAATACATCAAAATATCAAAATAAGCTCACAAAGGCTCATAACCTAACAGGCACGTTCGACTAAGCCTTATCACGATATGGGCGCCTGGAGCTACCTTCTCCCTCTTTGTAGTGACGCGATAGACTCTGTCATATTAGGTCCTTAGCTCCCAAAGCGACTTGTCGCTACTCATAATGGCGAGACGACGGCAATAATCGTACATCGTCTGAACACTTTACTGCCTCCGACCCCTCTACACCATACAGATGTGACTCCTCGTCTCTGAGTGGTGCACCATATTCCACATACCGTCAGAGAACTCCCTCTAACGAGGGGGAAACCACATCTCCGGGAAAGGTAACCTTTACGAGATCTGATACGGGTTGTCCATATGAAAGTAAGGACCATCTCTGATCTGCATGTAGAAGCTCACTAGGTCGACGTACGTCATGAAGAATCGTGAATGGCTGACCTGCCATCTACGATCGGCATGATAAACGATCTCAACGTCCCCGAGGATCTGGATCCTGGGAGGGATCCATTGGAGATAATGCCTCAGCTGGTAACCGAAACCCGCTGCCGTCTCCTATGGGTTGGCACTGCTCATCTAACGGATATACATACAGAGAAAAGTATTGTTTGCACACCTAGCCTCTTCAGGCTTACTCAAATTTGTTTGTAAGAAAAGCATAATAATACAACTTGTAAATCTTTGACAAACACTCAGAAGAATGGATTAAATGTGAAGTTGAAAACTGCATAATAACTTCAAATAATTAAACAATAAAGAATGAAGAATTTAGTACATAGAGTAAATGCTCTTAAGTTAATGTTGTGCTCTTTGTTCATCTCCAATGTCTTATCAATTTATAGCCTTCAATCAAATTAAATCCATTAGAGACATTCCTTCAGATTTTTTGCTTAAGGTCGAGCTCTATCAAATGCAATAGAGTCGTAATGGTCAACCATTAATTTTTAGGAATGTTTCTTGTACTCTAACATAGAATTTCAGTTCTTTATGCTTTCTGCAGCAGCCAAATCAGAGTTCTTCAGGTTGTTTTTGTACTTTGTTGTGCATATTTTCCTTTTCGTGTAACATCCACATGTACTAGGGAATAAAACATTTTGGTAGCACTCCTTTTGTGAGTTATAAGGTTGCTTTGGAATATTTAGTCTTCTTAAACCTTTATTTTTGTAATTAAGAGAGATCTTCAGCATAATTAGACTTGAGTAAACACTTGAATAACAATTTTCATTATTTTTTTTTAAAAAAATAGACTGCCCCCACTGGCTCAGGGTCTTGGATCCGCCACTGACTGTCTCACATTGAACACGACTGTGTTTGTCGTCTCAAGTGTTTTTAACGCATTTTTAAGTGAGGGTGCATGGGGGGACTCATGTATAAGATATTTTAACATTGTTAGGAGCATTTTAGAAACCCTTTTGTCACCAAATTCAGAGAAACTGAATTGGTGTTGAAACAAAACATGGCTAATTTGGTTGTAGTAAAGTTGGAGATTTGATCTTATTATTATGAATATTATTTTGCTTTGGTGTCTCTGGGTTAGAAGAAACAAGGCAGTCGTGAATAATACTTTGGTGTTTGACTCAGTAGTCATGTTTTGGATTCATCAAATTGAAGAGGACGTAAAAACTTCTCTAGCTTCTTCGACTACTCATTGCCACAGTCCTCTGCTTGTCTCATGGAAGTGCCCAGAGGTATGCTTATGAAGGAGGCTGATACTAGGTTTCATCACTATAAGAGTGTTATTGTTAGTATCAGGAGCTGGCTCCAAAAGGACTGGAACGTGACCTTACTGCATGTGTTCAGCGAGGCTAATTTTGGGGCTGACTCGCTGGCCAAGCTGGGAACTTCTAGTGATGCTAGAATATATATTTTAGTGGAGGCCCATCATAGTATGGGGCATGTTTTATTTTCAGCTATTCTTGAAACTCCTTATGTTCATCCTTAGATTTTCTTTTCTTCTCAGATGTACCAAAAAAGAAAATTGTGACATCATAAAATCATACCAAACATAAAAAGAAATTATTTTCATTACATAGGAAACTTTTTTTGAAAGAGTAAAAAATAATATAGAAACAAATAATGAACATTTAAGATTACAATACTAAGTTAAATGAAGAATTGATATTAAATAATTTTAAAATGAAGAAGTGAAATGGAAGTTGATAAGTGGTGTATTAGACATGATATTTCTTCTAAAAATATTTTCAAAATAATTTGATTTTAAAAGATTTTAATATTGCTTTTATTACCATTTATTAAAATTACTATTCCTAGTAATGTTTTGATTTTATTTTTATTATCTTTAATTACATTTTAATTGTCTGTTTTATGGCTCTTCTATTCAACCGTCCGGCATTCTTTATTACTCCCTCCGGTCTTTAATATAAGAAACAAATAGGTATTTCTTTTTTGGTCCAAAATATAAGAAACATGCATCAAATTTCACACATATTAAATTCTAATTTCCAATATTACCCTCATTTATAATATGATTTATATTACGAAATATATCAATTTTTCATACAAGTGAGTTTGTTCATTAATTAGAAGGGGCATTTTTGGAAATTTTTATGAATATTAATTACATTTAGCTCTTATCAATACATTTTCTTTGTCTGTGTGTTTTAGGGTTTTGTTTCTTATATTAAGGATCGGAGGGAGTACTAAATAAATTATTATTATTACAATTACAATTAAGAGGAGGGTGATTTTAACATCTATACATAGTATGCACTATACACACACGGTGCTGAGGGGACTTGAATAAGTTTGTTTTATTAGATATATACATATACATTTACATTTATTTAATATGCATTTTATATAAACTCTGATTTTCTACTTGCAGCTTTTGCTGGGAAAGAAAACATACATGTTTAAATGGTTTTAGCCTAACGAAAATGTTTCACTTCTATTTTGTTGATTTTCTAATAGTTTATGTAATTCTTGCCATTCAACGGAACGGGGCGGGGCGGGTACGGGTAGCACTCCCCCGCACCGTCTGATAAAAACCCTACCTAGGGATGGACTCATAAATTTTGATAGCGGGGACAAGATTTTATATAAATATTTTAATAAAAAATTATACAAATACATAAGTGAGAAAATAATGGGATCATTATCATTAAGTCATAAATTAGAGTTACAAAAAAGCGTATCATTATATAACCATAAAATTGAGGATGTAACTCCCCGATTTCTATGTCTTTCTATAGTAGTAAATACATGTGTATATGTATTAATTTTTGATAAAATCCAGAGAGTGATTCTAAATAAACTAAAATCATTTTCTTATGTTCTTTTTTACCGTAGGAAGTAACGGTTAAATTTTCGATAGATTATTCAGACGAAAGTCGATCTGCATTTTCACTGCCTATACAAGTTTACTGAGCAGAAAACCTAATTTTGAACCATGAACGAAACGGTTGGTGTTTTTGTGATGTTTTGTACGATATTGGCAATTTTCAAAAATTTCAGTTTGGAAATAAAATAAAATATTTATTCCGGGGGAAATACGATCGGAAACTTGAACCGGATACGCAATGGAGCACGGTAGGAAGCACAAAAGTGATGAGGTGACATGTGAGAGTGAGGTGACTTACTAAGGGGATGGTCTAAGTCACATCCTAAAAAGTGGTCATGATGACACTTTTTGAATTATGACATATTATATGCTAAAAACCCATTTTTCTCTATCTTCTTCGACCAAACAAGGCATAAGACAAAACTTGGCCATCAAGACTTGCTTCTCCCTGTCTCTTTAATGCCACTCTCATCTCTCCCACTATAAATAGCCATTTCATTTTATCTTCATCACTTTTCTACTTCTTTACTTTCTCATTTTTTAAGTTTCTAACACTTAAAGTTTCCATTTTTACTTAGTTTCAAGCTTCAAGTTCTTCATAGTTTTTCTTTCTAGTTTCAAGGGTAACACGCTCATACTATTCTATTGCAAGTTTTAAACTTATTTCATGAGTTTACTTTATGTCTTCTTAAAATGTTCTTAAAGCTCTTTTAACTTCTAAAATCGCTAGAAAATGGTAGAAAACTCTGAGTTGAAACCAATTTCTATGAACTTCTATTTATCTCTTATTTCATATTCTAAGAGCTTATATCAAACAAACATTGCTAACCTATTTTTCCAAGGATGGCTGAAACTATGTATTAGTGGGCTGGGAAGTTCTGTTTCAACTTTTTGAAAGATGATCATGTATTTGAGCTTCTAGATACCTCTTGATCTTAAATCTAAAGTCTTGGAAAGTTTGAAAATTCCTAGCTTGTTGATCCTATGATGACCGAAACTAGTAGGTTGTGGACCTATGATGTTTTGTTTTCATTTTCCAATATGATCATGGACTTGAGCTCCTTAATATATTTGAATGCTAAGTCTAAGAGATTGGAAATTTTAAAGATTTCTAGGATATTTATCCTATGATGGTTGTGAACCTTGGATGTTTTGTTTTCACTTTCCAATATGATCGTGGACTTGAGCTCCTTAATACATTTGGATTCTAAGTCTAAGAGACTGGAAAGTTTAAAGATTTCTAGCCTATTTATCCTACGATGGTTGTGAACCTAGGATGTTTTGTTTTCATTTTCCAATATTATCATGGACTTGAGATCCTTAATACATTTGGATGCCATGTCTAAAGAGATTGGAAAGTTTAAAGATTTGTAGCCTATTTAACCTATGATGGTTGTGAACCTAGGATGTTTTGTTTTCATTTTCCAATATAATCATGAATTTAGACTTCTTGGTATCTTTTAATGCTAAATCTAAAGAGCTTAGAAGTGTTGGAAATTTCTAGCCTACTTATACTAAAGAGGCCCAAACCCTAAGCATGGATTTAGTGGGATTTTGTTCTACCATTGTAAAGTGAACCTTGGTTATGAACTCCTAACACTTAAGGATCATTAATCCATGAGTTTTATTCTCTTTTGAAAACCTTTAACCCTATTTTATGCCATGGCTGAACCTACACCTTCTTGGTTTACTGTTCTTGGTTAACTTTTAACTTGTGGTTTTGTGTTCATAAACCAAGACTTTCGTCACGGAGTAGACGTGGACATTCGTAGTACACTTCCTCAAGCATCACGTACCTTTACCTTCACAAAAGGTAAGGGGGGACAACCTGAGGGATATTCAATAGCTATGTGCATGTGTGTATGTGGTTTACTCGATTTATTTGAATATTGTCACTATATTGAAACAAAGTTTGAATGATTCGTATGCTTGAACGATTGTGATAACTGTTTGAAGTTGATCCTTACTTGATTGAAAGTGTTGTGAATCATATATGTTATGAACTGTCATTAACTGTTATATTGTTGACTGAGATTATGATGATATTGATTGTTGTCTGAAAAGCCTGACGTTAGTCTATGCTCAACTAATAATAAGATTAAAAGCCTAAATAAGCTTCAAAGAAAACTTTGAAAGTAATGGTGTTCATTTTAAAATGTTCTTTAGTAAAGTATGTGTTTGGGAAAGTAAGTGATCTTACTTGTATTTATTCTGGAAGGATCAAACTTTGCAACTTGTGTTAAATAATTTCAAGTTAAAGGAAATTATTTTCTTACGAACTAAGTTTTTGTACAAGAGAAAATCATTTAGAAAATGTGTGTTTTTACGAAAGGATAAGCCTTTGGAAAATATTTGACCATAAATAGAGATGATTTTAAGAAAAGGATTTCAAGAGAAAATGGTTTTCTTATAATAGTGTACAAATGATTTTCCAATGAAAAGATTTCCTTTAAAGAAATACTTTAGAAAATATTCTGGTAACTTGGATGGGTTACCGAGGTTTATTTTGGTATTTGGTTTTCACTGAACGAAAGGTAAGAACAGGTGAAATCGAATCTAGTGTACGAGACGTCGGAATACTAGTGTTCTATAATTTACACGTAGATCTTTGATCCATGTCACGTTGTTGTGGACTGTGTGTCCTATTCACGTTGTTGTGGACTGTGTGTCCTATTCACGTTGTTGTGGACTGGGTGTCCTAATCTCGTTGTGATAAACGTTATTAAAGGTGAATCTTGTTTTCTATGACCACAAGTCTTGAATGGTTCATCGATCTAAGGTGTTGTGATTAGCACTCGGACTGCGTGTCCTGTGTTGATGTTGTGTAATTTCAAGTGATGAAAATTATGAATGATTGTTATCTTTGAGCTTTGACAACGAATGAGATTGAACACAAAGAAAACATCTTGAACGAATGTTTTTCTTCATGCTTTTAGGCAGACGTGCCTTACAGGTTAGTCACTTCGGTGATGTCCAAATAGGGACTTTTTGTCACTCGATGATGCTCAAGCAGGGACTGTTATATAACTCACGACGGTGATGTCCAAACAGAGACTTTAGTCATGACGGTGATGCCCAAGTGGGGGCTTTGAGTTTGATCAACTCTTAGAAAGATGAAGGGATCTCATGAGATTAAGTTTATAGAGTCGGAATATTGAAGTGTCATGCATAATCTTTATAAAAACTGATTGTACGGGTATGACACCCATTGATATGATACTTGTTGTTTTATCTATTAATATTTGGTAAATGTTAATATGTTGATGTGATGCATGTATCATGCATATGGTTATTGTAATCTATCCATATATTGGTATCTCGCTCTGGCATACCTTCTTGTTATTTCTCTTTGATTTTCGGCGTCGCTGTATATCTATGAGTTTAGATGGATCCGAACATCCCATTGGTACTGTCGGAATCGAATACTAAGATCTTTGATGATGTGGGGAATGCGGGGGCATGGTAGATTCACCCCGGATCTACATCGACTACCTATCATGGACCGATAACCACGCTGGAGAAGAATGCGGAGGGCGAACCATGTCGCAGAGGTCAGACAGTTGAGATGAGGAGGATTGCTCTCCTACCACCTTGGTACTTCTTACACGTGCTACAGATGAATGGACAGCTATATGAGCACCCGCCTCTAGGGGTACTATTACCTGGAGTTGAGCCGGCTTCACCGATTGAGGAGGACTCGGAGGAGGACCCCGAGGAGTACCTGGAGGATGAGCCCGTGTACCATGTCTTGGATCACGATGATGATCTTGATGGCCTGCTTAGGGGTGTATATTTTGTGGTTAGTCTGTCTCGGTCCGACTGTATTTGGCTTCTTAGAGCCACCCTTTTGATGTGTGGTTCCGGACCCTCAACCTACTTTGCTTTACTTAGTTTACAACTGTTAACTTTATGCTCTGTAACTTTGTTGCTAATGACCATCCTGATCAGGCCCTAGTTTCTGTACTAAACTCTGAATCCCACTGGTATAGATTACATATATATATATATATATATATATATATATATATATATATATATATATATATATATATATATATATATATATATATATATATCACCATTTCGAGAATACTCACTTATTAAGAAAATGCCATTTACCGGAAGCAACCAGCAATTTAATTATTTTATTATTAGCAATGGGTAACAAAGTGACACCCCAGTTTAGAGGGTTACAAATAATGGTATCAGAGCTGGTCGAGTCTTTCGAGAATCTTTGGGTTTAGGTCTGTAAGGTTGATGTTGTGTGTTCTCTGATTAAGACTTGATTGAATTACTTCTTAGGAGTAATGTGTAATAACCGTCGACTTAGATTTTCCTTTTCTGGTTACCATCTCACTTATTTTGTCTTATAGGTCAGTATGGAACCAGGAGGTGTGCGCGAGCGTGGTGGTCGTGGCAGAGGCAATGGCGGGACGGACTTCGCCTCCCAGGCATTGGCCGATGTGGCTGCGGCAATTGCTTTTCAGACTGCTACGATGGCTGCCAAGAACCAACAAGAGCAGCTGAGGGCTGAACAAGTTGCTGAGGGAAAGCCTCTAAATGCTTTCAGATGTCATAATCCGTCACAGTTTGATGGAGACGTGGATCCAACGAAAGATGATCTGTGGATCCAGGAGTTGGAAAAGATCTTTGAGCTCGTTCATACACCGGAAGGAGTGAAGGTGTCTTATGCAACATTCCAATTGGTAGGAGATGCTGAATACTGGTGGAAAGGCACCATGCAACTGTTACAGTCTGAACACCAAGCGATCACCTGGGAGGTATTTCGTAGCAATTTTCTGGATAAATACTTTCCCCAAAGTGCTCGGACTGAGAAAGAACAAGAGTTTGAGTCTCCATCAGTGAGACCTCACTGTAGGGGAATATACCGTAAGATTTGAATCACTTGCCAAATATTTCTGCTTCTTTCAGAACAACCCAAGCGAAGAATGGAAGTGTGAAAAGTTTGAAGGCGGACTGCGCTTCGAAATCAAGGAGTCAGTGCTACCGCTGGAAATCAAGAACTTCCAAGCCTTAGTGGAAAAGTGCAGAAAAGTAGAGATAATGCGGAAGGGACGAGACACCAAGGGGAATGCTAGGGGACCCTCTCGTCCTAAGAGCCAATTTCGAGGGCAGAACCAGAAATGGAAGTAGAACCAGAGGAAACCATACTACCAATCACCCAACAACAATCAAAGACAACAGCAACATCGTTCTAGTACATCAGGAGTTGGAACGAAAGGCCAGAGGAACCAAAATCAAGGCCAAGAGAGGAAGTGTTTTAAGTGTGGAGATCCGAACCACCTGGCTGACACTTGCCCGATGAGAGGGGCACAATGTTTCAACTGTGATCGTTTGGGTCACTTAGCTAAAGACTGTAGAGCACAAAAGTGTGAGCCAGCTGTCAACCACACCAGAGCCAACAAGTCAACTGCAAAAGGAAGGGTGTATACGATAAGTGGAGCTGAGGCATCAAACTCCGGCGACCTCGTGCAGGGTAGGTGTGACATAGCTGGTAATCTTTTAATTGTACTTTTCAATTCGGGTGCAACACATTCTTTCATTTCAATGGATCGTGTGAAACTTCTAAGTTTGCCTATTTCTTCCTTGCCATATAACCTGATTGTTTCAACCCCAACTGCTAAGCCAGTTACTATAAATTCTGTGTGTTTGAACTGTTCTATCATTGTCCAAGATAGACATTTTCTTGTAGACCTGATATGTTTGCCTTTAATTCAGTTAGATGTAATTTTAGGCATGGATTGGCTATCTTTCAATCATATCTTAATAGATTGTGCTCAGAAAACCTTAGTTTTTAGGGATGAGATTTATGGATTGTTATCTGCTAGTCAGGTAAGGGCTTCTTTGAAAGAGGAAGCACAAGGATACATGCTGCTATTTTCCTTAGACGTTAAGAACAAGTTAGACTTGGAGTCCATCCCTGTCGTCAATAAGTTTCCGAAAGTTTTTCCTGAAGATGTACCTGGACTACCGCCTGTTCGAGATATCGAGTCCACGATTGATCTGGTTCCAGGCACTGGGCCAATCTCTATGGCACCATATCGTATGTCGCCATCGAAGCTAGAAACCTTGAAGGAACAACTTGAGGAGATGATGAGAAAGAAATTCATTAGAACCAGTCATGTCAGTGAAAAAGAAGGATGGAACCTCTCGATTATGTGTGGGTTTCCGTCAGTTGAACAAGGTAACGATCAAGAACAAGTTTCCGCTTCCAAGGATAGATGATCTAATGGATCAGTTACGTGGAGCAACCATTTTATCAAAGATAGATTTACGGTCAGGCTACCATCAAATCCGTGTGAAGGTAGAGGATATTCCTAAGATAGCGTTTCGAACACGCTATGGTCATTATGAGTATCTGGTGATGCCGTTTGGAGTGACGAATGCTCCTACAATATTCATGGATTACATGAATAGGATCTTTCATCCTTACTTAGATCAGTTTGTCGTTGTCTTCATCGATGACATTCTAATCTATTCCCCAAACAAGGAAAAACATACTGAACATCTCAGCATCGTTCTTTAAACCTTGAGAGAGATGCAACTTTACGCGAAACCGGAAAAGTGTGAATTTTGGTTGGACCAAGTTCAATTCTTGGGTCATGTCATATCGCGTGAAGGAATTGCAGTGGAACGGTCGAAAGTGGAAGCTATTTTGGAATGGGATTAGATGATGAAGCAGCTCAGAGGTAAACAAATTATGTTAGTCAAGGTCATTTGGAATGGTGCAACCGGAGAAGCTACATGGGAAATCGAGGACAAAATGAAATTGTAATACCCTGAGTTATTTCAAGGTACGTAATTTCGAGGACGAAATTCTTTTTAGAGGGGTAGTATTGTAACGTCCCGATTTGTTCTTTCTATAGTAGTATATACATGTGTATATGTATTAATTTTTGATAAAATCCAGAGAGTGATTTTAAATAAACTAAAATCATTTTCTTATGTTCTTTTACCATAGGAAGTCACGGTTAAATTTTCCTTTGAAAATTCAGACGAAAGTCGTTCTGCATTTTCACTACCGGTACAAGTTTACTGAGCAGAAAACCTAATTTTGAACCATGAACGAAGCGATTAGTATTTTTGTGATGTTTTGTATGATATTGGAAATTTTCAAAAATTTGAGTTCGTAAATAAAATATAATATTTATTCCGAGCGATATACGATCGGAAACTTGAATCGGATACGCAATGGAGCAGAGTAGGGAGCACAAAAGTGATGAGGTTACATGTGAGAGTGAGGTGACTTACTAGGGGATGGCCTAAGTCACATCGTAAAAAGTGGTGATGATGACACTTTTTGAATTATAACATATTATATGCTAAAAACCAATTTTTCTCTCTCTTCTTCAACCAAACAAGGCATAAGCCAAAACTTGGCCATCAAGACTTGCTTCTACCTCTCTCTTTCATGCCACTCTCACCTCTCCCTCTATAAATACCCATTTCATTTTATCTTCATCACTTTCCTACTTCTTCACTTTCTCATTTTTTAAGTTTCTAACACTTAAAGTTTCCATTCTTACTTAGTTTCAAGCTTCAAGTTCTTCATACTTTTTCTTTCTAGTTTCAAGGGTAACACTCTCATACTATTCTTTTGCAAGTTTTACACTTATTTCATGAGTTTACTTTATGTCTTCTTAAAATGTTCTTAAAGCTCTTTTAACTTCTAAAATCTCCAGAAAATGGTAGAAAACTCCGTTTGAGTTGAAACCTATTTCTATGAACTTCTATCAATTTATTATTTCATATTCTAAAAGCTTGTATCAAACAAACATTTCTAACCTATTTTTCCAAGGATGGCCGAAACTATGTATTAGTGGCCTATAGGAAGTTTTGTTTCAACTTTTTGAAAGATGATCATGTATTTGAGCTTCTAGATACCTCTTAATCTTAAATCTAAAGTCTTGGAAAGATTGAAAATTCCTAGCTTGTTGATCCCATGATGGCCGAACCTAGTAGGTTGTGGACCTGGGATGTTTTGTTTTCATTTTCCAATATGATCATGGACTGGAGATCCTTAATACATCTGGATGCTAAGTCTAAGAGATTGGAAAGTTTAAAGATTTCTAGCCTATTTATCTTATCATGGTTGTGAACCTAGGATGTTTTTTTTTTCATTTTCCAATATGATCATGGACTTGAGCTCCTTAATACATTTGGATGCTAAGTCTAAGAGATTGGAAAGTTTAAAGATTTCTAGACTATTTATCCTATGATGGTTGTGAACCAAGGATGTTTTGTTTTCATTTTCCAATATGATCATGGACTTGAGCTCCTTAATACATTTGGATGCTAAGTCTAAGAGATTGGAAGGTTTAAAGATTTCTAGCCTATTTATCCTATGATGGTTGTGAACCTAGGATGTTTTGTTTTTATTTTCCAATATAATCATGAATTTAGACTTCTTGGTATCTTTTAACCCTAAATCTAAAGAGCTTAAAATGGTTGGAATTTTCTAGCCTACTTATATTAAAGAGGTCGAAACCCTAAGCTTGGATTTAGTGGGATTTTGTTCTACCTTAATTTGTAAAGTGAACCTTGGTTATGAACTCCTAACACTTAAGGATCATTAATCCATGAGTTGTATTCTCTTTTGAAAACCTTTAACCCTATTTTATGCCATGGCCGAACCTACACCTTCTTGGTTTAGTGTTCTTGGCTAACTTTTAACTTGTGATTTTGTGTTCATAAACCTATAATTTCGTCGCAGAGTAGACAAGGACATTCGTAGTACACTTTCTCAAGCATAACATACATTTACCTTCACAAAAGGTAAGAGGGGACAGCCTGAGGGGTATTCAATAGCTATATGCATGGGTGTATATGGTTTACTCTATTTATTTGAATACTGTTATTATATTGAATCAAAGTTTGAATGATTTGTATACTAGAACTGTTGTGATAACTGTTTGAAGTTGATCCTTACTTGATTGAAAGTGTTGTGAATCATATATGTTATGAACTGTCATTAACTGTTATATTGTTGACGAAGATTATGATGATATTGATTGATGTCTAAAAAGTATGACGTTAGTCTATGCTCAACTAATCATAAGATTAAAAGGCTAAATAAGCTTCGAAGAAAACTTTGAAAGTAATGGTGTTCATTTTAAAATGTTCTTTAGTAAAGTATGTGTTTTGGAAAGTAAGTGATCTTACTTGTATTTATTTTGGAAGGATCAAACTTTGGAACTTGTGTTAAATAATTTCAAGTTAAAGGAAATTATTTTCTTACGAACTAAGTTTTTTTACAAGAGAAAATCATTTATAAAATATGAGTTTTTACGGAAGGAAAAACCTTTGGAAAATATTTGACCTTAAATAGAGATGATTTTAAGAAAAGGATTTCAAGAGAAAATGGATTTCTTGTAATAGTTTACAAATGATTTTCCAATGAAAAGATTTCCTGTAAAGAAATACTTTCGAAAATATTCCGGTAACTTGGATGGTTACCGAGGTTTTATTTTGGTATTTGGTTTTCACTGAACGAAAAGTAAGAACAGGTGGAATCGAATCTAGTATACGATACGTCAAAGTACTAGTGTTCTATAATTTACACGTAGATCTTTGATCCGTGTCACGTCGTTGTGGACTGTGTGTCCTAATTACATTGACCACAAGTCTTGACCGGTGCATCGGTCTAAGGTATTGTGATTGAGCATTCGGACTGCGTATCCTGTGTTGATGTTGAGTAATTTCAAGTGATGAAAATTATGAATGGTCGTTAGCTTTGAGCTTCGACAACGAATGAGATTGAACACAAAGAAAACATCTTGAACGAATGTTTTTCTTCTTGCATTTAGGCAGACGTGCCTCACAGACTAGTCACTTCGGTGATGCCCAAACAGGATCTATTAGTCACTTCGGTGATGTCCAAACAGGGACTTTAGTCACTTCAGTGATGCCCAAACAGGGACTTTAGTCACGACGGTGATGCCCAAGTGGGGGCTTTGATTTTGATCAACTTTTATAAAGATGAAGGGATCTCATGAGATTAAGTTTATAGAGACGGAATGTTGAAGTTTCATGCATAATCTTTATAAAAACTGATTGTACGGGTATGACACCCATTGCTATGACACTTGTTGTTTTATCTATTAATATTTGGTAAATGTTAATATGTTGATGTGATGCATGTATCATGCATATGGTTATAGTAATCTATCCATATATTGGTATCTCACTCTTGCATACCTTCTTGTTATTTCTCTTTGATTTTCGGCATCGCTGTATATCTATGAGTTTGGATGGATCTGAACATCCCATTGGTACCGTCGGAATCGAAGACTGAAGCTTCAATGATGCGGGGAATACGGGGGCGTGGCAGATTCACCCCGGATCTACATCGACTACCTATCATAGACCGATAACCACACTGGAGAAGAATGTCGTTGGCGAACCATGTCGCAAAGTTCAAACAGTTGAGATAAGGAGGATTTCTCTCCTACCACCTTGGTACTACTTACACGTGCTGCAAATGAATGGACAGCTACAGGAGCACCTGCCTCTAGGGGTACCATTACCTAGAGTTGAGCCGGCTTCACCGATTGATGAGGACCCGGAGGAGGACCCCGAGGAGTACCTGGAGGATGAGCCCGTGTACCACGTCTTGGAGAACGACTATGATGTTGATGAGGTGCCGGAGTACGTGCTTGATGACGATCCAAATTTTCATGATTCCAACTCTCCTGATGATGGCGGAGATGTCGTGGACCCATCACCTGGGGTCTCTTCTTGTGGGAGTGTTCGTGGCGAGTCTTCCTTTAGTCGTTAGTAGTGGCCAGCTTAGGGGTGTATATTTTGTGGTTAGTCTGTCTCGGTCCGACTGTATTTGGCTTCTTAGAGCCACCCTTTTGATGTGTGGTTGCGGACCCTCCCCCTATTTTGCTTTACTTAGTTTACAGCTGTTAACTTTATGTTCTGTAACTCTGTTACTAATGGCCATCCTGATCAGGCCCTAGTTTCTGTACTAAACTCTGAATCCCACTGGGATAGATTATATATATATATATATATATGATGTTTAAATTTCATGTTCTGAGTGTTCATCACTTACCCTTGTTTAAAAAAAAATCACCAGAATACTCACTTATTAATAAAATGTCATTTACCGAAAGCAACTAGCAATTTAATTATTTTATTTTCTGCAACGGGTAACAAAGTGACACCCCAGTTTAGGGCGTTACAGAAGACACACCTCAACTTCTATAATTATAATGGCTCTCTAGGTGTCTTCATACTTTGAGATTGTTATACATTTTTTCATCTTCAACATTATCAAAAATATTTCTCTATGTATGTGACCAAGTTGTACTGAAAAAATAAAAGATACTATGTAAAGTATGGTTGTAAAGCAATGAGGGAAACATTTTTAGTGATATTTAGAGTGGGATTGAAAAGCAATGGGGCAATATAATCTTTTTAGGAGGGGGTAGCTGCCCGCAATCTCATCTACCTATGATTGTCCCTCACCTTACCCATCCCCACCCGGTACTCGTGCGGGTACCTGCTAGACAGGTATTTTACGGGTTTTACGGATACCCTCGGATATTACGGGTATCCACGAATATTTGTTCAATTTGTTAGTAGCTGTAACTCTTGGACCTACTTCTTGGAGAATTAATTTTTAGAGGTTTCAGATTCAGCAGGTATATCATACATTGGCACCACAGGAAAGGGTATCCCTATACGGATTCAAATAAAAATACTAGATGAGAGAGGTGAGAGAGGGTCTGAGGCGTAATAATGTTCCCATCAGAAGCGATTTCCGACCACCACCAAAACCTCCCTACCTTAGAAGAGAGTGGCTTAACCTAACGAAAGAGACAACTTCATTTTTCTTCACTAACTTCCCAGATAATCAAAGAGAGAGTGATCTGTGGAAAGTGTTCCTACAATGGGGGTCAGTTCGTGAGGTGTTCATCCTGCCAAAAAGGGATAAAAATGGTAACAAATTTGGTTTTTTCAGGTTTAAGGGTGTAGAAAATCCCCTACGACTTGAGGGAAATCTGAAGCCTTTATGGTTTGGTAATCAGAGGCTTATTGTCAAAATCATTTGGGAGAGAACAAACTCTTACTACAAAGCAAAGGCAATTTCGTGGAAGTATTGGTGGAAGGAATAGGTTGGCAGATGCCTACGTTAAACATGATGTCTCATTTGCAAATGCTTTGGTTGGTAGGAAGGACATCATTAAGGCTAATGCCATTCCAAGAGGGTCCACGAGGGGGAATGAGAGTCAAGTAAATTATTGGAGGGGTCCCTACTTTAATATTCCTTCAGAAGATTTATTATGGCTCCAGGGTTGTCTGGTAGATAAATTGCACTCATTTAAGGACTTAAAGCTCCTTCATAAAAAGCTTGCAGAATAGGGCCATTTTGCCATTACAGTAAGGTCAATGGGAGGAAATAAAGTTCTAATCTCTTCGGAGAACAAGGAGGACCTTAATGTGTTACTAAAGGAAGTGTGCACTTGTCTGGAGAAATGGTTAGTTGATCTCAAACAGGGGGAGCCTGGCTTGGTTGCCAGAGAAAAAACAGTGTGAGTGAGGGCTCTGGGAGTGCCGATTGAAGATTGGAGGGAAGATTTCTTTATGTTTTTGTCAGGGTTTGTGGGAAGATTCGATGACCTAGATGATGTTACAAAAAATGGGTTTAGACTGGATCTGGGACGGATAACTGTTACTTCGCCGGAGCCGATTAATAGGGTGGTTAATATAAAGATCAATGGTATGATCTTCACAGTTAAACTCGTGGAGGAGGTGTTCAACCTTGATCCCCTATCGTCTGGGAGAAACTCGATCCTTGCTTCTGATGGTTCTTCGGCTTGTAGTGAATCAAGGGTGGGGTGCAGAGTGGAGGACGAGGATGGTGGCTCTGATGGTTTCTCCGATGTTGAATTAGGTCAACGGTACAGTGGTGGGGGTCCTTTTTCAAATTTGGAGCATCGGGTCACTGTCATTGGGGTGGTGTTGGTGGCAGTCTGAGTATTTCAGCTAATGTTGGTTCCCCCAAAGGTTCGTACAGGAGGCAGTTTTTATTCAGAAATAAATGGGGCTACAAAAAATGTGTGTCAGATGGGGGTGAGAATTCGTCTTGTGGAGACTTAGTTTGTGGGTCGAGTGAGCCTGAGACAAATCTTATCAATAACCTTGTTGGGCTAGTGTGTGAGTTGGACAAGAAGGAGGCGCAGTTTGGTGTTAAAAGTAATTCGGTTAGTGTCTCTTTAATGGGGCTGGACTCGGATGCTTCTGTCCCAGACAGCCAGGTCCCAATTAGCAATGACCATGCTGTTGAAGTGCTTTCTGATGAGATTGAGGATTCCTTGGGCTTGGCTTTCTCCGAGGCCCAATGAAGGAAAAGACTAGAAATCAAACTGGGGAAGATGCCCATTTTGGAACAGGTTTGTAGCGTTGAAGGTGGGTCTTTCATGAATAAAAATAGAGGTGGGCTAGATAGACCCCTCAGGAGTGACTCTGCTTGCCTCAATCAAGCTTTTGGGAAGAAAGGAGGTTTGGAGATAGGAAAGAATAATGTCCGGAAGGAAGGGGGAAGACATGGTCCAAGATTAGCATATGTTCACAAGGTGTATCCAGGCTTCAACCAGTTCAACTTGTTGAGGAGGAAGGCTAAGCCAAGCATTGTGGTCCTGAAAGTGCCGGATGTAGCTTTGGTCTCGGGTCCTTTTGTGAAGGAGGGTGCGACAACAAGGAAACTCAATAAGGTTGGTAGAGATGGTCCGGGTAGGAAGAGAAAGATTAAGAAAAAGGGTGCCCAGGGAGTTGATGCTCACGGTCCATAGGAAATAACACAGAAGTCTATCTTAGGTAAAACAATTTCAGATTCTAATATTAGACACTGTAATGGTCTGATCTGTGAGGATGGAGGGAGGAAATTAGCTGAAAATATTCTAGTTCAGGGCATGGAGCTAGGGCTTTCGGTTGAAGGGAAGGAACATGCCATAATTGACAAATTAATTAAACTTGAAAAAATAGATAGTTTGCTAAATCAGTTAGGGGTGTTGATGATGTTTCCCAATGAAGATCGATTCTTTTAATATAAGAGGTTTGAGGGGGTGCTGTGAAGAAAAATCGAATCAGAAAATTGGTCTTGGAAGAGAAGTTATCGGTTCTTGTTGTCTGATTCTTGGTTGGCTAAGTGGTAAGGAGTGTCACAGTGGGCGCTATCAAAGGACATATCGGATCACTGCCCGATTATTCTAAGGTACGCAGCTTCTAATTGGGGACCAAAGCCCTTTAGATTCAAGAATTTTCGGTTGAAGCACTGTGATTTTACTGATTTGGTGAAAGCTAGCTGGGTTGGTTTTGATGTCCAAGGTTGGAGGGGTTTTGTGTTATCTCAGAAACCGAAGTATCTAAAACTAGTTTAGAAAGATTGGATGCGAAGGTTTTTGGCGTCCAGGATCATAAAATTAAATTGATAACATATAAGATTGGAGAATTAGATCTGGAAAATAAGGAGAGAGGGCTAGGAGCGGAGGAGGTCATTCTACTAAAGAAATCCACTAAGGAGATTTGGTCTTTGCTAAAAAATAAACAAATTCTTGATCACCAAAGGGCTAGAGTAAAATGGCTTAAGGAAGGTGGGATGCGAATTCGAAGTACTTTCATGCTTGTATTAAAGCTAGAAGAGGCGTAAATCAAATCACTACGTTTCATGGAGCTAATGGTTGGATTAAGCATGTACAAGGGATCAAAAATGAAGTGGTAAACTATTTTGTAATCCACTTTGAGGAGAGGGACAAAGAAAGGCCTAAACTGGATGGAATTTAACTCCCTGCTGTTTTGGATCAGCAGAATGTTTGCCTTATAGCGCCTTCTTCACTTGAGGAAATATAAGATTCCTTAAGCAACTGTGATGGGGACAAGAGTCGAGGGTCGGATGGATTAAACTTTACTTTTATTAAATCATCATGGGATCTTCTCGAAGTTGATGTGCTGGGATTGCTTCAGGAATTCCATAACAATGCTTCTCTACCAAAAGCTTTGTCTTCGTATTTCCTCACTTTGGTGCCAAATATCTCTCGTCCTCAGGAGATAGGTGAGTTTAGGTCAATTTCTCTTCTTGGATGTCTTTATAAGATTGTGGCAAAGGTGCTAGCATCCCGGGTGAGTGAGGTTATGGATTCTATTGTCTCTTGCCATCAATCTGCATTCATAAAGAAAAGGTTTATTTTGGATGGAGTGGTGGTTATTAATGAGGTTATTGATCTAGCAAAGAAGAGAAATAAGGAGTGCCTAATCTTCTAGGTTGACTTCGAGAAAGCTTTTGATTCGGTGAGTTAGAGCTTCTTGGAATATATGCTACTTAGATTTGGTTTCTCTTCTAAGTGGATAGCATGGATTCGTGCTTGTGTGTTCTCCGGGAAACTTTCAGTATTGGTAAATGGGAGCCCAATTAATGAGGTAAATATTCAAAGAGGACTTAAACAAGGGGATCCTCTATCCCAATTCCTTTTTCCTTTGGTTGCAGAGGGGTTGGGTGGTCTTATAAGGAGGACGGTCTCTCTAGGCAAATTCAAAGGTTTCAAGGTGGATCATTCAGATGTTGTAATCTCACACTTACAATATACGGATGACACACTCTTGATTGGTGAGGCTTGCTATGATAATTTGTGAGTAATGAAGGCGGTTCTGAGATCATTTGAATTGGCATCGGGTTTGAAGGTTAATTAATTTCTTCAAGAGCATGCTACTGGGTGTGAATGTCAGCAGTGCTTTTTTCTCATCAGGGGCAGATTTTCTACATTGCAAGGTGGGTAAGATCCCTTTCCGGTATCTAGGCTTGCCGGTAGGTGCTAACCCGAGGAAAGAATCAACTTGGCAACCGATGATTGATTCATTGCTAAGAAGGCTCAGATCTTGGAAAAATAAATTTCTATCCATGGGTGGAGGGTTAGTTCTACTGAACTCGGTTTTGAATAGTATCCCAATCTACTACCTATCTTTCATGAAAATGCTGGTGAAGGTTAGGAAGGTGGTGATTAGTATCCAGAGGAAAATTCTTTGGGGTGGTGTCATGGAGGGGGAGAAAATCCCTTAGGTTAAATAGGTAGATGTATGTAAACCTAAATCTTGTGGGGGTTTAGGTGTTAAAGACATAACCCTTTTTAACCTAAGTCTTCTTGGTAAATGGCGTTGGAGGCTCTTGGTGGAAAAAGAAGCTCTTTGGGTAGTAATGCTTAAAGAAAAATATGGGAATGGAGTGTGTAGTAATATTAGTTTAAGTGAGGCGGGCAATGGTAGGCTCTCATCAGTCTGGTGGAGAGATTTGTGCAATATTGGTAGTTGTGGCGGTGGGGTTAACGAATAGGTTGAGGAGGGGATTCAGAAGTTTATTGGGGATGGTTTTACTGTGTCCTTTTGGCATGACATTTGGTTTGATTGCACTCCTTTGAAGGTGTAACGCCCCCCTTAGGCATTACTACGTAACACATGCGTAAGTAAGTTAAAAGATAATTTGTTGGTTGCTTTCGGAAAATTGTTTTCTTTTAAGTCAGAAAAATTGGATATAAAATTTTTCTTTAAGGATAACTCTGAAATCCATCATACATACATTTAAAACGTAAAGTCACATTCGTAACAAAGTTACCATGACATACAACATTTCTATAAGTTTCCATTTTCGAAAGAAAAAGTTTAAACTACAGATGGATGTATATAACACTACATTCACCGACCTCTTTAGATATACAACCCAACTCAGACTCCTAGACTGGTCATTCTATCAAATATTCATTGGAGAGACCCCCAATCAGAATACTTTCCCAACCTCTAACACTAGGTCTTCAAGTGACTGAGAAAGACTCCTCTACAACATCGGTACTAAAGTACCGAGGTACTACAGCAAAACCCGAAGAGACCTAATATAACTGTAAGAGTGAGACACCGGCAAATGGATATATCATACAACAACCATACACATGATACATACAACACCTTGGCATATTAACATTCTAAACATTACTCATAGGTAAACAACAAGTACTATTTTAGTGGGTCTCATACCCGAATCAATCAACTTTATAAAGATAATGCATGACACTTCTATCATCAGGCTCTATTCTTAATCTCCGGAGATCCCAACATCCTCCAAATGAGTTGATCAGGCTCGATACACCGTCTCATTGGCTAGCTAAGCACAACGATAATACCCCGTCTCATTGGCTAGCTAAGTACAACAATAATACACTGTCTCATTGGCCATTTAGGCACAATGATTATGCACGTCGTTTCATTGTCCATTTAGGCACAACGATACACGTACACTATCTCATTGTCCAATTTAAGAACAACGATAATACACCGTCACATGATACCTTTCCTGTTAAGGTCTCATGTTAAAACCATGTCGGGCACATCACCGTAAATGCAAATGTAAAAAATTTAGTTCTCGATGTTTTCTTTGTGTTCATTCTCATTCGTTGTCGAAGCTCAAAGGCTAGCGACTATTCATAAATTTCACCATTTTGAAATTATCAACATCAACACGGGACACGCAGTCCGAGTGCTCAATCACAACACCTTAGACCGATGCACCAGTCCTAGGCTTGTGGTCGTAGAAAACAACATTCACCTTTAACAATGTTCATCACAACGTGGTTAGGACACACGGTCTACAACAACGTGATTAGGACACACAGTCCACAATAACGTGATTAGGACACACAGTCCACAACAACGTGGCACGGATCAAGGATCAACGTGCATATTACAGAATACTAGAAGCGACATCTCGCGAACTAGATTCAATTCACATGTGTTTACTTTTCGCTCAGTGAAAATCAAATCCAAAACAAAACCTCAGTCACTTATCCAAGTAATCGGAATGTTTCCAAATCATTTAGGAGAAAATCCTTTTCCTTTGCAAAATCTTTTATAAAACATTTAGGAAATTTGTTTGTATTTGAAATTCCTTGATGGAATAAAGTCAAATATTTTCAAAGGGTTTTTCCTTCATAAAACACATAGTTCGAAAAAGTTTTTCTCTCGTACCAACTTTGGATCATAAAAAGGGTAGTTTCTATCGTCTTAAAAACACTTCAACGTTTCTTTTCAAAATAAGAATCTCATTTTATTGAAGTAAGCATTTTAAACAAGGAAATTTTATGAATGAAACCAATACTTTCAAAGTTCTATTCAAGGCTTATTAAGGCTTTTAATCCTTTATAATCATGGTGCGCAAACTCAAGTCCCGCTTCTCAAACTTCAATTAACAGTAATATATTCTCAACAATAATATCACAGTTAACGACAGTTCATCACATATATATAATTCATAACACTTTAAAGCAAGTAATGTTCAACTTAAAGTAATAACCACAATAGTTCAAGTAAACAAGTTATTCAAGTATTGGCTCAATATAACAATAATATATTCAAATCACTCAAGTAAACACATACACACATGCATATAGTCATTGAATATCCCTAGGCAATCCCCTCTTACCTTCCGTGAAGGTAAGGAGATTATATGCTTAGAGAGGTAAACCACGAACATCCTTGTTTCCTCCGCGATGAAAGTCTAAGGTTATGAACACAAAATCACAAGTTAAAATCAAACAAGAATACTAAACCACATGGTGTAGGTTCGGCCAAGACTAGTTCTTAGGGTTAGAGATTCCTGAAAATTATACAACTCATGGATTTATGATCCTTAAGCGTCGGGAGTTCATAAACAATGGTCTTTTAACAAAGTTGAATTAAAAATCCCACTAAGTACTTGACTTAGGGTTTCGGCCAAGCATAGATAAATAGGCTAGAAATTTCTAAACTTTCCAATCTCTTTAGGTTAGCATCCATACATAGTAAGGAGCTTGAAACCATGATCATTTCGGAAAAATGCAAAATCAAATGTCTTAGACCATGAACTCTTAGGTTCGGCCTTAACAAGTTTGTGAGGTTAGAGATCTTTAAATCACCCAATCTTTTGGACATAGCATACTTTAACATAAAGGAGCTTTAATCCATAATCATCTTGGAAAACAAAATAAAATAACACATTCTAGGTCAAATGTTACATTCGGCCATCATAGGAAAATAAAGCAAGAAAATATTTTAAACTTTCCAATCATTTTAGACATAGCATCCTTTATTATAAGGAGCTTTAATCTATGATCATTTTAGAAGAAAACAAAACTTAATATTTTTGCCAAAAACCTTTAAAGTTCGACCTTGATACAAAATAAAGGTTAGAAATTTTTAAACTTTCCAATCCCTTGGATTTAGCATCCTTATACATCAAGAAGCCTTAATCCATGATCACTTTGGAGAAACATCAACTAAGCACCAATGTCTTAAACTACTTAAAGTTTAGGCCTTTACATCAAAATTTGTAAAATCTCTAAACTTTTCCAATCACTTAGACCTAACATCCTTTAGTACAAAGGAGCCCTTGGTCATGATCATCTTAGAATAGAACTCAAATACAAGTCCATACAAGCAAAGTTAAACAAAACCCACCAAAACCAAAAAGCATGGTTTCGGCCTCATCAAGAAAATAGGGTTAGAAATTTTTGTTTTACACAACCTTTTAGTATGTTGTAGTAGGAGTAAAAATAAGAACATAGAAATTGGTTTCAACTCAAACGGAGTTTTCTACCATTTTTAAGAGATTTTAGAAGTTAAAAGCACATAAATGACATATGAAGAAAACTTTGAAATAAAAGATGAAACTTTGAAAAATAACTACATAGAAGTATTAACCTTAACAAGATGAACAACTTTGATGAAGAACTTTAATAGAAACGCTTGATAAAATTGTAAACTTTGTAAGAGAGAAGAAGAAGAAAAGAAATGTAGTGAAGTGTAAAGGTGAGAAAATGGAGGAAAATGATGAAGTGTGGAAATGAAGAGTATTTATAGAGAGTGAGAGAGTGTGGCATGGTTTTGGAGAGAAAGAAGAGAAAGAAAAGTTGGTTTGCTCGTAGGGGAAGAAAGAAGGTAAGGTGTGGTAAGGTGGAGGTATGGTGTGGAGGTAAGGTTGGAGAAAGAAAGATGAAAAGTGAGATTTTTTTGAAAAAAGTCAAGATTCACTTTTGAGATGTGTCATAGCCTTCACATCAAGTCACTTCATGTCACTTCATCCTCTTGATGCTCGGCTTCATTGCGTATCAGATGACTTCCTCGATCGTATTTCCCGATGATTTCGCCCGGGAAATCCCTGAGATTTGGCCCCGAACAAGATTTTTCAAAAAACTCCAAACCCACACAAAACATCATAAAAATACTAACCGTCTCGCTCACGAATTAAAATTTGGTCTCTAGCTCAGTAAACTTGTACTAGCAGTGAGAACGCAGACCGGCTTCTGTCTGAATTTTCAACCGAAATTTTTACCGTAACTTCATATGATATAACCACACAAGAAAATGATTTTAGTTTAATTAAAATCATCCTCTGGGTTTAATATAAAATAAACACATTTAAATATGTATTTACTGCTACAGATAGCATAGGAAAAACAGGGTGTTACAGAAGGTCTCTTTCCCGTGTCTCTTTGTTGTCTCCTTACAGCAGAATAATCTAGTGGCAGATTTTCGAAATTGGGTAAATGACACTTGGGTTTGGAATTTAAAATGGAAGAGACATTTCTTTATGTGGGAGGAAACTTTGTTTTTGGAACTTCAAAATGCTTTAGCTGCAATTACTCTACAGCGAAGGGATGATAATTGGTGTTGGTCTCCACATTCCTCAGGTGTATACAACGTGAAATCTGCATATGCCTTGATGCTAGTTTTCACGATTGCCCACAGTAGAGGAAGTTGACGCAAAACCTTTTATGTTCATTTGGGAAAGTGCAGCTCCACTAAAAGTCAGGGTCCTCTCTTGGCAAATGCTACTAAATAGACCTCCCACAAGACTGAATTTGCGCAAAAGAGATGTGATTGAGCATGATGGCAATCAAAATTGTGTGTTGTGTGACTCATTTTTGGAAAGTGCAGATCATCTATTCGTTCAATGCCCCTTCGTTGTTGGAATTTGGGCAGCGGTTTTCAGCTGGTTGGGTACTACGGTCATGGCCCCTACACAGGTTTCTCCATTTTTCGTCCAATTCGGGGAAGCTATCAATAGGAAGCAGTTTTTAGCAAATTGGTTGATGACGTGGCATGCTGTTTCTTGGTGTATTTGGGAGCTGCACAATGAAATTATTTTTGGTGATCTAAAAGTGGATATGGTGTACATTTTGAATAGGATTAAAGTGTGCTCTTGGAAATGGTTTAGTGCAAAAAAGGGATACTTTTTGTTTATTTTCACATTAGTGCTTAGACCCTAAAGTGCATTGAACATGTTTAATCTGTTGTATCTGTTCAATCGACTTTGTGGATCTACTGATCCTTTTGTATATGGGTTTTGAGTAACCTTAGTATTATTGTTTAATATACTTTTTTGCTTGTTCAAAAAAAAAAAGATTCAGCAGGCACACCTAGCTGTAAATTTTGGTCGTGGTTGGGTTAGAGAGTGTGAATCGCTTCCAACTGCAGTCTACTACTGAATTGATAAAGGATGACAAAAACTGTAAGAATGTTGAACCCACCATCAAACAACCTGTTAATGGACCAATGTAAGGATTTGAAACAAATGTCAAATATTGCACTAAGCTTTGCAACCTTCATGTCAATCTTTATCAACAACTCAAATACCCAATGTCCAAACCTGGAACCATGGCAAGGCCGAGAATAAGGTTTTAAAAAAATGGAGTCGAACTTTTTACCCTCGAGTGATCAGAATAATGCCAATCTAGTTGCAAAGCTTACCGGTAATGCTCCTACAGCTGTGTCTAAGCCAGGAGAGACGGTACCAAGTAACACGAATATCTTGCCTATTATTCCTTTCAAGAAACCAGTGAACTGCGCTGAGAGGCACAATGTTGAGTGATAGTAAAAACATAGGGTTGTATGGGTACCCGGAGATACGGGTACTTCAATACCCGCCCCTGCCTCATTAACAAGTGGGTAACGAAATATCCGTTTTTCTTATCCGCGGGAACCCATTAAGAACCCCGCCCCGTTCCCGTTGCGGATCTTATCCACGGATACCCATAGGTACGGATAAAATTGACATCTCTATTCTTGGTGCCCAAAATAATATTGTTATTCTGGAAGAGACTGTTAAATCCTGAGGGATATTTGCATTATTATTACTACTGTGGCGAAATGATCTTAAGGAGAATGTGATTTCACACGTCTTTGACTATAAACATTTTATTGGAATTTTTTCATCTTTTTCTCAATTTATTTTATATATCTATTTTATTTATTATTTTTACAACAATATTTGCATACCAAATACTTGGTACACTTTCATAGTTTGAGAAATGAAAGAAAAAAGTGTGTATTTATCTATTGCTTTCTTAATTTTATCATATAATAAGACAGTGGTGTAAAATGATACTACTATATGAAAAATTAAAAATTGACATAAAGAATGACATAAGTAATGTATCAGCTCATGAATCCCGTTGTCGAATATATTTCAAATATTTAAGCCTAAATATATAGTAACAACTTCCACTTCATTATTTTTGTCTTCAATTTCACAGTAATCGCAAGATCGAGCATTGATATAAGACACGTATCAAATAAATATATCTCTACACATGCTTTGTACAATCCTTACTAACAAACGTAGCCCTTCTGGAAAATAGATCATACTCTACTTGAAAATTTACTTGTTGTAAGTTGCCATAGACGTTGGTCCCATCTGTAGGGAGCATCAAAAAGCATTCGAAGATTCCGAACCTCCTAAATAAATGCAAATCACTCAACTGCAACGGAATACCAGCACCATAAAATTGGAACGTGACATTAGGGTAGCGTGTAATTGCTCCATAGCTATAACAAAACTTATATGGTGAAGGAGGATCCTCTACTGGTGAAGCATGAATAACATCCATGATAGCAGCTACAACACCGTAATAGAGATTGTTTTTAAGATGAGTGAATGTGGTACCACTATCAAGTATAATGTTGCCTGCAAATTGTTCTGGCTTCACCACCTTTTCTTCAATAGAGATACCTTCAAGAGTAAGGTAGTAAAAGGTTGGTGGATATTTATCCACGAAATTAGTACGAACAACAGTGCCCAAATAACTTGTGTCATCCCCAAACGTCAATGTACTATAAGAATCTCTTGAGTCGGGAGGAAGCAAACAGTAAGAGAATGTCCAAAAAAAGTTGTCACCAAGTTGCTTAACTAACGATAATTCTCCACCCCCAAAACCAACAATTCCTGCGCTTGTTGGTTCGTATAACCCAACATTCTCATGTCCACACCCTATTATAGTTTTATTATTACTTATCAACTGGCCATCTTCGGATCGAATGCTAAGGGTATCAGTAGCCAAGTCTCCTATTGTGTAAGAATTGTCTCCATAATTATAATCATACTCGCATTGGTCATCATCACCACACCGTAGATTGTCCTCTACCAACCTACAAGAAGGATCGTAACAAAAGATCACGCCGTGAGTAGTTGATGCATATGGATCATAAATTGGGATTTTTTGATCGTAACATTCCTCACAAGGCTTGCATTGAAACCAAATAAGATCACTTCCCGTGTCTGGACTGGCATATGTCTCCAGTGGTGGTTCACCTATGAGGAGCTTCATGATGTAATCTCCTCCACCGTCTGGTAATATCCTACTGTCAAATTTGTTTTCACCTGTAGTAGCGAGGTGCAGGCTCTTCATTCGAGCATTTGAACGCATGGCAGCACTTATAAGGATATCACTTTCGGTCATTGAAGCATTGTAGAAAGGTGACTTTGGTGAGTCACGATGAATGAGATTAACGCTGAAACTTTTGACTAATGGTATTGACAATGGAAGTAGTACAACGACCAAGATCAGTACTATAATTACTTCCTTCATGTTGGCAGATTTAGAATGGGGGTGGTATAGAGGGGAGGAGGTATTGTTGTAAAAGACTTTGATAATGTTTACAACACATGTTTATTTTTATAGGAACATTTGCATGTATTTTCAAATTTATTAATTATCAAAATTATTTAATTTATTAATTATTTTTATAGGAACAATGGCACATTATAAATAAGATTGTCGTGATATTTGTTAAAACATTAAATATCCTATTAATTATAATTAATATTATAAGTATAAAAAGAAGTTTAAAAATAAATTAATAATCATTATCTATATTAGTTTTTTATTTGGATAGTACAGATAATAAGTAATAATTATTTTCGTTACATAGGAAATTTTTTTGAAAGAGTAAAAAAAATATAGAAACACATAATTTTTTTTATCAACAATAGACACAAATATCAAACATTTAATATTGCAATAGAAAGCGTTAAATGAAGAATTCATATTAAATAATTTTAAAATCAAGAAAGTGAAATGGATGTTGAGAGGTGGTATATCAGACATGATATTTGTTGGAAAAATATTTCCAAAATAAGTTTATTTTAAAAGATTTTAAATATCTCTTTGATTATGATTTATTAAAATTAATATTCCTAGTTATATTTTGATTTTATTTTTATTATCTATAATTAAATTTTAATTTTCTATTTTATTGCTCTTCTATTTCAAGTATTTGATTCAGCAAATTAAAAGATCTTTGGTTCCTTGATTCTGCACAACAATTGCAATTAGGTATTTTTATTACTACTAATTTGTGATTTGCTTTTAAGATACTCTTGAATTTAAAAATGCCCTGCACTAAAATTCACTCTTGCGTTTTTTTTTTCTTCTTTTTTTTTGTTGTTGTTGTTGTTGTGGGAATTGACTTATTGATGCACTACATAGATGGATAGATTAAACGTTGGCTATTGGCTCTACTTCCCTTTGGATTATATTATTTTATTGCAAAAATGAATTAAATAAAATAGTGGATAATATAACTAAAATTGTTGATACATACAACTACATCCAGCTTACAGCAAATGTGAAACTTGTATGTAGCATGTTGTTAACATTGGTTTTTGGTTTTTGACCAAAATTCCTTCGTGACAAATAATTGAAGATCAAATGAGTGTGGGACCTACGAGTTATGCGATAATCTCGTCAAGAATAGGTATGAACTGTCTGCCAAGTATGAATTTGACAAGTAAGTCAAATCTAGTAATATACTGGCAAGGACTTGATGCCATGACAAGTATATAAGTTAAAAAAAATGGTGTACCGATTATTGTCAATAATGAAACTTGACAACGAAATTGTTTATAATTGAAAAGGGGAATTTGAAATTTAAAAGAAGGAAGTAGTTTATATGTAGAAAATACTTCCTGATTGGACTAAATTTACAATTAAAAAACATAAGTTTAAAAAGAAAGTTAAGTAGAGTAGGATCTAAGTGATACAACTTTCAAGAAGTAAATGAATTTAAAAGAAGGGCATAAAAGAAATTGTAGAAATGAGTAAGAATAAATGAAGAAATTGAACAAAAGAAATGAAAATGGCATTGAATTTTGCCATAATATTGAAATAAGAAGGATGGAAGGAATACTTGAATGTAATCCGTCAATCTGCTGTGTGATCGAGATATGTAGGATGTATATCAAGTAACCGACCCTTATTACATTGTGATTACTAGTATTTATAGGAAAATAAAATAACTACCTAGAAATAACTCCCTATCTAAATGACTGCCACATGTCTTTGGCAGTTCTCTTAAGTTTTATACTTAAACTGTTTTGTCAAGTAATTCCACTAACTGCTCAATGTCTTGAACCGCTCCGTGTCAATTTGCTTATCTTCGATGGTTTGAACTGCTTGACAACTTGTATTGGTACCTTTCGTCGGATTGGGGACTTAACCAATTTCTTCACTTTTCTATTTCTCTCGATGACTCTTCATTCGACTTAGTCTTCCTTTATTATTTTGTCAGGAATTTGATTGTCGAATATTTTCCTCTGTCGAACTGTATTTTCTTGTCAACCAAATATTTTCAATACTTAGAAAATTTTGGATATCACTTCGATCCCTTCGTTAGCCCGTCGAAAAAATATCCGTCAAAAAACTCAAAATTTCACCCCTAACAGATGTCCCCCATGTTTTGCTTTTCGACAGCTTTGTCCGAAAGAATAGCAGAATTTGAATTTTCAAATCCTCAAAACAAATTTTTAATTTTGGGTTTAACTTCAGTAATCAAATCTTATAGACTTAATCATATCCATAATTAACAGGGATAATCATAAAGTTGTAGTTGTCTTGGAAGTTGAACTACCCACCCCAACTTTCTTTAAATTTCTATCACATCACCGCTCAGTTTTCTTCTCCATCCACTCGCTTCTTTTCTTTGCGAAAAATTCCCTCTTTCATAAAGTTGCTTCATTCTTCATTATTCTGCTTAGTGTTCATGGCAACTTCTTCCAAAACCTCTGCTTCAACGCCTCAATCCTCGGTGGCTGCTCCTAGGGTGGTGGTTCAGGACCCACTTTTGGATAAATCAGAGTTCTGGCAAAATTCTAAGGTAATTTATCTTGTTCATGACTCTTCCATTTCTATGAACCCACCTGCTGCGTTCTTGGGTCCCCTTATTGCCCAGAACAAAATTCCTGATAATTTGCGGGGTTCCTTTCCTTACAATAACCCTAATGAGGCTATCTTAGCTTCTTTTTATTCACTTCTTATGCACGCATTTAAAAAGGGTGATAGGATTTTTAGGATGCCCCCTGCTACCAGATTTGATGCCTACGTTGGTTGGCTTGACCGTGTCCAAGCCCAAAAACGTGAGGTATGGAAAGAAGCTGGAATCTTTGAATTTATCCAACTTTCTCGTCATCTTAAATTGGTAGACTTTTCTTTAACTGGGGAATCAGCTCTCTTTTGGAATAAAACTACCAACAATTTCCATTTCCCATATGGAATGATGGGTCCAACTTTTTTCGACATGTCAGCCATTACAGGACTTCGTCCGGATGGCCCTTCCATGCATACTCGTGTCGAGGTTAAGAGACAAATTGATGTCTACGTCCCAAGATGTTCTTTTTCTAATTATGTCACGGATTTCAAAGGTAAAGAGGACGAACCGGTGACAGACACTGAGCATGTAGACTTTTTATTCCTTTGGCTATGTGCTTATGTCTTTTGTAGTAAATCTGCCACTTTGATTGCCGCTTATGTTCCTCTTGCCAACCTTCTTGCTACTGGCAAGAGGACAGCCCTAGGCCAGTGTGTTCTGGCCAATCTTTACGATAGCATGGGTATGTTGGTTGACACTATCAGATCAAAGAAGAAAACCAACATAGGAGGTCCTCTTTGGCTTCTTCAATTGTGGCTTCACGTCGTCTTTGAGAGTCACCTTTCTTACAAAGCCCTTGCAGAATTGTCAGTAGACACTTATGGTTCTTATCTTTGCTATGTTTCTGCTGAATCTTTGTCGAAAGATGAAACTGTCAATTTCAAATTTTATTTCAAATTTTTCATTCTCTTTCGTGTTGCTCTTCAAAAATCAATTTCACCCCTTTTGTTGATCGAAAATATGGTCTGGAGTGGTTCACTAAGCTGAGCACTACTTTGTCCAAATCCAATGAATCAATTTAGGCCAATTTTCTCAGTCAAAGAGTCATTTTTGTCAATGGTCTTGGTTTTAAAACCCATCGAATTTATCTTCATTTACCCAATACCGCGGCCTGTCAGTTTGGTTTTTGTCAATCTATCCCTGCTCCTTACTCATCAGACCTAGATGAGCACTTCATTGATGCCAAAGTCCCAATATACGAAGATATCATGGCCATCAGTGACAGGGAAAAATCTCGCAGGGCCTCTTTACGACTTGTCCCATTTTCTACTTACCTTGGAGCACTGTCGGTCTGTCAGTTCAATCATCTTCTTCTCGGAGGGTGGTTATCTCTCTTGGTGTTCTCTATGCTACACCATAAGCAACAACCACCTTCTGGGTTAAATGATGGTGAGATCTGCTCGTGCCAAATTTTCTTTACACTCTGCATACCTTCGATATATGAAGTAGAGGGAACCTCATCAAATGGGAATGAAGCCTCAACAAATTGAGTTCTGCTGCTGCATTGTCGAAGAATGAAGGATAAAAGTCTGCCAATCTTATCAGAGTTTCTAATTCTTAGTTATTTTAGGAATAAGTTCGCTTCGATTGATTATTTGTACTCCTGACAAACAATTAATAATTTAGATTGACAATATGTACTTTTGGTAATTTATGGTTGTTTTGCCAAGTTAGTGAATAAAATATTCTTATTTCCTTTTTTACTTGTTGTCAATCTTTACTTCCAGAATATTCCTAGGCTCATATTGACATTGACAAGTGCATACGCATTCCCGGAAAATGCTTTAGAGATCTTAAATGGTCCTTCCCATTTTGGTGACCATTTACCGAACTCTCGACAACTTTTATCCATAGGCAAAATGACTTTCCATACTAAGTCATTTAAATTGAATAATTTAAACTTCACTCGATTATTGTAGAATTTTGTAATTCTTTCTTTCTGTCGAATTAAATTCTCCAATGCAATTAACCTTTCATCGCTTAATTCGTCTAATTCATCCAACATTGCATCCCAATATTGGTCGACAGGCAAGTCATCTTGTCTTTGAATACGAATTGACTGAAGATTGATTTTGACAGGCAATACAAGATCATGTCCATATAATAACCTATATGGCGAGGTTCCTGTCGATTTTCTGGGTGAATTCCTATATGCCCACAGTATTTGGTCAAGAGTGTTATGCCAGTTCCTAGGTTGTCGACCCACATGCTTTTTAATAAGACCAATAATAATCTTATTTATGGCCTCAACTTAGCCATTAGCTTGTGCATAGTACGGAGTAGATGTGAGCATCTTTATATACCTAGAGTTGGCATATTCTATGATTTTCTTCCCGGTAAAAACCGATCCTTGATCAGTTGTCAAGGTTTGTGGTATTCCAAACCAACAAACAATATGATTTTCAACAAAATCAATCACATCTTGTTGGGTGACTGCTTTGAGGCAAACCGCTTCTACCCACTTGGTAAAATAATCGACTCTAACTAAAATGAATTGATGTCCTTTTGATGAAGACAGGTGTATTTAGCCAATTAAATCCAAAGCCAATCCTCTGAATGGCCATGGTTTGACTATAGAGTGCAATTCACTGACCGGAACATTCTGTATGTGGCATGTTTCTGACATTGCTCACAAGACTTGGCGAACAAAATGCAGTCCCTAACCATAGTTGGCCAATAATACAAACTCCGCCGGAGCACCCATTTCATTTTCTCCCCTTCCTGGTGGGCCCCACATATGCCTTCATGGACCTCTGACGAAGCCAAATAAGCATCTTGCTCACTTAGGCACTTATGTAAGGTTCCATCGACATATCTCCTATGTAATATTCCACCTTGCATAGTATAATTCAATGCTCTATGTTTTATTCTTCTATTTGCATTTTGACTTGAATTTTCCAAATACTCTATTATTGGCAACCTCCAATCATTGGGCAGAATTATGTCATTGACCAATACATCTCTTTCTTCTAATGGATATAATAATTCCCTAATTTCCATTAGATCCGTCAAAGTATTTTGAGATATCTTGTATCCCGAAGCTATTTGAGCTAACTCATTAGCCTCTTGATTTAACTCCATGGGGATACATTTGACAATTATGTCATCGAATTTTCTCATCAACTTACTTGCTATAATACAATATTTTGCCAAGTTGTAGCTGACACACTTGTATTCTTGAGTAAGTTGTTTAATAACCAACTGAGAATCCCCAATGATATTAACATTTCGTGCTTTCATCTACGCTAGTATCTCTAATCCGACAATCAAAGCTTCATACTCAGCTTCATTGTTAGAACATGGATACTTAAGTTCAACCATGAACTTAGTAGGAGTTCCTTGTGGAGTCACGATTAAGACTCCTACTCCACTACCTCTTTGATGCCTTGACCCATCAAAGTAAAGTTTCCAGGGTTGTAAACTGACAAAGTTTATTTCTAGCACATCCAATCCTGGATGTTCTACCAAGAAGTCGGCAGCTGCCTGACCTTTGACAGCTTTGGCTGGTACGTATTGTAAAGAATATTCCGACAAAGCAATGGTCCATTTCCAAATTCATCCATTAAGGACTGGTTTTGACAACATATACTTTATTACATCGGTTTTGGAAATAACCAGCACATTACAAGACATCATATAATATTTAAGTTTAGTACATGAAAAATACAACGCTAGACATAATTTCTCTATAGCACTATATCTTTTCTCAACATCGTTGAGTACTCTGCTTAGATAATACACGGACCTTTTCGACATTGTCATAGTCATCCTGGACCAATAGACATCCTATAGTATCATCGGATGCTGATATGTACAACTTCAACGTTCGACGAGGCACAACAGGCATCATGACCGGTGGATTAACTAAATATTGCTTGATATGGTCAAAGGCTTCTTGATGACAAGATTCCCATACGAAACTTTGTTCTGCTTTCAACTTGACCATTGATGCAAATACTCTTGTTCTTCCCGACAAATTTGATATAAACCACCGCAGAAAGTTAACCTTTCCTAGGAAGGACTGCAATTCCTTCTTATTTGTCGGTGCTACGGCTTCCATAACTGCTTTGGCTTTATTTTTGTCCACTTCGATCCCTTTCTTATGAACTAAAAAGCCTAAGAATTTGGCAGTTGATACCCCGAAGCTGCATTTCTCTCGGTTCATTTTGAGGTTGTGTCTTCTCATCCTTTCAAACCCTTGTTTCAGGTGCTCTAGGTGATCGTCTTTAGTTTTTGACTTCACCACCACATCATCAATATATACTTCTATAAATTTCCCAATCACATCATGGAAAACCGTATTCATTGCTCACTGGTAGGTGGCTCCTGCATTCTTCAAACTGAAAGGTATGACAATCCATTCATATGTCCCTATTGCTCCCGGACACTTGAAGGCAGTCTTTGACACATCTTCTTCGTCTATAAAGATTTGATTATAACCTGCATAGCCATCCATACAGCTTAAAATTTCATTTCCCGGCACTGAGTCGACAAGCATGTCGGCTATTGGCACCGGATATTCATCTTTAGGGGTAGCAGCATTTAGATTTCTAAAATCTATGCATACCCTCATTTTACCATTCTTTTTAATTGCAGGAACTATGTTAGAAAGCCATTCGACATACCTGGTTGTTCGAATGAACTTTGCTTTAAGCAGACTCTCTACTTCCTCTTTGATTTTATGCACCACCTCGGGAGCAAATCTTCTGCTCGCCTGTTTGACAGGTTTACAATCCTCCCTGAGTGGTAACCGGTGTTCGACAAGATCCCTGCTTAAACGCGGCATTTCATCGTAGTCCCATGCGAAGCAATCTTTGTACTTTGTAATTAGTCTGACCAGTTTTTGTTTGTAATCCTCTGGCAGAAAAGCACTCACAAAGATAGGCCTTTTCTTTTTTTATGTCCCTAAGTTTATTTCTTCCAGGGGATCTTCTGCTTCCACATTTTGCTTAACTTCGGCTCCCTTTTCAATACCCAAAGGGTCGTCGTCAATGATACATTCTGCTAACACACTTTCTGAAGTGTGTACTTCTTTGTCGGCCAGATAGGCCGACAATCTTCTCAATTGTATTTCAAGACTCATTGCCAGAGTTTGGCCAAGTCTTGTCGGCCTCGTCTTTTACCTTAACACCGAATTGGCTGCGAAGGCTTGCTTCCAATGCATCCTTGTCAATGACCCCTTCGTTGGCAGTTATAGGCCTGACGTTTGGTGAATATACCTTAAAATCAACATGTGATTACTGAGAATAGCAAGCACTGTCATCTGCCTCCACGATTTCTACCTGATCTTGCACATTCCATAAGATTACTTTTTGATGCACTATTGACGGAACCGCTCCTATAGAGTGAATCCAATCCCCGCCAAGTAATATGTTGTAGCTTGACTTGGCTGGAATTATTACAAACAATGTCATCCTTTCGACAGCGCTAACCTGTATGTTTAACAAAACGATGCCATCTGACAGAGAAGTTTTACCACAGAAGTCAGTGACAACCATATCTGTCGGAATTAAGTCTGACTGATCCTTCCCTAGCTTTTTGAACATTGCTCTTGGCATCAGGTTCACAGCAGCTCCCCCGTCAATTAAAACCCTGTTGGTAGGTCTTCCATCTATTATGGCTTTTACATGTAAAGGCCTCAAATGGTTTCTTTGCTCATCGGTGGGCTTCTCCAACTGAGCTACATTGTCGAATACGGTAACCAAGTTCTCTTGAACACACATCCTGAAATTGCCTAGGTCTCTTCCATTGTTGACGACATCATCATCGTCATCAGAGAAATCGGCCTCAAGATATCCCTCATATTCTGCTGGAATGAATGAAATCAATCCTATCTTCATTTCCATCCCTGGTTCCAGTATGACTTCATTCTCTGGATCTTCATCCAAAAATGCACCTCCAACCATTCTGCCATGATTTCTTTTTAAACCATTTTCATCATCTGATCCTGACCTATCTGACAGAGGTCGGGCTATTCCTGCGCCACAGTTATCCAGTGCCTCGATGATATCTGCCAGATCTCCATTCTAGCTTTCCACGTCCATGTCTTTGCTGATGTTTATGTCATCATTTGGATCATTCAGTGCTTCAATGACAGTATCGAATGACAATTCTTCTTTGGTTAAATCACACTCAGGCCTGAACGTTGTCAATTGTTGTTTTCCCATTCTTGCCTCAAACTCTTTCTCGAGTCTTGCAGCCTTTTCCATCTCTGCCAGCCCGACAGGCCATTTGCCAGTGGATCTTATTGGTGGTGATGCCTGCTCTAAAGCCTTCTTCTTTTCTGTGAAAACCTGTGATGTAGGCTTATTCTTCCTGGCTTGATTAATGGGTCCCATCGCATCAACTTCCATGGGATGGGTCACTATCATGCTTTTCATTTTGGCATCTCCCTTCTTGTCAGCTTTGTTGTCAGTCACTGCTACCAGACAACCAGTATCTTATGAAGGCATCTCCTTTATGGCGACACCCACTTGCTTAGTAAGCTTCCTCTTTTGTGCCTGTCGGAGCCTTTGTCGCCTCTTCTTTTGACTCTTGGACATAGCTGGTTGACTTGACGGTCCTGACAAACCAGGTCCTATCATCTGAGTATTTTGAAATAGTTGACCCCTTCGGTAATCCTCAATCCAAAAGGGTGGATTATGATTATTAAACTTATTTTCCTGACCCATTTCTGCCTTCGTGATTCAGGGAAGCAGGCCATAGCGGAATTTCTTACCCATCGATCCACTGTTACATTAGACGGGGGTTTCCTGGTCCTGACAGAATTGAACCCTCCACCGACAGGCCTGTTACTTCCTACTGATTCTCTGACTGGCTCTTCAAGCCAACCTCCAGTGTTATTTTGTCTAGGTCTTGTTTGATACGTATGTTGCTGACGACTACCTGTCTGTCTGTTGACAGTATGCATATCACTTCTGCGCACACTATCAGACCCAGCATGGCTATTTGAGTGTGAGAAAATGCCCTGAATATTACCGTCACAAGACTTAGTTATGTTTTATGAGTGATATGATGGCGTTTTCTGTGCCCTAGCCATCTTGGCAGCAGCATCGTCATAAAATCCTTCACATTTTGGGAAAACTTTGATAATACCACCAGATTTCTTGCGTGTCATGAATTCGACAAGCGGTTCCCCTGGCTTTGGATAGATATCAAATGAATCCGTCAGGTCCATCTGGATATTATGTCCAGCTCTTATATTGACCATGCCTATTCCCATAGGGACTTGGAAGTCATTTTTATTAACTGCAGGGCCGAACGGTTCTGTGTCAATCTTCATGTCTGGCTTCTTGTCTGAAAACTTTAATCTTCCCTCTATCAAACCTTTCTGATTGATGTCCCTGAAATGCATACAGTCATTAGTCACATGACCAAAAGTATTATGAAACTTACAATATTTCCGATCTTTTATTTCATGGGCTTTCAATAGCCTATGATCCTCTGACAATTTTAACTACTTATCTTTGAGTAGTATGTCAAATATTTGGTCGGCTTTGGTCACGTCAAATGTGTACACTTTCTTATTGATGAAGGGAATCCTTTCTCTGGCCCTTGCAGGCCTCAAGGCTTGACATGTATAAGGGGGACCCGTTTTCAATTCAACATAGTTTACCTCATATTCTTCAGAATTATTACCCTCTTCGTCGGAATCACTACATTCGATAAAATTAATCTTTTCTATTTTGAGGAATTTCCTCTGCTTGAAAACCTTTTCGCCCTTCAGTTGTTCAATTTGTCGGACCTTGTCACCCAACTCGGCAAGATCAATTAAGTGTTGGTTGACCAATTTCTTCCTAATATAGTAATCTAATCCCCTGGTAGCGATCTTCACTATCTCTGCCTCAGGGATAGGGGTGAAGCAACGACTACTCATTTGATGGAATCGGGCAAGGTAATCTTCGACAAACTCGTTATTCATTCTTTTAATACCGAATAAGTCTGTCAACCCAATTTTTAAATCACCCCTAAAGAATTGACCATGAAAGCTCCTCTATAATTGATTCCAGGAATGTATGGAATTAGGTCTCAGAGTGGAAAACCAAGAAAAAGCATTCTTAGTTAATGAACTAGGAAATAACTTCATTTTTAGTCCCTCCTCTAAAGCCAAATCTCCTAATTCGATTGTATATCGGGAAATGTGCTCGATGGTTGATTCTCCACTTTCCCCCAAGAATTTTGACATTTTGGGTATTTTGTATCCTCGAGGCATTTCTGCCTGTTGGGCCCAGTCAGGAAATGTCGATGCAAAAAATGTCTGATTGGTCTAACCTATGTTAAAACCAAACCTATTCAATGCTTGTTCGACAACTTGGTTAACATTCTGGTTTATAACATTTGACGAAGCGCTCCAAGAGCACCCTGGTTTATGACAAAGTCTTCGTCTTCCTCTGGTTGTAGAATGTATACATTTCCAAGTCTCATAGGGACTCGATGATGGGGCTGTGGCCGCTCGTCAACTTGTTCGGATCCATCAAGTTGGATAACTTGTAGTTGTCCAACCTGTGGTTGGTTATTCTGACCTTGGTTGGTATTCCTATTGACATCTCTAATGGTATTTCTATTGGCATTTTGGTTATCGTCTGGGGCCAACACGCCCAAGGCTCTATTTAACCTACATATCTCGTTCGCCAATGTCATGCATGCATTATTTGTGTTTTCCATTAATAGCGTAATCACTGTACCCATTGGCTGAGTAAATGTATTCACCATGTCAAAGTTACTAGAGTCAATTTGTTGTCGAACATTGGCTAATGTAGCCTCTGATAGACCAACAATATTTTGCGGGGATTGTCTAACTGGGGATACTTGTGATCTTACTACTGGGCGCTCTTGTCGAGTATGGGTCATCACTTCTGACCCTGTTATCCCATTCTCTCGACTGGGGATTTGCCCCGTGGTCGATGGTCCTGCCTGTCCCGATGTATGGGCGGCCATCGTTACTCCATTTGGATATGGTATGTATGCAAATGGGGTATTTGGATTGACCGTGGTCGAGCCGTAAGGCATTCCATACAAAGGTTGTGGTAGAGGTTGCGTAGTCCCTCTTGGGTTTGAATTCACAATACTTCGTGCAGACAATCCAGTAGTTAAAGGACTTATTTGTTGTACAACTGGGGAAGTTGGTGACGGGAGTGTTCCTTGGCCAACTTCGTCAAACCAATTGACGACTTGAGCACAGGAAACACCTCTTCTCGACACTAAACTATTAGTGCTATTACTTCCTGCATTAGTAGCGTTAGCCATGGTTGTAGGAATATTATCAAGCGGTGCAACCGTGGTTATAGGTTTAGCATCCACCGCTGACGCGGCGGCATTAGTGCTGACTACGCCTGCATTACTTGCACTACTCATGTTTACAGAGTTTTGGGAATTAGATAACGATTGAATCACTCTCGCACTCCGTAGACGCATACAATAAATTTGTATGTAAGAGTTCGTGACACTTATACGAGTTACTCTGAACTCGTCCCACCAGGCATGCCAATTTTTTAACGTTGGTTTTTGGTTCTTGACCAAAATTCCTTCGTGACAAATAATTGAAGATCAAACGAGTGTAGGACCTACGAGTTATGCAGTAATCTTGTCAAGAATAGGTATGAACTGTCTTCCAAGTATGAATTTGACAAGTTAGTCAAATATAGTAATATACTGGCAAGGACCTGGTGCCATGACAAGTATATAAGTTAAAAAAAAATTGGTGTACTGATTATTGTCAATAATGAAACTTGACAACGAAATTGTTTATATTTGAAAAGGGGAATTTGAAATTTAAAAGAAGGAAGTAGTTTATATGTAGAAAATAACTTCCTGATTGAACTAAATTTACAATAATAATAAAAAAACATAAGTTTAAAATGAAAGTTAAGTAGAGTAGGATCTAAGTGATACAACTTTCAAGAAGTAAATTAATTTAAAAGAAAAACATAAAAAGAAATGCTGGAAATGAGTAAGAATAAATGAAGAAATTGAACAAAAGAAATGAAAATGGCATTGAATTTTGCCATAGTATTGTAATAAGAAGGATGGAAGGAATACTTGAATGTAATCCGGCAATCTGCTGTGTGATCGAGATATGTAGGATGTGTATCAAGTAACCGACCCTTATTACATTGTGATTACTAGTATTTATAGGCAAATAAAATAACTACCTAGAAATAACTCCCTATCCAAATGAATGCCACATGTCTTTGGCAGTTCTCTTAAGTTTTATACTTAAACTGTTTTGTCAAGTAATTCCACTAACTGCTCAATGTCTTGAACCGCTCCATGTCAATTTGCTTATCTTCGACGGTTTGATTTGCTTGACAACTTGTATTGGTACCTTTCGTCGGATTGGGGACTTAATGATGGGTTCCGGCAAGTGTACCGGATTCGTCGGCAAGTAATAAAAAGATCGATCCCACAGAGACCGTGATCTCAAATAACAATTAATTGTTAAATCAATTAAATTCGACTATATAAAAAAGGCTTTGGAAAAGATTTGATTTTTGTAATAAGAATTAACTAGAAAATCAGATATTTAAGAACACAATCAATTAAAATAGGAAAGTAAATCAATTAGGGGTTTTCCAAATCAAAAGGGATTCCTAAGAATTGGGTTACCAACAAGATTGTTCATGTTACCAAATTGACTACCCCTTATTAATTATCAAAATTGCTTTGAAGGTGAATTTATCCTAAATAAGTTAATGCTCCGTCTCGGGTTACAAGAACCGTGCCCAATTAAACCAACCCATACTCTCGTGGTAATTGAATGTAAATTGAACCCTTTAAGTTTTTAGACAATTCGTGAACCCTGGAAGGACCGCTTCTAACTCTCGTGATTTAAGTCCTAAGTTTGATTCCTATAGATCCGATACCTAAGTTCGCCGCTAGGTTCCTCCTTAGAGTATCTACGACAAGCAAATAAGTTGCCACCGAATTTACGAGTAATTAAAGCAATAGGAATCAAATCGAAAGCAAATCGAAATTAACAAGAAACCAAACGTCAATTCGTCACCATAAACAAATCTTGGGCATAGCCCCAATTCCTTGAAATAAGACTACTACTCAAGCATTGCCATGTTCATAGCAAGCTTGATTAACAAAAATATGAAAGAAAACCTAAGAGAAGAGAAGAAGAAGAAGAGAAATCCTAATTTTTCCTAAGGTAGCAGCCCAAAAAGTCCTCCTATTTTCGAGCCTAATTGCTCTATTTATAGATTAGGGTAAGTTGAATCCCAAGCAATTACAAAATTAGATCAAATCAGTTTCTAAAAATCCAGATATTGCGTGTCACGGCCGTGATGCCTGTCACGGCCAGGCCTTGACGGATTCTGTCTTGGATGTTGCTTCGTTGGTTGGTCTGTCACGGCCGTGACCACCATCACGGCCTAGCCGTGATCAGTTCTTCCTGTGAGGGTCTAGTTCAGTTGGCATGTCACGACTGTGATGGACATCACGGCCTGGCCGTGACCAGTTGTGACTTTTCCATTCTTTCTTTTCAGCTCTACTCGATCACGGCCGTGATGGCCATCACGGCTAGGCCGTGATCAGTTTTGTTTGTCTCATTTTCTTGGTTTTCAAGCTCCGTCTTCATGCAATCTCCAACATAAATGATCCTGAGCATTTAATCATCAATTCCTGCACAACACCACAAAACCGCCTTACCCGTTCCAAGGAAAAAAAACTAGCAAAAACCAAATTAAAAATGCCTAAACTATATGAAAAATGCATGCAAAATGTCAATGAAATATGAGGTGAAATCACACTCATCAAATTACCCCAAGCTTAAGATTTCGGTTGTCCTCAAGCAATCACTAAGGCCAGACAAGATAAACAGTCAGAGCAGGGGCAATGAACCAAGAACCCGAGTAACTAATCCAAGTGACAGGCATATTCAAATAAGTAACCAATAGACAATCAATTTCAAGTCCAATTAGAAGCTTAGGTTTTCTAGATTCATGCCTCTCACTAATTCGGGCACTCTTCTCACCTCACTCAATTGTTTAAGGACATTTGACAATTCACTCAATTTCCTCAAGGAAGGTACCCTACCATAAGCTTGACTATTAACCAAATCTCTACTTTATTAATGAAAACACATAAGAATCAAGAGGTCTTTTATTTTTGTTGTAATGGGGCCGTGTGATTAATCGTTAGGTGAGGAAATCAAGAAAAGGAAAATTCAAGAAGGCTAAACAAAATATCAAACAATGCAAAGCATGACAACCTTCTAAAATACCTTTTTGGGCTTTAATTCACTTTTCCACCTTTCTTTCTTTCTTCCCTTTTTTTTTATTTTATTTCTCACTTTCTTTTTCTCATCCCCTTGTCCTTTTTTTTGTTTATTTTATTTTATTTTTTTCAATTTGGAGAAGGGGAGATTTCCAACTTAAGAGAAATATTTTTTTCTAACTTTTTCATACCACAAATTATATTTCAAACCACATTTTTGCCCTTTATGCAATACTTTAAAAGGTCTCATACCAAGCATCATTCATTAAAATAATTCAAGGTACCAAGAAAAGCATTTTATTTTATTAGGCTCAAAATTGGGCAACTAAGGGGTAGCATTTAATCAATCAAAGCTCAGAAGGCCAGAAAAATACCTAGTGCCTCAATCATTTTCAAATATGTTTTCAAAAATTTTTAAGTTTCAAAACGGTTTGAAGTCAAGTTCTAGAGAATACAATCTAGGAGGAATAAAACACTCAATCACAAAGAATGGGGTAGATTTAGTGAGTACCCCTTTTAGGCTCAAAAATCTCACATTTAGTAGTTTAAAATCAATGAGAAACACAAATCCAAGGAACCACATGCTAATTATCAACCATCAAAAGATCATCTCAAGCATTTTTATTTTTAGCCTATCACAAGAATACAAAAATTGGGTTTAGGAATTCACTGTCTCAATTCATTTGGCACAAAGTTCTCACAATTGGATGCATATCTAAGCAAAGGGCAATCTAATCATATGATTATGCAAAACTACACCTATATGAATGCAACATGAAAAATGCAAAAATGCAAAAAAAATGCAAAAATACCCCTACCCCAAGGTTAAAAACTTACATTGTCCCCAATGTAAATAATCAAGTCGGAGAGAGGAGAAAAATGGAACAACTCACCGAGGTGGTGGAGGGTGCTAGCTCACATGCCAGTCAAAGAGCTGCTGGAAGACGTGTCACGGTCGTGACGCTCATCATGGCTAGGCCGTGATCAATTCTGGTGTCAAGCAAATCCTCATCACGGGCACAATATACATCACGGCTGGGCCGTGATCAATTCTGGTCTATCGGAGCTGGCCTGTCACGGCCGTGACTTCTATCACGACTAGGCCGTGATCTCCTCTGACTTTATTTTTTCATACCTTTTGCTCTTCCTCTTTTCATAACCTGAAAATACTTGGCAAAACCAATAATTAGTGATCTTTCTTCCCCTAATCTTATCAAATTATTCAAAAACCAAATTCAAAACGAATTAAAAAGGGAGAGAAAACTTGGGTTGCCTCCCAAGAAGCGCTTATTTACGGTCTTAAGCTTGACCATACTTCTTTCAATCAACCGGGATCAGCTGGGCTTGGAAGTGCAAGAACACCTTTCTTCCAAGGAAGTCCTTCAAAGAGTCTATTTTGTTCATATGACCAATTGCGCTTTCGCTTTGCTCTTTTCACTCCGAGTTTCATGCCCCCTTACTTCCTCCCGGCTGAAGTTTTAACTCCACATGATGAGCAACTCCCATTTCATCTTTATTTGGTGCATCATTTGTCGTGCAAAGTATCGGAGTTGCTTCCATATTAGGCTCTTCCTTTACCTCTGGAGGCATTATCTCAATCCTTCACACATGACTCTCAAAAGGAGGGTTGTTATATGAGTTAGTCAATTCAAAATCCACCCTACCTTCCTCTACATTCAGAGAGAGCTTGCCATTTTTTACGTCTATTATCGCTCCAGCTGTGGCCAAGAATGGCCTTCCAAGAATGATAGGGAATTTAGAATTCCCGTTCATATCCAACACCATGAAATCGGCAGGAATGAAAAATTTCCCTACCTTTATAGGAACATTCTCTAGTATGCCTAGAGGGGTTTTAGTTGATCCATCCGCAAATTGTAAAGAGGATTTGGATGGACTCAATTTCTTGGTTCCTAACCTCTCAAAGATAGTAAGCGGCATCAAACTCGCACTAGCCCCTAAGTCACATAAGGCTTGGTCTATTTTCACTTCTCCGATTGAGCAAGCAATAGAGAAACTTCCTGGATCTTTTAGTTTAGGAGGCATATTAGTTTTTATCATGGCATCATGCTCCTCAATTAAGCTCTTAGTTTCTTTTTCTACTTGCTTTTTCTTGACCAACCTTTGTGGGAAAGGTATTGGGGGTTGGTACGATGGTGGAGGGACATACTTTGGCTCTATCTCTTCATGTTCACTCATATCCTCCTCACATTCCACATCCTTTTCAACTACCCCAAGCTTATCATCCCTTAAGTATATAGCATTACAACGCTCATTGGGATTAACTTCTGGTTGTCCTGGGAACGTACCCTTAGTTCTGGTATATGTACTAGCTTGCTGGGCAATCTGAGTTTCTAACATCTTATTATAGATGGCTAAGTTATCTACCTTAGATGTTAACTCTTTTATTGCCTCATTGACTGCCCTACCTTGTTGTCTAAACTCTTCATTTTTCTTTGTTTGAGTTTCAACAAAATTTTCCAAGAGAGACTCAAGTTTAGACTTTTTTACCTGAGGATACCCCGATGCGGGTTTCCTATTACCTTGGCCTTCCTGAAATTCATGGTTCAACGTGTTGTTGTAGTTCCCATAGGAGAGGTAAGCGCTATTCTTCCTTCCTTGGTTGTACGAATTTGGGGGAACATAGTTTGGCAGCTTCGGGTTCGTGTCATAGAAGTTGTGACAAGAGTTCACTTGTTCCCACGAAGCACTGGATCCAGGAGCAATACCACGTGGGCACTCCATTATGTCATGTCCCTGCATTCCACAAACCTCACAAACAATATTAGTAGCACTTATTGAACTCACATTAGCCTTTTCAAGCTTACAAAGTGTTTATTCAATGAGTCAAATTTAGACATAATTAGATCAGTGCTATTCATTTCAAACTTACCCCCCGAAAGCTTTTTCGGGTTATTACCTCTTTCCGAACCCTATTGGTGGTAGTTAGTGGCTACATTTTCAATGATATTGAATGCTTCAGTCAGAGGTCTATTCATAAAGGCTCCACCAGCTGCGGAGTCAAGTGACACCTTCGAAGAGTAATCCAATCCGTTGTAGAAGGTATGCACTAACAACCACCTCTCGAGCCCATGATGTGGCAAGACTCCAACAACCCTTTGTAACGATCCCAAGCTTCGGATAAGCATTCTCCGTCCTTTTGGAAGAAGCCGGTGATATGAGTTCGTAGGTAAGAAGCCTTGGATGGAGGGAAGAATTTCTCCAAGAATGCATGCTCCAGTTGGTCCCAAGTTGACAGGGTATTGGCGGGCACTTGCTTCAACCAAGCTTTTGCCTTTCCAGTAAGAGAGGAAGGGAATAACCTCAAGCGAATAGCATCAATCGGGGCACCATGAATTCTAATTGCATCGGTGAACTCCAAGAATGTCTCCACATGATCAGTCGGGTCCTCCGAGGGTAATCCTCCAAATTGATGTTGCCTAATCATGCTAATTAGCATAGGCGGTATAGTGTAGTTCCCCGCCTCAATTTCTGGCCTAGCAATCCCGGTTCGCAAACCTCTAGCATTTGGGACTGCGTAGTCCTTCAATGGTTTGGTATCCGGTAGATTCGCCATGAGTGGAATGGGAATCAACTTCTCTCTCTCTATTTGTCTTTGTAATCTCCTACGTCTATGAAAGGTCCTTTCGATTTCGGGGTCAACTTCAATAAGGTTTCCAATACTTAGGGATCTTTGCATAAAAGAGAAAAACACCTATAACAGAGAGATAGATACTCTAGAAAAAGGAAAAGAAATAAATGAAAAAAAGAGAAATTTTAATATAAAAAAATTAAAATAAAAAGGTCCAGAAAAATCAATTTAAAAATTAAATTGAGATTCAATAAAGCACAGTCCCCAGCAACGACGCCAGAAACTTGATAGGTTCCGGCAAGTGTACCAGATTCGTCGTCAAGTAATAAAAAGATCGATCCCATAGAGACCGTGGTCTCAAATAACAATTAATTATTAAATCAATTAAACTGGACTATATAAAAAAGGCTTTGGAAAAGATTTGATTTTTGTAATAAGAATTAACTAGAAAATCAGATATTTAAGAACGCAATCAATTAAAATAGGAAAGTAAATCAATTAGGGGTTTTTCAAATCAAAAGGGATCCCTAGGAATTGGGTTACCAAAAAGATTGTTCATGTTACAAAATTGACTACCTCTTGTTAATTATCAAAATTGCTTTGAAGGCGAATTTATCCTAAATAAGTTAACGCTCCCTCTCGGGTTACAAGAACCGTGCCTAATTAAACCAACCCCTACTCTCGTGTTAATTGAATTTAAATTGAACCCTTTAAGCTTTGTGACAATTCGTGAACCCTCGAAGGACCGCTTCTAACTCTAGTGATTTAAGTCCTAAGTTTGATTCCTATAGATCCGATACCTAAGTTCACCGCTAGGTTCCTCCTTATAGTATCTACGACAAGCAAAAAAGTGGCCACCGAATTTACGAGTAATTAAAGCAATAGGAATCAAATCGAAAGCAAATCGAAATTAACAAGAAACCAAATGTCAATTCATCACCATAAACAAATCTTGGGCATAAACCCAATTCCTAGAAATAAGACTACTACTCAAGCATTGCCATGTTCATAGCAAGCTTGATTAACAAAAACATGAAAGAAAACCTAAGAGGAGGAGGAGGAGGAGGAGGAGGAGGAGGAGGAGGAGGAGAAGAAGAAGAAGAAGCAGAATCCTAATTTTGCCTAAGGTAGCAGCCCAAAAAGTCCTCCTATTTTCGAAACTAATTGCTCTATTTATAGATTAGGGGTAACTTGAATCCCAAGCAATTACAAAATCAGATTCTAAAAATCCAGATATTGTGTGTCATGGCTGTGATGCCTGTCACGGCCAGGCCGTGACGGATTCTGTCTTGGAGGTTGCTACACTGGTTGGTCTGTCACGGCCGTGACCACCATCACGGCCTAGCCGTGATCAGTTCTACCTGTGAGGGTCTAGTTCAGTTGGCATGTCACGGCCGTGATGGACGTCGCAGCCTGGCCGTGACCAGTTCTGACCTTTCCATTCTTTCTTTCAGCTCTACTCGATCACGGCCGTGATGGCCATCATGGCTAGGCCGTGATCAGTTTTGTTTGTCTCATTTTCTTGCTTTTCAAGCTCCGTCTTCATGCAAGCTCCAACATAAATGATCCTGAGCATTTAATCCTCAATTCCTACATAACAACACCACAAAACCGTCTTACCCGTTCCAAGGAAAAAAAACTAACAAAACCCAAATTAAAAATGCCTAAATTATATGAAAAATGCATGCAACATGTCAATGAAATATGAGGTGTAATCACACTCATCAATTAACCAATTTCTTCACTTTTCTATTTCTCTTGACGACTCTTCCTTCGACTAAGTCTTCCTTTATTATTTTGTCAGGAATTTGATTGTCAAATCTTTTCCTCTGTCGAACTGTATTTTCTTGTCAACCAAATATTTTCAATACTTAGAAAATTTTGATTATCACTTCGATCCCTTCGATAGCCCGTCGAAAAAACATCCGTCAAAAAACTCAAAATTTCACCCCTAACACATGTACAAACATGTGAAGCATGTAATTATGTTTTCCTTTTTAGGTTGTAGCATATGGGGTAGATGGCGTACACTTAAGCGTGAAAGGGTTTGTGCTGCATCTTTACCAACCAACATGGTAAAATATACTTTTACATCTCTTAGATTGATTTGCATCATCATGTCCCATTTGTTTTGGGCATATTAATGGGAATTCTAGCAATTCATGAAACATGTAATCTTTGTACTTGTAGTGAAGGTAACTAAAAGAAGTGATCTAGCTTTGTAAATGACCTGATCCTAATGGAAATCTTGCTTTATGGCTTGAGATGTGCAGTGCCTAAGTACACACTTGACATTTTCTTACATAGATTGTTCCAAAGAACTGTTGTTTGCTATCAATATTTTCTCAGAAAACAAAAGGATTTCTATGGCAGGTGGTTGAAATTGGCAAAGGAAGCAAGGTAAGTATGAGCTGGACAAGACAACCGGACTTATAAAGGATTGTTCCCCATTCTTCCCTGTTAAGCTTTCATTAGTTAAATGTGGCTTCTTCCAACTATATGCTTAATTCATTGTCGAAATATTAAGGGCTTTCTTTTAAAGGAATTGTTTTCTCAGTTAAAAGTTCTATATTCATCGTTGCGATTTTGTAAACTTATAAGTTTAAATGTCTTCAAACTCATGTTTTTGATAAATCTTCCCAAGTTAGATGTATAACCAGGTAGAGTCAAACAAGATAACTGAAACACTTGCAATGCATTGTAGTTCCATATTATATAGAGAATTCTGGATTGTTGTAATTGTTCTAACCTGTGTTATTTGTTATTCAATGATTTTATCCCGTTAGATAATGTCTTTGATATTCAAAATTGATAGCATTTTCATTTCTGACATTGACTAAATTATTCTTGTAGTTGTGACCAAAACTATTTTGATAAAAATTTAATACCTTTTAACAGTAGGGCCCTTGAATTTCGAATTGTGGCAACTTATGATTACTGTGTTTCACGGTAATCGTTTGTCCTGATTTACATAGATAATGGTGTGGTTTCAAGCTATGAAATTAATTTTTGTCTGTACTAAAGATTTTTTTTGTCGACAAATATTAGTAGTTAGCTATGTTAATTTTTCCTCCTTTGTCGCCCTCGACCTCCTACTCCTTAAACCCTTGGCTCAAACCAGTTAAGCTATCCAACCATCCGTACTAAAGAATAATAAGTGCATGGTGTGAACAACTTTGGTTGATGCATTCTTTACTCATCAGTTGTCTACCCACACGTACAACTATGGCTTTATCCCAAGAACCATTTGTGAAGATGGTGATATATGGATGTTCTAGTTCTGATGCAGGTATTAATACTCAAAACTTGTTCTTATTTATTTATTATATAATATAAAAGAAATGTTTGTCTTCAGCAAAAGTTCAACCAACCATGCATGTATTTGGTATGATAACATGGAATAGCATCCATTGAAGATCTATGACACCCTTTTATTGAATCTGTCAATTTAACAGGGCTTAGTATATTCTCATGTATGAAAGGTGAGTTTATCCCAATCTCTCATGTATGTCATTGTGATATATTCTGATTCCTAGACTTAAGATTTTGGGCTTTATATATTAAGCATGTATGCTAGCTAAGCCTTTGTTGTTTTGAATTGATATTAAATGAAGAATTGATTTTACATAATTTTGAAATCAAGAAAGTGAATTCGATATGGAAGTTGAGATTTGGTGTATCAAAAAGGATGTTTGCATACCAAAAATATTGATTACACTTCATACACTTTCTTAGTTTGAGAAATTAAAGAAAAAAGTTTGTATTTATAAATTATATATTTTTTTTATTTTATTACCAAAAAAGACAGGGTTGTAAAATGATACAATTATATGAAAATTAAAAATTGCTATAAAGAAATAAAGAATGACATAAGTAATACTGTAATATCTATTAAGACATGAATCCCATTATCGAATATATTCAAATATTTAAGCCCAAATATATATTAAGCACTACAATCCTTACTTGCAAACGAAACCGTTCTCACTTCAAGATTATACTCAACCTGAAAAGATACTTGTTTCTGTTGCCAAGAATGGAGGTCCCGTGGGTAGGGAGCATCAAAAAGCATTGCATGTTTTACAAACTTACAAAATATATGCATTGGAAGCAATTGCAACCCATAATCAGCGTTAGAAATGGAATGTGATATCAGGGACATTCTTAATTGTTCCATCCGTATAACATAACTTAAACGGTGTAATAGGCTCCTCAGCTGGTAAAATATCAACACCAATAGCATCCTTGACAGCAGCTTCAATATTGTCATAGAAACTTTTTTTAAGATAAGTCAATGTGGTACCACTATCAATACGGGTTTCGTTGATTGTTTCATGGGTAAGGTCTATGTCCCCATGATTATTTGTAATTCTTTATTTTTTTTCTTCTTATTATCAATAATATTTGAAGTAGGCTGGCCTATTTAACACCAACACAAAGACATATATACATAAATAAAATTTAATATATTATAATAATATAATATATTATCTATAATATTTATAGTATTTGAAAATAAAGTTTTATTGGCCTATTTAAATGTAAAGACCTTCTTGCCTATTTATTAGGTCAACCAGTCTCTTTATCATCTGTTAGGTCAATCAGTCTATTTATCATTAGAGGCTTACAAGCATATTTACAAGGTGAATGCATATGACCTATTTATAGGTGGATACAAATTTAATGGTCTTGTTTAAAAGTTGGCCTTAACTAGATTTCGAGGCTAGGTCGTGCTTTGATATAAACCAAAGCAGACCTTAAGGGCTCGTTTGGTGGTCATGATAAGAGAGACATGATAGGATAAGCTATCATATCATGTCTGAAACTATTGTTTGCTGAGCCAACAGGATAGGATAAACCAATCCTGTCACCTATCATATCTTGTCCATCTAGTTAAAATTCTATCTTGAGGGCGGAGCTGGGTTAGAACTCAACATGATAGAATAGGGTGATTTATAGTATAATAAAGTATAAAAATATTTTTTATATAAAATAATTAAAGTATAATAAAATATAATATGGTTACCACAAAAGGTATAATAAAACATAAAATAATAAAAATATTAATAATTAATTTAAAAATTATTTTTATTTTGTCACAAGGCTAATTTTGTTACTTCACATTATTTTAAAAAACTGAAAAATAAATAAATAAATATTCTAATAATTTAACTATATGTAAAGTAAAAACTAAAAATGAATATTTAAAATTATAACAAAATTAATTTAAGCTAAACAATATTTTAAAATTTTAAAATGTTATATGTAATTTTATCACAAGGACAATTTTGTCTTTTTATATAATCTTAAAAAATAAAAATTATAAAAAACTAAAATCGAATAAAATATGAGAACATTCAGAACAAAACGAAAATTTTAAAATTCGTACTAAAATTATAATGCTATCCAGTTGATTATTTGGTGGATACCAAACGTCGGATAGGATAACAATTTATCCTGCTCATATTTTGGTTATTGTAGTTGCTCATCATTCGCAAATCTCTAAACTCTAAACACCTTCGCTTTTTATGATCAAAAAACACCTTCGCTTTTCATTGATATATGATAATGTGATGTGATATGATTCCTTTTATAACGATTTTTCAATTATTAAATATTAATTATTGTATTTATTTTTTACTTTTGGATATCATTAAATTATAATTGAATAGATATTCATTCATTTCTATAAAAAAGTATATTTTTATACATTTCTATATATTTCAGATTTATAGAGTAATTAATGATTTTATTAATTTATTTAGAAAAAATAAAATATTATTACCTTTAATATAATATAGTGTAATATATATAGTAAGATTGCCTATATTTGTTAAAACATTAAAGATCCTATTAATTATAATTAATATTATTATAATAAGAAGTTAAAATTGTTGTAAATATACATGTATTAATGTATGATGGATGACTATCCTAATTTAGGAGATATGATAGTATCTCATAATATCTTTGTATTTACTCCTTATTTATGTCTATTAATGTGGTCCAGAAATAGTAGTCTATTATCTCTATAAATAGAAGTGTTAGATTTGTCCTTGTATACCTTCAATCATATTATCAATACAAAAATTATAATAACTAACCTTTGAATCTTAGTTTCCCAAAAACTAACATTTGAGTACATATTACGTTATCAGCACGACAAGTCTTTAACGATGTAGTAATTCCATTTTTTTTTCATTTTTCTTTTCAAGGTAAGAATTCGTGTCAAATGTCATAATGTCAAAAATTTATATCCCTATATCACGATGAACCTTTTTTCTTTTTCTTTTTTTGTCATCACATGTTTTGAATAGTAAGAGTCTTTTTTTTCCTATGTATATCGTCATATCAAGGAATAATGAAATTTTCTTTTTTATTCTTCATGTAGGACGTCGGTCTTTTTTTATAGCATTTTTTTATGCATAAAATGTTTAGATTGGTGGAAGTCACACTCCTTATAAGATCAACAAATACTATCAACCTCAACTGATTTATAGTGGAACGAAAGGCTTGACATTGACCAGATGTGCCAACTCCTGTTGGTAAAAAATTTATGGCATACTTTAGAATGTCATAATCTGAAATTATCGAGGAAAAATTTCACGTGTGGAGCGTTGTCAGAACCATTTTAACAAGAAAGAATGAACATTTTTCTCTCCCAGATCATAGTTTTTGTTTTCTATGTTCTATATTACTCCCTCTGGACTCAATTATAACTAAAAAAGTACCTATATTTTTTGAACTCAAATATAAGCAAAATCCAACCGACTCAACTCTATTTAATGTAAGTATTCCATGTGACACCCTAATCTAGGGTCATCACACTATTACCCAAGAACGGAAATTAAATTATTAACGCTGGTTACTTTCGGAAAATATACTTATAAGAGACTTTTTCTTTACAAAAATAGTGCTGAATTTTTTTTTAAACATATTACCATTGCAAACATACACAATATATATATATATATATATATATATATATATATATATATCACCTTTTTACATACATGAAACCTATAATAGGAGATAACAAAAGAGCCCTCACAAGTACAGGCTATTCTCCATCAAACTAGACAAAGAAAATAAAGACATATATACATAACAGCAACAGGTAGTTCAGAACCATATTCAAAAACTTATGGCTCTCAGAAGCCAGATCAAAAACTGTCAAGACTCACTACCCCAAAAACTTTACCTAAAGCTGGTCAAGCTACTAAAACCCATTGGGAAGATCATGATGATCAACCCTGCCTACAACTGACGATTCTGACGATGATGCCTCCGCTTCCACTGCGTCATCTGAAGAATCTTCATCATCAACCGCAGGAGGTTGAAACTCAGGATCGTCCTCAATGTATTCCTCCGGATCTTCCTCCCCCTAATCTAACTCCACTTCAGCAGGAGGTTCCTCAGGTCCTAGCCACCATATAACACATCAGCATTTACCAAGTACAAACATTTATAAACAAACAGTTTATCAGTGGGTTCAACACCCCAAACAACATCCATAAAAATTATGCATGACACTTCATATTCATCATCTAATTTTCGTCCTAATCTCATGAGATATCCCAACATATAATGAGTTGATCAGACTCCTGAGCCACACTGGCTAACTTGGCACTCTGCCAATAGGTGCGCAACCTCTTCCCATCCACACAGGCACACAAGGCCATTCACATTGCTAATGTCCACACTCAGGGCACCAATAACAAGTAAGATGGGGTCTCCATGTCCTCACTAGGCACATGAGATAAATGCATATCGGAATTACCTTTCGTCGCTGGTAATTAATGCATCAAACCACAAACCGCAGGCACGTCTGCCAAATGCATGTAAAATACTTTTGTTTTGTTCTTCTCTTTGTGTTCAATCTTTCTTTACCGAAGCTCAAAATGTCTTACGACTCACATAGTTTTAAAACACTTGTTAAAACTTTTATTACAACACAGGACCTCACTGTCCGAGTGCTCAATCACGACACCTCTCGACCGATGCACCAGTCTTAGGTTCGTGGTACTAGAAAACATCTTCAATGTTTCAATACGGTATACCTCACGTATACGGTATAGGCCCTCAAAGTCCAAATGACTGAGTCCATCACAACACAGGACCTTAGTACCCCGACGTCTCGGTTACTAAGTCCAACTGTACTTTCAACACGGTTGAATCAACTTTTGATTTTCAGAAATTCTTTTCCAAGGTAGAAATTCATTATAAAATCCTTAAATAATAAAAACTTAGTTTTTCACAAACCAATGAGTCACTTGAGGTTTAATTTCCTCAAAATATGCACTCCCATTTCGAAAATACTTGCTGTCTACACTTTTCCAAATTTGCCGTCAAATATTATTTTTAAGGCTTTTAAGCCAAAAACTTAACTTTTTCCACTTAATTAATTTTCTAAAATCATGACTAACTTATTTTCACCAATTAATTTCATAAAAAAATATTTTGTAATATTCCGGAATTTCTTACGTAAAAATTAGCAGTACTAAAATATTTTCACGGTTTCGCGCTCATTGTGACTCATAATTCACTTTTTCAGAAATAAATTATGAAAATAATAATATTTTCCAAAACTCCTTATTTTTCTCAAAATAAATTCCCTTTAATATTATATATCAATATTTTGCCGTTAAAACATTGAATATAATTTGCGAAGCTTCTTAAAGCTTTTATCCGATTAACTTAATTGTGCACTGACCACTGTCAGGCTTCTCACACATCAACAACAGTTATATCACAGATATTTCCCAGGCATATCATGCATCACAATAGCATAATATAATTGCAGATAAACAATTAACTCAATTAAAACCACACAGATACAGATAACACAACAATAAACAACATAAATAAATACTAACAAACAAATAATTACAAACAACCACGGGATAGCATATAGCCATTGAATAAATCCTCCGGTGTTCCCCTCTTACCTCTTGAAGACTTTCTTGTGAACTTATTGATTTCCGATTTCCGATTTCCGAGGATATCACTTGACGTCGTACTCACTTAACCTTCAACCATTACAATCAAATAGTTACAAATCAAGAAACTTAAACATTCTAAACCCTAATACATAGTCACGGCCTCTAGGGTTTTTGAATGACCAAAATTCCTAATCATGATTAAGTCATGGATTAATGATCCTCGTTTGACCTAAATCATAGATTAGTGCTTAAACAACTAAGTTTCAAACTCAAAACTTCCTAACTCTTTTATACAAGGATTCGGCCTCAACATGTTCATAGGGCTAGGGTTCTTAGTTTAATAAACCAACTTGGATTTATTAAGCATACATACTAATAGCTTGATTAACAAGATCATTAAGGAAAACTTTGAACAAAACTCAACAAATCTAACCCACCTAGGGTTTCGGCCAACATAGAGATTTTTGAGTAAGATTTTCATTTTAAGAAACCATCATAGATTAGAGTGTGTAGACATACATGCCATATGGAATACATGATCATATATGACAACACATGAACAAAACTCTACCAACCCTAATTTGCTAGATTCGGCCAAAGCTAGATTTTTAGGAAAGAAATTTTTGATTACTTCATGCTCTTGGATTTAGATAATATGCATGATATCAAGAAGATAGAAAGTAGTTTCATCATCATGTGATTTTTCTAGAATTTATTATGACTTTTCAAAGTTCTAGGGTCAGAAACTTTAAAGTGATGAACAACTATGATATAAACCTTGAATCAAGAAACTTGCTAAAGAACATAGACATGATTAAGAATTAATATTAGGATTTACCTCTTGAAAATCAATAACAAAGGAAATTCAAGAAACTTGCTTCACAAATCTAACACTAGAAGACTTATAAACTTAGGGTTTTTGAACAAATGGCAAAAGAAACTAAGTGAAAAGTGAGAGTATGGTATTTATAGGGATAGTGGCGCCATCTTGGGAAGGATCTAGAATTGATGAGTTGTCTTGCTAAAAGGATTCAAATGCAATTAAGTTCTAAGGACCAATTTGTAAAGATTCCAAAAGTTGAAGGACTAGTTTGCAAATTGTCAATAAAGTGTCATGATGATGATTTTGCCACATTTAATGCAAGCTTATCTTGACCAAAGTTGGCTGATTTTTGAGTCAAAGATATTTTAAGACAATTCAAGAATATTTGAGAAGATTATAGAAGCTTGAAGAACAAAGTGGAAGGATGTAGAACATTCTAGAGTTTTCTTGACTCATCCAACAACAAATGAGGGCAGCCATCAATCCTTATGGGCTTGCGCATGGGCTGGGTTAGTTTGGGCCTGGATTCATTTTTGTGGGGCTCACTTAAAGATTTAAGCATTAAGCTTGACATAGGAAACTTGTATAGTTTCAAATAGGCTTTATGGAATCAATTCATGAACTAGGAAATTTTGGGCTTCAAAGCCACGTCCATTTGAGATTGGAAACAACAATTCTAGCCCAATTCACTTGAAAGAAACTTAGAAACTAATTTAGGGACAAAAGGGTAATTAACAGAAAGTTCAGGGACTTAAGCGTAAAATTTCTAAATTTTCACTTTAACCCTGAAAAACCTTCTAGAATTAAAAATATGATTCATTCCCTTTAATCATCTCAAAATCCTAAGACAAACCCTCTATCGACTCTTAGAAACTCCAAAATCCCCTCCGTCGTCTACCCGATTACGCGTTCCGCCCGTAATACGTAAATTATTTTTTTTTTCTGAAAAAAAATTCTAAAAATACAGAATTGTAGAAAATAAAATACTAAACTTAAGTCTTTCCTTCACGAATTAAAATTAGGTCTTTTGAGTAGTATTATTATACTGTCAATGGAATTCGCGGGCCGGGTTTCGCCTGACTTTCCAACCTAAATTTTAATCGTAGATTCTTACGGTCAAGTAGAATTGAATGGTAAACTCTGTTTACTTAAAATAATTTTTCTAAAACTCAAATAAATTTATAATTAAACATATTTACATGTATTACTGTTATTTAAAACAGTGAAATACAGGGTGTTACATTCCAAATATCAAGAAAATTAACCAATCAAACCAATTCTCTCATTACTTTTCCAAGAGCAGTGCACATTCTCGAGACAAAGGGTAGTTTAGTAAATATAAATTATTATTTTTACATAAATCAAGACAATTAAACTAAATTAACTAACTTCCTTATTAAGTGTGAAATTAGTTGTTTTTTGCTTATAATTGAGCCCGGAGGAAGTACTATATATGATATATGATTTTCAATTGTTGATTTTATTTAAGTATCTATATGACATGAATGAATTCAGTTCTTAATAAATTCTGGAAGAATATATTATTCAAGCATCCTTGAAGGATCGCACAAAGCCAATGATTTTTTGGTAATTGTTTATATAAAGATTTGTGTTATAATTCCTGAAAAACTAGACATTTGAACCATTATTGAAATTTAAAATATCATTTGATCTTAGTATATTTTGAAACAAATTAATGTGATAGAAAAATCACATATGCTTCTCAAGAATGCTCCTAGCTAGATAGCATAAATGAGAAAAGCAACCAAATGGATTGAACATCATTCTTTCAGAAGAGTGAATGTTATGCATTATAATTTTTAGGTATGACAAAGCTCGTAGTTATAATCATTGATCATAAGGTATGTATTACCATTGTTGTGATGGTTTAAGATTTTCATATGACAATATATAATATGAGTGGGATATCATTGAGAAAAATATTTAAAATAATCACATTATTTTAATGTTTTTAGCATGTACCAAAAGACCTTTATCATTCTTAATTGTATATCAATATTTGTTGTTGGATGGATTTTTGAATCAGGGTAAAGATTGATTTTTGTCTGTCAAATCTTAATGGTGAGTTATACTCTGATGATATATCAATTATTTCGGTTTTTTCTTTTTCCTTTCTTGAATGCCACAATGCTTGGACATCTCTTTCTTTTTCTTTTTTTGAATTATTTGATGATGGTTTTTATTAGTAATGTTTGTCAAAGGTGAATATTTATTTTAGCAAATGAAATGCTTATTGATAAAGAAGCATTTTAGCTTCGGAAAAGTTATTACATATTCGAATAATATAATTATTTTGTGATATCATTTTTTTTATGAATATGGTTAGTGTTAGAACTTTCCTTATAAAAATTATTCGTTTGATGATGATCTTACAAATCAGGTACATTTGGATATTTAGAATGGGAGTACAACTTTGATGATGGAAGTAGTACTATGACCAAGATCAGTACTACAACTTCCTTCATGTTGGGAGATTTAGAATGGGGGTGGTACAGAAAGGAGGAGGTATTGCTGCAAAAGACTTTGATGATGTTCACAACACATGTTTATATTTATAGGAACATTTGCATGTAATTTAAAATTTATTAATTGTTAAACGTTGAGTCGAAGCATCAACGTTATATTATTAAGGGTTGGAAAATAGATTATGTCGTTTGTCAGTGGTCTATGATCTAGTTTATTCAAAGTCTAGCCTAGCCTAGTCTATATAACAAAAATATCAAGTCAAGACTTTTTGAAAAACTCATATAGTTAAAGAGGTTAAGCTAAGGTTTTTTTAAAAAAAAACGCATATGATGCCTATCAGGCTAGCCTGTTTAGCACCAACATAAATACATATATACATAAATAAAATATAATATAATTTAATATATTATAATACTATAATATATTACTCATAATATTTATAATATTTGAAAGTAAAGGTTTATTGGTCTATTTAAATGTAAAGATCTTGTTGCCTATTTATTAGGTCAATCAGTATCTTTATTATTAGAGGCTTACAATCCTATTTACAACTAATGCATATGAAATATTTATAGGTCGATGCTAGGCTAAATTATTTACAAGTGAATGCATATGACCTATTTATAGGTGGATGCATGATACATATTTAAAGGTCTTGCTTAAAAGTTGGCCTTAACTAGATCTCGAGGCTAGGTCATGGTTTGATGTAAACCAGAGCAGACCTTAAAATTTGGTTGATTGATATCAGGCTAAATAATAAGGCTCCAACCTTGAGATCACAACACAGACATGCATGTTTATGTCAGGACCTAAATTGACCTAATCAATTTTTTTTTACAACCTAGTCTATTCTCACTTTGGTTATTGTAGTTGCTCATCACTAGCAAATCACTTGACTCTTAACACCTTTGCTTTTGGTGTCAAAAAAAAAAAAAAACCTTCACTTTTCGTTGATATGATAATGTGATGTGATATGATTCCTTTTATAACAATTTTTCAATTATTAAATATTAGTTATTGTATTTATTTTTCACTTTTGGATATCATTAAATTATAATTGAATAGATATTCATTCATTTCTATAAATAAATATATTTTTATACATTTCAATATATTTCAGATTTATAGAGTAATTAATGATTTTATTAATTTATTTAGAAAAAATAAAAGATTATCAACTTTAATATAATATACTGTAATATATATTATCACAATAAGATTGCCTATATTTGAAAACCCATTAAAGATCCTATTTGTCGAAACCGAAAATCGAGGGGAAGGAAAAAGGATAATTGTTTTTCTTCCTGAGAATGGAGTAGCCACCAAAGTTTTTTGTTGGGAAACATTGGAAAAACCCTTTTTGAAAAGTGTTTGGTCTTTATTTTTGAATAGAAATGAATTGGGTTCGGGAGTTGATTATTTCTAGGGAATGCATGGGTGATTATCCCCACAACACCCTAGAGCATCCGCCTTTATGACAGTTACGCTTAGATTGTGAAAATTAAAATTACCCCTTTTATTTATTAAAAGATTTTTAGAAAAAAATGAGCCATTAAACTATACAGTTAGAATGTCCGAATTGTAAGATCAACAAGCTGTTGGAGCTAAACTGATCTTTTTCGATTTTTTTATAAGGCGACTTTTAGTAATCTTATTTTTTAGCATGAATTGAATTTTTATTTCTAAAAGGGAATTTGAGAGAACAAACTATATAAGCTTAGACTTCGCTCGAATAATTAAGGAATCAATAAGTTGTACAACTAAATTAATTCATTTGAATATTAATTTGAGAAATGAAAAAAAAAATAAAGAATAAAAGTAATAGTTATTTTTAGTGTAAAAAGAAATCTTATTTTATATAAAAAAAAAAGGCTTTGAAGATGTTAAGTTGTAGAAACTTAGACATCTCTCAAATGATTGAGGGATCAACAAGTGTATACTGAATTGATTCCCTTTTTCTCTAATGAAAAAAAAAATATTTATTTTTAAAGAGTAGATTATTACATTTTGATAATTTTTTTAGTTTCTAGCGTAAATGAAAATTTATTTTAAAAAGAAGTTTTCAGAGGTAAGTTGTTAGAACTTAAAACGTCTCTCGAATAAGGAATTCACTAAATTGATTTCCTTTGTTATTCTAAAAAATATATTGGTTATATTTTTGAGCATCAAGTCAACTTGCAAAAGAATTTTTTTTTTTATCTGTTTTTCTTCCAAAAAGGAAAAGTGATGTTATTATTTACGTAAGAAGGAAAGTTTGAATGTCAGAGCCGACAAATCATTACGATTAAATCGACCCTTTATTACGTGCAAGTATGGTTCAACATATAGTTAGAGACCATTTTGGTAAATTTTTTATTTCCTAGTGTAAAATTAAAAAAAAAAATTTAAAAATGCTTTTGAGAAATATGAAATTAATAAGCTATACAACTAAATTAATTTACCTTTATTTTTATCAAAAAGTTTTTTTAGGAGCAAATTATTCAAAAAAAAGGATTTTAAGAATCATATTTTATTTAAAAAATATCATATTTTGTTTAATAAGGAAACTTTGAATGATAAACAAAATAGACATAAATATCATTAAAAAAATTGAGAATCAATAAATTATACAGTTAAGTTGATTCATTATTATTGAAAGATTTTCATTTTGAAGAGAATACATTATTTTACAGCCAAGAATTTTAATTTTCGTATTCTATTGTTATAAAAAAAAATTGTAGTTATTATTGTTTACATGAAATGGAAAATTTAAATTTTGAAGCTAACGAAGCATTGCAATTGAATTAACTTTATTTTTTTTATAGAGTATAAATGAAGCTTAACGTAAAATGTTAATTTCATGGCAAAGATATATACACTAGAAAAAGACTTCCAGCAAGTAATAAAGAAAGAGGCAAATATAGATGTGATTTGAAAATATAATTAGTAATTAAGAGAAAGAAGAAAATAATGGAGATCATATCTTCTTGATCTATAAAAAATGTGCAGCATGATATTGTGACAGTAAATACAGCAATCCAATCAAATTAAGCATTTAACAGCACTCAAACAAAGTTTTTTTTCATGAAAACCGATTCAATTTTTTTATCAATTAATTGATGACAAAAACGCATAGTAATTAACATGAAACACAGTAGTCAGTATGAACAATTGAACATATAGCATCAAACTCAGTATGAACATGTAGCATCAGTGAACCAACAAGAAGAGCCATTAGCATAAAGAAATTAGCTCACTCATTTAATCAAACAAACAGTGTCCTGTTAGGAAGAAGATTAAAATTGCTGCAAGCCAACAAAATCATAACAATCCAAATGTATGAACATGCTCAGATATAAGTACTAGCCTTCAATAAATTTACATCATCAAACATAAAAGAGACAAGATGTAACACCCCGTTTTTACTGTTTTTCATTATCGGTAGAATTTTAGTTGTCTGTAATTTTTATATTAGATCTAGAAAATGATTTTTAATAAAATAAAATCTTAATTATACTCTACCTTATGGTAGAAGCTTACGGTAAAAATTTAGGTTTATAAGTCAAATGAAACTCGGTCTGCGTTTTCATTAACAGTAAGATTTTACTGGTCAGAAACCCTAATTTATAACCGTGAACGAAATAGTTAGGTTTATATTTTACGTTAGTCGGGTGAATACTCGACGATCGGGGATCGAGGGAATTGAGAACGGAGGTGCAGAGACAAAACCCGACGTCGAATGGATGAAGACAATGAGTCATAGGGGTGAGTCAAAGGGACGAGTCACATTACATTCAATGTAAGTAATGACGGCTAAAATGTGAAAAGTCCAAAATACCCTTAAGCTTGCATTGTAACTTAAAGTTTGCCATGACAACATTTTATCCATTTCTCCCTAGAAACCCACAGCCCCAACATCATAAGACCGCACTTGGTCATTCATTTCCTTCATTGTTCATGTTGTTCTTCCTAATCTTGAGAAAAAAAACTCTTAAGTTCTTCATCTTCAATTTTCAAAGGAAGTAATAGGTCTTGATCATTTCTTCAAATTCCAAAGGTATAGCCTTATGATCCATGATCATACCTTCACTTTTCATCACAAGTTTTCTTCTCAAATCCATGATTTCTTCAAGATCAAATTCCTAGATCTAGTTTTTCAAAAAATTCTAGAAAATCATAGAAAAATCATTTTAATATGAGATCAATTTCTATGATCTTCATATGACTTCTATTTTCATTATCCAAGAGTTTGAAAAATTTAGAGATCCCTAGCTATTTTTTTTAAAGTTTGGCCGAACCTAACTCATAAAGGGGTTAGATGGTTTTCTTTCATTTTTAAGTTGTTGTTTTGTTGATTGTTCATGGCTAGGTTTTGGTTGTGCAAGACCTTGAGCTCTAGATGAACATCATCCTCTTCTTGTTTAGTTTCAAGTGATCAACAAAGGTATGGGGGAGATTACCATCATCCTACCTTAGGGTAGACATGTTGATCGATGGTTTATTTAGTGTTACTTAGTATAAATGGTCTTGTAAATCATAAGTGTGAAAGTTGTGTTATTGTTTTATATGTGTATGATCCTCTTGGAGGATTTGGTTGATGCTTGATATTGATTTTGATTCAATGATTTCTAATTGGGTACTTGATGGTTGTTTATTTGATTTAACATGAAAAATTGCCTAACATGATCATTCTTGGGCCATTCGGTCTTCACTGTTCAAATGGGTTGAATGATGATTTAAATTGTTGGAAAAATTTTTATGAGGAATGAGTGAATATATAAGAATATAGAAATTGGTTTGGATTGATTGGGATGTGTATATTGAAAGATATGATTTTATGAGTCCTTAGGGACTAAAATGCAATTTGAGAATTTTAGTGGCTGCACTGAAATTCATATTCTTGTGTGTTAAGATTTTAGTCCTTGATGAGACAAAACCATGGAAATTGGTTTGGTGTTAATTGGATTAATACATAAAAAGTTATAAGCTTTTTTTTTATAAAAAAGGATCTTTTTGCAATTATTGTAAAATATTTGGGGAAGAAATGTAATTTCTGGAAATTTGAGGGCAACTGAAAAATATTTATAAAGAGGTTGGTTTGCTGTGATTTGGAGTTATAAATAAATTGTTATAAGGTTTTAAGTGAATAAGGACCTTTTTGTAATTAATGAAAGTTTAGGAACTAAACTGTAATTTTCAAAAATTTATGTTATTGAACCGTTAGAAACTTTTTTTCATGTCTATCAAACTGTTCTAAAACTCAAAAATGAGTTTTGGACTATTAGAGTGTAAAGTCGTTGAAAAATGATTTACGAGATTTACAAAATTAACGACGTTTGGTCAAATTCTTAGAAATTTTGTATAAATGGAGATTTTGATGGAAAATCAGTCTTTCAACATTTTCATATGAGTAATATAACCTAGGAGAGTAATACATTTGAGGTGTAGAAGCATGTTTTCAAAAATATGGCTTTTGGGCCCAAATTCAGTAAAAAGCGGCGAAACCGTTGCTAAACGTTTTTAAGGATTTTTGAGAAAATGTTTTGGAGAAATTGATACCTATGTATCTTTGAGGGAAATTACTCTTGAAAATGGATTTGGTTGTATCTAAAGGTGTTGGTTTTAAGCCAAAAGGATTTTACGGTAAAATATAAAAACCTAAGTCAAGAACTATTTAGTGAAAATATGAACGTAATAAATTATGACGTGGGGTGGAACACGACCTTATGTCATAAAGCATGGATAATTCATTATCCATATTCCATAAAATTTAATGGACTCAGAATGGTTTGTTTTATTGAAAGACAAATAAAAATGCTCAACTAGAAAAATACAGAGAAATAAATAATTGGTCTTGTGTTCCAATCTCATAATGTGCTAGGATTTGTAATCAAGTATTTTAAGAAAACTTTGCACAAATATGAAATGTTACTTGAGAACTTTAGCTTGACGATTAAGTAACAGTGATTCGGAATTAAGCACATCTAGCATCTGTTACAGTACGTTGAAAGGATTCCGATGGAATCAAATGATGTTATCCGATGGATGGACGAGAAGAACGCATTTCCGGCAAAGTTTGCCTAAACAAATAGTAAAACTATGTTATGTAAGACTGATGTGCCAAGGAGATTTATCTATCACTATAATGCGGGTGCGAATTCCATATTGACGATCTATTGATGCTTGGGGATGTCGGGGTATGAAATACTCATATAGGCCTTGTTGGTTGCTCTTCTGTTGCATGGTGATCTTGCACTACACCAACATACTCTACTAGACACTGTGTATTTTCTGGTAGTATAGGATGTTCCTAAAAAAGCCTATGTGCACTATCACGACTGTTGACACATTTTATTACCCAAGGCTGGTGGACTCCGGAACAATCCTCCAAACCACTCTCTCCAACTGTTTGTTAAAACCATGGTATAGGGAATCAAAGGTCATTCCTCGAGTCTTAGATGTCTTTTGTAGGAAAACCGGTGCCCCGTGATTGTGTTTTTGTGAAACATTATTATTTCTGTTATGAAGGATGATATAACTATTTATTGATATTTTTACATACCTGTGTGTCGTACCACTGCATGTCTGCGTTAAGTGTAAAATGAACGGAAATCTCACCTCATTTTTGTTTTTTTGGTTTGCTGTTTTCTATCTTACGTTGGGCGAAGATGACGACAACACTGTTTCTCCATCACACCCCACTGTAGTTTGAGAGTACTTAGAGACATGGACACAGTCTCGAGAGCTTTAGTGTAATGGACATTTTGTCATTATTTTGTATTTGGCCAGTCTCATGTCTATATTGTTATTCTGGGGAGCTACGTCTCCAAAGATATTATTATTATAAGCATATTTCCAGTCTATTGTTATTTACTGGCGTTGGTATTTCCGCCTTGTTCTTAACATGTTTGTTTGTGACTGTTGTGCTTGAGAATGGTGTGATATATATATGTGTGTGTGTGTGTGTGCATGAGTTGATGACGTATGACGAAAATTATTTATCGAACTATTTGTGATAAGGAAAAGAAAAAAAATAAACTCGTATTTTTAATAAGAAATAATTATTTTCCGTTTTACTCGATCTTATAAAATAGAAATGTCACATACAATACTTATTAAATAGAAATGACAGATAATATAGCATCTGAAGGGTTATACACAAGCAAAATTATCAAATGAATCAGATTCCAAATGAGTGAAAGTCTCATACTTTCATATCATTTCCTACTCCAACAGAGAATAACCTTTTGATTACAGAAGAGAACAAAACATGAAATCCCTGAAACCCCTAGGAGGCACGACTGTAGCATGAGGTACTGAAGACGGCACTTTAGAAGATGTGGCCATGGTTAGATGGAATAAAAATAAAGGGTTCCTTTTAAGAAAGGATTTTTGCGAGGGAAGAAGAAAAGGTCTTTCGTTAGAAAAGATTTACTAGTGAAGAAGGAAGGATAAGAAGAAGAAAGTCAATTCTGATGTGATTGACATTTAAAGGAGAATTAAAAACCTTCGGTTCGAGTTCCAAGAAACCTACGGCGTCATGATTATCCCTATTAAGTAGGGATGAGATAAGAAGCAAGGTTTAATTAACGAATAAGAACCCGAGATTAAAACAATCGTTGGGGATTTGAAAAATCAAATTTTGCTATTCTTACGGGCAAAAAACCGTCGAAAAGAAAAATTTGGGGGGCATCTGTTAATAGAAATTTAAAATTCTTGATGGAAACAGATCCGACAGGATGACGGAAAAAATTGAAGAGTCGTCAGATAACCACCACAAGGAATCGAATTCATCAAAATTGACAGGTTGAAAAGTTGACAGAAATTAGTATGTCAGACAGATAAAGCCGTCAAGAAAGGAAAATATGTCAAATTTTCGACGAATATATCCAGCTGACTGACGGAGGAATAGAAGTAACAACCCAACTTTCGACAAAGTTGGTAATAAGAATTGTCAGACAAACAAAGTATAGAAATGGCTAAGTTTCCAGGGTTGACAGCATCAGCAAGATAAGTTGTCAAATAACCAAACTGTGGACGACAAGTGGACATAAAACCACTCGAAGGACTGAGCAGTTAGAGAAGTTTACTTGTCAGATAGTTTGAAACATAGCAAAACTGCCATACAGGTGTCAAATTTTAAGATAGGAAGTTTCTTTAGGCAGTTATTTTGTATGCTTATAAATACTATCAATCCCGATGTAATCAAGGAGGTTGTACTTGAAGCGATATCCTGCATATCTCGATCACACAGCAGATTAAAGGATTGGACTCAAGTATTTCCTCCACCCCTTTTCATTTCCAGTTCAATTTATAATACAGCACCGCTAATTTAATTTTACATGTTCGTCTTTACCTTCAGCATTGCCTTTCATGTTCTTCATTTAAGTTTGTTATTCAGTCCTTTATTCCTCCCCAGTTATTTTTCAAGCCCTTTTACTCGCTTTCGTTTAATTTCCTGCACTTTTAAAGCTTTCTTCTGCCCTTCACTCATTTAAATACTTTTCAATAACTTGCTTCTTTCCTTTAATTTACTGCCATTTACCTTTACTTGTCATTTACAAGCTTTCAATTAATTTCCTGCAACTTACATGCTTTCCTTTAATTTTCTCGTTGTTTACATGCTTTCCTTTAAATTTCACGTTCTTTACTTTCCTCTAATTTCGCTGCAAGTCACGTCAAATCCTTGTATTTCTGTAAAAGTAAGAAGCCATTCTTGTTTGAGCAGACATGCAAAATACTCATCCTTACGAGATTACCGCATAACTCGTCCGTCCCTACATTCGTCTGATCTTAAAATTATTTGTGACAAGAGGATTTTGGACACAAACCAAAAACCAGCGTCAACAAATTGGCACGCCCGGTGGGACGAGTTTAGAGTAACTCGTATAGTGTCAGAAATTTAACATACAACTTTATTTATATGCGTTTACGGAGCGGAAAGGTGGTTCAAACATCTATTTCCCAGAACTCTGTAAATATGATTAATACAAGTGATGCAGGCGTAGTAGACACTAATGCCGCTGTGTCAGCGATAGATGCTATCGCCTTGATTGACAATATTCCTGCAAGTGGAACTAATGCAGAGGTAAATAGTACTAATGGTCTAGGAATAAGAAGAGGCGTTTCTTACGCCCAAGTAGTTAATCGATTTGACGAAGTTGGTCAAGGAACACTTCCGTCACCAACTTCACCTGTCTTACAACAAATAAATACATCAACTATTGGATTGTCATCAAGAAGTGTTGTGAGTTCAAATCCAAGAGGGACTACACAACCTCTCTCACAACCTTTATATGGGATGCCTTATGGGTCAACAACCGTCAACCCAAATACTCCATTTGCTTACATACCATATCCGAATGGAATGACGATGGCTGCCCATACATCTGGACAGGCAGGGCCATCGACTGGGGGGCAAATTCCCAGTCACGCGAATGGAATAACGGGGTCCATGATAGTTACCTATTCTCGACAAGAACAACCGGTAGAAAGGCCATATATTTCTCCATTGAGGTAACTCCCACAAAGCATTGTTGGTCTGTCGAAGGCTACTTTAGCCAATGTCCGACAACAGATTGATTCTAGTAACTATGACATGGTGAATACATTTACTCAACAAATGAGTACAATAATTACGCCATTGATGGAAAACACAAACAATGCATGTTTAGCATTGACAAATGAAATACGTCGGCTAAACAGAGCCTTAGGTGTTGTAACCCCAGGCGAAAACCAAAATACTGGTAGAAATTTCAATGCAAATCTCAATAGGATTAATCAACCACAGGTTGAACCACAAATTGACGGATTTGAACAAGATGATGAACGACAACAGCTTCATCGTCGGATTCCTTTGAGACGTGGAAATGTACATATTCTGCGACCAGAGGAAGATGAGGATTTGATCCTAAACCAGGGTGCTGTTGGAGCGTTCCGTCAGAATGTTTTAAATCAAAATGTCAACCAAGTGGTTGAACAAGCATTAAATAGGTTTGGTTTTAACATTGGTTATGCTAACCAACCATTTTTTGCATCAGCATTTCCTGATTGGGTCCAACAGGCAGAAATGCCTCGAGGATATAAAATACCCAAGTTGTCGAAATTCTCAGGAGAAAGTGGAGAGTCGACAATCGAGCATATTGCTCGATATACCATCGAATTAGGAGACTTGGCCTTGGAGGAAGGATTAAAAATGAAGTTCTTCCCCAGCTCGTTAACTGAGAATGCTTTTTCTTGGTTTTCAACCCTAAGACCTAATTCAATCCATTCTTGGAATCAATTGGAAAGAGGTTTCCATGACCAATTCTTTAGAGGAGACTTGAAAATAGGATTGACAGATTTGTTTGGAATTAAAAGAATGAATAACGAATCTGTTGACGACTACCTAGCTCGATTCCGTCAGATGAGGAGTCGGTGTTTCACCCCTATTCCAGAAGCAGAAATAGTGAAAATTGCTGCGGGTGGTCTAGATTACTATATCAGGAAGAAACTGGTTAACCAACATTTGATAGATCTTGCCCAGTTAGGGGACAAGGTTCGACAGATTGAACAATTAAGAACTGAAAAGATTTTTAAGCAGAAGAGATTCCTTAAGAGGGAAAGGGTTAATTTTGTCGGATGTAATGAATCCGACGAAGAGAGTAATGATTCTGAAGAGTATGAGGTAGATTATGTCGAATTAAAGAATGGTCCACCTTATATATGTCAAGCTTTGAAGCCCGCAAGGGCTAAAGAAAGAATCCCTTTTATTAATAAGAAAGTATACACATTTGACGTGACCAAGGCCGATCAAATATTTGACATATTACTTAAAGATAAGCAATTAAAATTGTCAGATGATCATAGGCTCTTGAAAGCCCATGAAATTAAAGATCGGAAATATTGTAAGTATCATAATACTTTTGGTCATGTGACGAATAACTGTATGCATTTCAGGGATATCATTCAGAAAGGTTTGACAGACGGAAGGTTGAAGTTTTCAGACAAGAGACCGAAAATGAAGATTGATACAGAACCCTTCGGTCCTGAAGCTAACAAAGCAGACCGCCAAGTCCATATGGGAGTAGGCATGGTCAACATCACGGCCGGACAGAATATCCAAATGGATTTGTCAGATCCATTTGATGTTTATCCGAAGCCAGGGGAACCACTTATTGAATATATGACACGAAAGAAAGATGAGGGCATAATTAAAGTTTGCCCTAGATGCGAAGCGTTTTATGATGAGGTAGCCGCCAGAAAAGCTAGGGGGCAGAAATTACCATCGCATCGTCCACAAGATGACCAGAGCAGATTTTCACATTCAAATAGCCATGCCGGATCCAACAAAGGTAATGTGAGGAGTGCTGCATCTCTGTAAATAGACAGGACAAACAGCCGTCAAGAACACATACACCAGTCAAAATCCGGACAAGACTATACCAGGAGGCTGGCTTGATTCAACCGAGAGGATCAGCGGTAAAGCGCATGATAATTGTCGGCCACATATACACGATCAAAATCCCGGACAAAGACAATACCGGGAGGCTGGCTTGATTCAATCGAGAGGATCGGCGAGGTAACTCTGTGGTGGCGATTTAATCCTGTTAAGACAAGGACACCCCCGTCCAACGTAATGGTGGATAAATGGGTAAGGAATTCAGCCATGACACAGTACCCAGAATTGCAAAAACATACGTGGGCTCGGAGAAACAAGGGCAATGAACGAGGGCCACCCTTTTGGAATGAACATTACCGAAAAGGTCAACTGGCTAAAAATGCTCAGATGGAAGGGCCTGGTCTTTCAGGACCCTCAACTCAATTGGCCATTTCCAAGAGCCAAAAGAGGAGACTACAGAGACTCCGACAAGCCCAGAAAAAGAAACTTGCCAAACAAGGAGGCGTCATTATAAAAGAAATGCCTTCCCAAGATCTTTGGTTGCTTGGTTGCTACAACCGACAACAAAGTTGATAAGATAGAGATACCAAGATGAAGAGTGTAATAGTAAGTCACCCCACGGAAGCTAATGTGAAGAAACTTCGATGAATCGGACCAAGCAAGGCGAACCTATATCTCAGGTTTTTATAGAGAAGAAGACTTGAGGACAAGCATCCTCACCAATAAAACCCAAAGGCAAATGGCCGGTCAGATTGTGAGTAGAGAGAGTTGCAGGGCTCGAAAAGAAAGTTGAGGCTAGAATAGAAGAGCAACAACTGACTACATTCAAGCCTGAATGCTATTTAACAAAAGAAGAGTTGTCATTTGATGCTGTCATCGAAGCATTGAATGATCCGAATGATGACATAAACGTCAGTGGAGCCATGGATATGGACGGCCAGAATGAGGATTGGGCCGACATCATGGAAGCGTTAGATAACTGTGGCGCTGGAATTGCCCGGCCTTTGTCGGATAGGTCAGGGTCAGATGACGAGAGTGACTTAAAGAGAAATCACGGCAGGACAGTCGGAGGTGCTTTTCTGGATGAGGATCCAGACAATGAAGTCATACTGGAGCCTGGAATGAGAATGAACATAGGTTTAATTTCTTTCATCCCAGCAGAATACGAGGGATATTTTGAGTTTGATCCCTCTGACGACGACAGTGATGTCGTCAACAATGCAGGAGACCCAAGTGATCACTGGATGTTTGTACAAGAGAATTTAGTTACTGTATTCGACAACGTGGCTCAGTTGGAGAAACCTACCGACGAACAGAAAAATCATCTAAGACCTTTGCATGTGAAGGCCATCATCGATGGAAGACCCACCAATATAGTCTTGATTGACGGAGGTGCTGCTGTAAACTTGATGCCTAGGGCGATGTTTAAAAAATTAGGAAAGGATCAGTCAGACCTAATCCCAACTGATATGGTTGTCACTGATTTCAGTGGCAAAACATCTCCGTCAGATGGTGTCACTTTATTAAACATACAAATTGGCACTGTCGAAAGAATGACATTGTTCGTCATAATTCCAGCCAAGTCAAGCTACAACATTTTGCTTGGCAGGGATTGGATCCACTCTATAGGGGAAGTTCCATCAACGGTACATCAGAAGGTGATTTTGTGGAATGAACAGGATCAAGTGGAGATTGTGGAGGCAGACGATAGTGCTTGTTACGCTCAGCAAGCACATATTGATTTCCGGGTGTATTCTTCGAATGTGAAGCCAATAACTACCATTGAAGGGGTTATCAACAAGGATACGTTGGAAGCAAGCCTTTTTAGCCAGTTTGGAGTTACAATACAAGACAAGGCCGACAAGACCCGGCCAGAATATGACAATGAGTATTGAGACCCACTTGAGAAGGCTGTCGGCCTATCTGGCCGACAAAGAAATACACACTCAAGAAAGTGTATTGGCGGATTGTATAATTGACAACGGCCCTTTGGGTTTTGAAAGAGGAGCCGAAGTCAAACAAAATATGGAAGTAGAAGATCCTTTGGAAGAAATAAATTTGGGGTCAGAAGAAAAGAAAAGACCCATTTTTGTCAGTGCTTTTCTGCCAAAGGATTACAAACGAAAACTTGTTGGATTAATAGCAGAATACAAAGATTGCTTTGCATGGGACTATGACGAAATGCCTGGTTTAAACAGGGATCTTGTTGAACATCGCCTACCACTAAGGGAGGATTGCAAGCCTGTTAAACAAGCAAGCAGACGGTTTGCTCCAGAGGTGGTACATAAAATCAAAGAGGAAGTACAAAGACTGCTTAAAGCCAAGTTCATACGAACAACCAGGTATGTCGAATGGCTCTCTAATGTAGTCCCTGTTATTAAAAAGAATGGAAAAATGAGGGTATGCATAGATTTCAGAAATTTGAATATGGCTACCCCTAAAGATGAATATCCGATGCCTATAGCCGATATGCTTGTCGATTCAGCATCAGGAAATGAGATATTAAGTTGTATGGATGGCCATGCAGGATATAATCAAATCTTTATAGCCGAAGAAGATGTGTCAAAGACCGCCTTCAAATGTCCAGGAGCAATTGGGACATATGAATGGGTCGTCATGCCTTTCGGTTTAAAGAATGCAGGAGCCACCTATCAACGAGCAATGAATACAATTTTCCATGATATTATTGGAAAATTTGTAGAAGTATATATTGATGATGTGGTCGTCAAGTCCAAGAGCAAAGATGACCATTTGGAGCATCTGAGGCAAGGATTTGATAGGATGAGAAAGCATAATCTAAAAATGAACCCAGAGAAGTGTAGTTTCGGAGTGTCGGCTGCAAAATTCTTAGGATTCCTGGTTCACAAAAAAGGAATCGAAGTAGACAGGAATAAAGCTAGAGTGATGAGCCTCTGTTTGACTGGTTTATTAACTAGTAAAGACCTTGGCTTTGTGCTAATTTTATATCATTTTTACCCAAATTAGACTTGATTGTCTCTAAGTAGTATTTTGAGTCTGTAAAGTGTTTTTAAGTTAATTTAGTTGATTTAGAGTGAATAAAGTATTTACTTTTATTTTCTATTTTCAGGTTAATAAAAAGGAATAAATCTGGAGTCTTTCGCCCCACGAGAAGGCTGTTCGCCCCGCGAACCAGAAGGTGACTGTTCCTGAAAATTGCAAAACTTTCTGTCTCGCCCCGCGAAGAAATGGCTCGCCTCGCGAGTCACCCAACCATGAAAAGTCAGAGACGATCACGGCTTGCCCGTGTGGAAGGTCACGGGCGTTGCAGTTTGGAAGCTGAAGAGTTCGCCTCGCGAATGATATGCTCGCCTCGCGAGAAGACCAAGAGTTGCAGACCTTTCGCATAATTCGCCTCGCGAGCAGTGCTTCGCCTCGCGAGGACTTGGATTCCAGAAACATGTATATAAGTAGTCTTAGGCAGAACTGAAGTGGGTGGTCAGAATTAGCCAGTTTTGGCTAATTTCTGAGCTTGTTAGTCTTTTGTTTTTCTCTTAGTTTATTGTTTTCTTTTGTAATGGAGAGCTAGTCTCCTAGGATTAATCTACTGTAATTGGTTTCCACTACCACACTTGAGGTTCTGTGATTCTTCTTTCATTTGCTTTTCTCTTTTCAATGCAATGTCAGTATGTTTCATTTTGTTATTTCAGGAATGTATAGTGTGGTATTGTTTCATTTCGGTGATGTTATGTTCCTATATATAATCGCGTTTGTTATTTCGCGTGTGTTCATTCATGTTCGTTTGTTCATGAGAGCTTAACCCCGTTTGTTATTTCGGGAATAGGAACATACATCTGTAGTAGCGGTTTTCGTTTGTTAATTGTTGCTACAACCGGGAGGGGATTAGTATCTGCTTAGTAGAATATGCATGAACCGATGATAGTGGGGAAACCGAGAACAGTAGGTTAATCGTCTTTAGTTTATTTGTTAATCTCTTTTCATACTCAGTTTTTATTTTGTTTCCTTTATTTTATTTTAATCTCAAAACCCCCATTTCTAACTTTTACTAATTTTCTGTTAATAATAACAACAACTAAAGAGTCCTTGAGAGACGATCCGAGTTGTCGCTCTATACTGCATTAATTTTATAATCGCTCGTTCTTTTTGGCGCGTGGCGACAGCGCGGTCAAAAATTGGCGCCGTTGCCGGGGACTCTTGTTTGTTGTTATTAGCAGAAAAATAAAATTTATATAAAAAAAAAACTTTTTGCTTTGCTAATTAGTTTTGTCTGCATTGTCTGGTTGTGAATTTTGCCCCATGGATAATTATATGCGAAATTATGTGCCTAATGTTTATTATGAGCAACCTTGCATGTATTATCCTGATTTTAGTAAACCACCACCATGCACAAATTATCCTAATTTTGCTGGAAATTATGAGTATAGCAATGGTTTTGATATGACTGGAATGAATGCTTATCCTAGCCAACAGGTTAGAGATCAAGGCAGCCTGGATGAGATTGCTTCTATGATACAACAAATGGCTGAGAACAATCAACGAATGGCAGTAAGCCAGCAATACCAGCCTGACCCTACACTAGCCCAACTCAGTTTGGAAGAAATGCTACAACAAATGGCTGCACAAACGGAAGCATACAATCTTGAATTTCAACAGAGGATGGAGGCAATGGAGGCAAGTAATCTTGAAGCCCAACAGAGGGACCAAGCTGAATCTCAAAAGTTGTGGGCTCTAATTGATCAAGTTACCGCCAACTCGGCTGCAATGCTAACTCCACAGCCCCTTGAGGAACATAAGGATTCACAAATGGTTATTCCTGAAAATACTTTTGATGATAATTCTGATGATGATATTTCTGTTGATGATGAATTATGTGTTGAATCCCCTGATTCTAATGATTGTTATTGTGATGGTATCACGCTTTGTGTATACACTGTTATGCAGGTTTATACTTGAAAGGAAACAAAGAAAATGAGGATCGGGAGGATCAAGAGGACATCTGCTCCACCGTGCTTGAGGATAATGAAGAACCTGTGGAATCAGATGCATGTGTTGAGAGTGATGGGGTGGATGAACCGTGTGCAGAAAGTCCAGACAATCAGACCTTTACTAACTCAGTTTCTGTTAATACATGTACTAACTGTACTGACACTAACCCGTGTGATGTTTGTGATGGGTTTCTTGACTCTATTTTGCAGGGTGATAGTGAGAGTGATGCTGTTTGTTCAGCCGAAGTTCCAAATATACCATCCATTGAACAGCCACCCTCCGTAGAGCTCAAGCAACTTCCAGACATTCAACCGCTTTCTGATTTAGTTTATTGTAATATATTTACTAACTGTACTAACTCTAACCTTTCTGTGGTGTGTGATGAGATTTCTGCAGGTTTAACAAGTGATGAATCCGGTAGTGCAGTGGATGAAGACCTTGCAGGAGTTGAAGCAACACCGGAGACCCCAACTAACTGTTTGTCACCTCCCCCTGAGGAGCCACCAGCTCTGAATTTTGCACTCTTGGATTTGGCACCATGGCCAGTCCAAGAGGTTGAGCCCCGATTCTATTGGGGAGATTTTATTGAGAAGGAGGTCATTTGTGACCTGAAGGGGAGTGAGAAGTCCGCCGCACTCGGCGAAGTTGTCATAATTGTCAAGTGCTCACCTCCGCATCAAAGCTGCAAGTTTGGGAGGCTTGGAATGAATTTCAGTCCTTTGGCCACCACGTGGGACTTATGTTACAGGCAGTGGGATCCTGGTGGAACTGCCCTTCAATGAGTTTTTCTTAACCCTTTCTCCTTTTTAATTTTCTCTTGCTTTGCTTTATTTCTGTTTTGTTTTCAATAAAGCTCTTGAATAATTTGAGAAGCTCAGGAGTATTTGTGTGTTTGAGTCTTGGTTATGGCAAGTTTATTGGATTTTAATAATTTTTGCATAGATGGATTTGCATGATAGTATTGACTGTTTACCCCTAGAATTTGAAAAAAAAAAAAAAAATTTATCCCCATATGATTGAAAACTGAACTTTGAGATTTTATTATGATGGCATGATTTATGATAAGTTTGGGGTGATAGGAAGCACACACTAGGGATAGAATCTCTGTCAAATAATTTGCAAAAAATGTCCAGGTGAGGTTTTGAGCCTCCAACTTGTGTTAAACTGTGTGAGAATCTCTTTTAAGTTGCACTTTCCTGAATTTGATTTAATCTCTTTTTGGTTTGCATGATTATGTGTTTGCTTCAAATGATTTAGGCATTTTCTTTGTAAATAGCTACTTAGCCTAAAAATAACCAATTCCTGATGCATGTTCCCTAGTTAGCCCCATTGAGCCTATTAGCCTGATTAATTCTTGATAACCTAATGTTATAAGCCCAAAAATCTGGAAAACCATGTTAACCCGATCTTAGGATTAGGAGAGCATGGAATCTTAGAATGGGTGCAAGAAACTAAGTTTGGGGTGGCTGCAAGGTGCAATGTGTTGTTTGAGATTGGGAAAAAGAAAAAAATAAAAATAGAAAAAAAAAGAAAAGAAAAGAAAAGAAAAAAAAAACAGAAGAAGAAAAAAAAATTTTAAAAGTGCAAAAATGCCAAAAAGAAATAAAAAGGTTGTAGCCACCCAGAAGCATAAAGAAAAAAATTAAGAAAGGAACTTGAGTGAATTTCAAAGTGTAAATAATGTTCATGCTCTCTTAGTTCCTAGGGTCTTCAGCCTAGTTCCTTTGTATATCATACCCTTAGCCAGGCCCCATTACAACCCATAAAAGACCTTCTGATGTTGCTTGCATGTTTTCTGTGGGAACCATTTTGAGATGAAAATCAAATTTATGGGAAGTGCTCTTAAAAGTGAAAAATGAGTGAATTGTTGATTGCCTGACACAAATTGAGCGATTGAGTGAACATAAATATCCCTTGTGAGGAAGGCAGTTGTTTGATTTTGGTGATCTCTCTTTTGTGTGTAACTTGGATCCCCTGCTTAGATTTCTGATTGTCTGAATGATTAATTTCTCAACTGTTTAAAATAAATGAATGTGGGGATTGTTTTGCTTATAAGGGGGGAACATTGAAAGAAAAATTCTTTTGAAAAATTGCTTGAAATCTATGGAAAGTTGATTGAATCCTTAAGCTTGCCATGTTTTGCCAGGTCTTGAGTCTTTTTAATTTTTTGAGTCTTAGTTTGCTTGGGGACAAGCAAAGTTTAAGTTTGGGGTATTTTGATGAGCCTCTGTTTGACTGGTTTATTAACTAGTAAAGACCTTGGCTTTGTGCTAATTTTATATCATTTTTACCCAAATTAGACTTGATTGTCTCTAAGTAGTATTTTGAGTCTGTAAAGTGTTTTTAAGTTAATTTAGTTGATTTAGAGTGAATAAAGTATTTACTTTTATTTTCTATTTTCAGGTTAATAAAAAGGAATAAATCTGGAGTCTTTCGCTCTGCGAGAAGGCTGTTCGCCCCGCGAACCAGAAGGTGACTGTTCCTGAAAATTGCAAAACTTTCTGTCTCGCCCCGCGAAGAAATGGCTCGCCTCGCGAGTCACCCAACCATGAAAAGTCAGAGACGATCACGGCTTGCCCGTGTGGAAGGTCACGGGCGTTGCAGTTTGGAAGCTGAAGAGTTCGCCTCGCGAATGATATGCTCGCCTCGCGAGAAGACCAAGAGTTGCAGACCTTTCGCACAATTCGCCTCGCGAACAGTGCTTCGCCTCGCGAGGACTTGGATTCCAGAAACATGTATATAAGTAGTCTTAGGCAGAACTGAAGTGGGTGGTCAGAATTAGCCAGTTTTGGCTAATTTCCGAGCTTGTTAGTCTTTTGTTTTTCTCTTAGTTTATTGTTTTCTTTTGTAATGGAGAGCTAGTCTCCTAGGATTAATCTACTGTAATTGGTTTCCACTACCACACTTGAGGTTCTGTGATTCTTCTTTCATTTGTTTTTCTCTTTTCAATGCAATGCTGTATGTTTCTGTTTGTTATTTCAGGAATGTATAGTGTGGTATTGTTTCATTTCGGTGATGTTATGTTCCTATATATAATCGCGTTTGTTATTTCGTGTGTGTTCATTCATGTTCGTTTGTTCATGAGAGCTTAACCCCGTTTGTTATTTCGGGAATAGGAACATACATCTGTAGTAGCGGTTTTCGTTTGTTAATTGTTGCTACAACCGGGAGGGGATTAGTATCTGCTTAGTAGAATATGCATGAACCGATGATAGTGGGGAAACCGAGAAAACGAGAGGTTAATCGTCTTTAGTTTGTTTGTTAATCTCTTTTCTTACTCTGTTTTTATTTTGTTTCCTTTATTTTATTTTAATCTCAAAACCCCCATTTCTAACTTTTACTAATTTTCTGTTAATAATAACAACAACTAAAGAGTCCTTGAGAGACGATCCGAGTTGTCGCTCTATACTGCATTAATTTTATAATCGCTCGTTCTTTTTGGCGCGTGGCGACAGCGCAGTCATAGAGCAATCATGGAGGCCTCCGCACCGACAAATAAGAAAGAGCTACAGTCCTTCTTAGGGAAGGTTAACTTTCTCAGAAGATTCATATCAAATCTGTCAGGAAGGACAAGAGTATTTGCACCACTGGTCAAGTTGAAATCAGAACAAAGCTTCATTTGGGAACCTTGTCACCAAGAGGCTTTTGACCAGATTAAGCAGTATCTAGTCAGTCCACCGGTCATGATGCCTGCAGTGCCCCGTCGACCGTTGAAGTTGTACATATCAGCATCAGAGGACACTATAGGATGTTTATTAGCCCAGGATGACGATGACAATGTTGAAAGGGCTATATATTATCTAAGTAGAGTCCTAAATGATGCTGAAGGAAGATATAGTGCAATAGAGAAGTTATGTCTAGCATTATATTTTTCTTGTACAAAACTCAAATATTATATGATGCCATGTCATGTATTAGTTATTTCCAAGACTGATGTAATAAAGTATATGTTGTCGAAACCAATCCTTAATGGACGAATTGGCAAATGGACCATTGCTTTATCAGAATATTCTTTACAATACGTGCCAGCTAAAGCTGTCAAAGGATAGGCAATAGCTGACTTTCTGGTAGACCATCCAGGACTGGATGTGCCAGAAATAAATATTGTCAGTCTACTACCTTGGAAACTCTATTTTGACGGATCAAGACATCAAGGAGGAAGTGGCATAGGAATCCTTATTGTGACCCCACAAGGAGTTCCTACAAAGTTCATGTTTGAACTTAAATATCCATGTTCCAACAATGAAGTCGAATATGAGGCTTTGATTGTCGGATTGGAAATATTGATAGAATTAAGAGCAAGAAATGTGCATATTTTTGGGGATTCTCAATTAGTCATCAAACAACTCACACAAGAATACAAATGCGTTAGTTACAATTTGTCAAAATATTGTATCGTAGCTAACAAGTTGATGAAAAAATTTGATGACATAATTGTTCAATACATTCCCAGAAATTTAAATCAAGAGGCTAATGAGTTGGCTCAGATAGCCTCAGGATATAAAATATCTCAAAAGACTCTGTCGACACTAATGGAAATCAGAGAATTGCTGTATCCATTAGAAGAAAGAGATATTTTAGTTAATGATGTAATTCTACCTAATGACTGGAGGTTGCCAATAATCGAGTATTTGGAAAATCCAAGTCAGAGTGTGGATAGAAAAACAAAGTACAAGGCATTGAATTACACAATGCAAGGAGGACTGTTATACAGAAAATCTATTGACGGAACTCTACACAAGTGCCTGAGTAAGCAAGATGCTTATTTGGCTCTCTCAGAAGTCCATGAGAGTATATGTGGAGCCCATCAGGCATGTGATAAAATGAAATGGGTCCTACGAAGAAGTTTATATTACTGGCCAACTATGGTTAAAGATTGCATTTTATTTGCCAGGTCTTGTGAAGAGTGTCAGAAGCACGGTCGCATACAAAACGTACCGGCTAGCGAATTACATTCTATTGTCAAGCCTTGGCCATTCAGAGGGTGGGCTCTAGATTTGATTGGTCAGATACATCCTGCTTCGTCGAAAGGACATCAATTCATTTTGGTTGGAGTTGATTACTTTACCAAATGGGTAGAGGCAATCTGTCTTAAAACAGTCACCCAACAAGAAGTAATTGATTTCATTGAAAACCACATTATCTGTCGGTTTGGCATACCCCAAACTCTGACAACGGATCAAGGGTCAATGTTTGTCGGAAAGAAAGTCGTGGAATATGCCAGTTCTAGGCATATAAAAATACTCACATCTACGCCATATTATGCACAAGCAAATGGCCAAGTTGAGGCCATAAATAAGATCATTATTAATCTTATTAAAAAGCATGTGGGCCGACAACCTAAAAATTGGCATAATACCCTTGATCAAGTGTTATGGGCATATAGAAATTCACCCAGACAGTCAACAGGAACTTCGCCATATCGTCTAACTTATGGACACGATCCTGTATTACCTGTTGAAATTAATCTCCAATCCACTCGCATTCAAAGGCAAAATGACCTGCCTACTGACCAGTATTGGGATGCAATGCTGGACGAATTGAATGAATTAAGTGATGACAGATTGATTGCGTTGGAGAATTTGATTCGGCAAAAAGAAAGAATTGCCAGATTTTATGATAGTCGAGTTAAGTTCAAAGCATTCAGGGTAGATGATTTAGTCTGGAAAGTCATATTGCCCATGGATAAAAGTTGTCGAGAATACGGGAAATGGTCACCTAAATGGGAAGGACCATTTAGAGTTGACAGAATATTTTCTAGAAATGCTTACGCACTTGTCAATATTAATACTGGCTCGACAATTAAGTCAATTAATGGTAAGTATTTGAAGGAATACAAACCGACGATGTTAGAAGTACAAATTGACGAATAAAGAAAATAAGTATATTCATTAAATTGACGATACAATATAATATTGTCATTTGATGATATAAATCAAGTTGTCAATTAAAGCTAGTCTGATCCTAAAATACAGGACAGTGCGCTAATAATATTTTAGTTTCATACAACAGCAGAGAGGTGCAGCTAAATTTGTTGAGGCTTCATTCCCACGAGATTTCGATTGCCTCATTTGTCAAGGAGGCTCCAAAAGGGGGATAAAGCACGAGCAGATGTCACCATCATTTCATTCAGAAGGTGGTTGTTGCTACGGTAGATAACACCAAACTCTTCCAGATGAAGATGATGGAACTAGACGAGGTACACTCGTTCTGTATCAAGATCTGCTTCTCCCCGAATATGCAATGAGGCCAGTTATGGATGTTACATTGGTTACTGACCTTCACTATATGTTTTTACATTGGTTATTGACCTTCATGGAGTATGTGACCATTAAGACAAACACCTTGGTTTGAAAACTTAATACAGACAAGGTCAGATTCTCGTGGAGGAAGAAAGAGGAATAGGTAGAGGCCTATTGTAGAGGAATGCATGGTATGTGAGAATTCAACTGTGAAATCTGAGATTTATAGACCTCGTTATTTATAGTTGAACACAAAAGGCATTTATTGTGATGTGGTTTACCAAAGTCTCGAAACTTACCATGACATTTTTGATGTTTTGATAAAGCATGAATTACGAAGTTAGTTGGAAATATGCAGTCAAATCCAGTAATAAATAAACGTGCAAGAAAGGAAGCGGTTATTAATTACAATGGACCGTAAAAATTGACCAGGTTAAATGGTCGACGAGAACAAGAATTACAACTGTTATTGTTGACCTAAAAAGAAGATAATTGATCCCATGCAAGGGAAAGATTAGTTTTGTCAGCAGTAGCTGCTTCATAGTCGGGCTGCAATGCACGGAGTTTGCTGACTACACTTTCCGCTTGTTGACCAAGACGGATAGATTCATCATCAATAGCTTTGACTCTGTCTTTGCTCTTTTCCAAAGCTTTGTCAAATTTAGCACACTTTTTGGTCCGTCAATTCAATCTCGGCCAATGCCTTCTTCAGGTACTCAAAGAAACTCTCCTTAGTTTGAATCCCGATGGAAATAAGGTCAAGTTCTTTTTGTTTAGATGATTCAAGATTTTGGAACTGAGCTAAGAGATCGTCCTTGATTCTTTCTTCCTCTTCGTAAGAAGGAATGACAGAAGTCATCCTTTCTAATTTACTGGAGAGCCGTTCCCAAAATGTCTGAATAGAGATAAAAAGTGAACGGCTCGACAGAGGAAGATTAGAATGAAGAGGAGTGATCTCCTTGACAAGTCGAGATAGTTCTTTTTGAATCTTGATATCGCATGAAGCTTATCAAAAGGATTGACCAGAAGAGCTTGAAGATCATGCATGAGAGTAGTAACTAAAGAGTCGCTGGAATCATGTTGAGTCGATGAAGTGGTAGAAAAGGATGACTCTTTCCGGCTTACTTCCGACAGCATATTAATCCACGTGTTAAAATGTAGAGCCGGTTTGGGATCAGGAGACTTCATGGTAGGAGGTTTGATAGCAGGTGGAGAAGGAAGGGAAGGAGTTGTTTCAGCCAACAGGGCCTCCATGTCAATATCTTCATCCGGAATCTCAATCATAACAGTAGTTCCTACTGGATCATCAGCTGCTGAAATTGGGGTGGTTGAAGTCAGATGATGAGGGCTCGAAGGCATTCCCTGATGAGAATCAGGAACCTGCAATTCAATTGTCAAACTCTTAGTACTAACAGAGATACCTCCTAAAGTTTGGTCAATATGTAGTTCCGAATCATATACATTTATAGGCTCGACAGTCGTGATAATCTCCTGAATGATCATTGAGTCATCAAACTGGGGAGATTTTTCCTGACATGAGAAATAAGTAAGAAAGTATACATTTAAAAAAAAGAAAAAAAAAGAGGGAGTCAGTGGAAATACTAGATTAGAGTCTGAAGACATCAAGTCAACATCAACAATAGCCTTCTCAGAAACCAGAGGGGTCTCGACAGTTTTGTTTTTCTGTCAAGAATAGCAAGCATGTGAGCAAAAGGATGTAACTTGACAGACTAACGTAAAATTGTTACCTCGGATTGGTTGGAGGTCGAAGTGTTGGAAGAACTAGTCATAACCTCCCGAGTTTTAGAGCCAGTAGAGACTTTGGCGGCATCAGATGCTGTCACCATGGCAAAACCTTTGACAGATTTTGATTTCTTGGAGAGAGGGCTAGAAGAAGCCATTTTCTCTTTTCTTTTTCTGGATCCTTTTGACTGAGGATCAGAAACATAAGCTTTGGCTGACCGAGAGCTCTTCTTGACCAAGGGGATAACAGGTTCATTATCATCTTCGGAAGCTTCTCCCGAAAGTACGTCAGACTTAGACTTGCCAGGGAGGGGTTTGTCAAGAGGAATAGCTGTCAATAGCAATGAAAATAAGTTGATTGTCAGACGAAAAGAAAAGCGAAATAAGTGATTTGACAAATGAATACCTGAGTTACAAGTTAGAATTCTCGAATAGAATTCAAAGTCGTCATCGAGTTGAAGAAGAAACGAGCGAAGGTAACTGGATTTGGTTTTTCAAAAGGGTCAACGTAAGCATTCACGCTGTCCAAAAAGAAAAAGTTACCTCCTTTCGACGGTTTTCCTGGGTGTGAATCAGCTAAACCAAAAGGGGCACAAGGAATAGGCACTGACTTAGGAAAAGGAGCTTTCAAACTGTCAAAATATTCCCTGGTCATATTGGGAATATTCCTATACATGGCAAGCCTCTCAGATTCCTTATTATTATGCTTCCTTTTGGCTTCAGCCAAAACACTATTGACATGACGAACCATATCAAATGGTAACTTGGGATTCCACTTAATTTTATAAAATTTCTCAAAGGCTTGATTTCTTTATGAAGTTCACCTCGATTTTTGGTTGCTGGATCCTGTTCCTGCACGAGAGAATCATCAGTGTTACCCGCGGTGTCTTCAATACAACTCAAGCAAGTCTGTAAATTCAGATGATGGCTGGAGTAGTATTCATCCCACCAGTCAAGGAAGCTTTGAGTGACTCCGTGAAAGATCGAAAATGAAACGGGTTGTAAGAAAGTCCCGCGAACTTTGTCTTCCTCACTAATGGCAACAATATGCTCATACGTTGGGACTTTGATACCAATGAAATTCTAGTCAAGATCTGACGAATAGGGAGCAGGAATAGCTTGGCAGAAGCCAAGCTGACAAGCAACAGTGTTGGGTAAATGGAGATAGGCTCTATGAGTTTTAAAGCCAGGGCCATCAACAAAAAGAATTTTCTGACAAAGAAATTTGGTCCAAATGGATTTGTTGGATTTAGAGATGGTGGTGCTCAGTTGTGTAAACCATGTTGGACCGTATTTCCGGTCGAAAAAGGGAGAGAAGTTGATCTTTGGGGATGAAGATGAAAGCGAATGAAGAATTTTAAAATAAAATTTGAAGTTCGCAGTCTCATCTCTCGTCAAAGACTCGGCAGACACATAACAGAGATAAGAGCCATACGTGTCAATTGTCAAATCTGCGGGAGCTTTATATGAAAATTGACACTCCAAAACTGCATTTAACCATAATTGGAGAAGCCAAAGGGGCCCTCCTATATTGGTTTTCTTTTTAGATTTGACGGTGTCAACTAGCATGCTCATGCTATCATAAAGATTGGCTAAGACACATTGTCCTAATGCTACTCTTTTACCAGATGACAACAGATTGGCTAGAGGGACATATGAAGCGACCAAAGAAGCAGATTTGCTACAAAAAAACGTAAGCACATAGCCAAAGAAACAAGAAGGCTACATGCTCAGTATCCGTCACAGGATCATGAGCTTCACCTCTAAAATCTGCTATGTATTTAGAAAAAGAACACTTCGGCACGTAAACATCAATTTGATTTTCAATTTCTACTTCAGTATGCATGGTGGGACCATCTGGACGAAGGCCAGTAATAGCCGACATATCAAATAAAGTCGGACCCATCATTCCATAAGGAAAATGAAAATTATTCGTTGTTTTGTTCCAAAAGAAAACTGATGCTCCTATTAAAGAGAAGTCTACCAGTTTAACATGACGAGAAAGTTGAATGAATTCAAAGATTCCAGCTTTTTCCCATACACTGCGTTTTTCAGTTTGAACTCGGTCCAGCCAACTAATGTAGGCATCGAACCGAGTAGCAGGAGGCATTCTGAAAATCCTATTACTCTTCTTGAACATGTGAATGGGAATAGGAGTAAAAGAAGATAGAATAGCCTCATTTACGCTAGCGGAAGGAAAGGAATTGCGTAAACCCTCAGAAATTTCATTGTTGGCCACAATAGGACCCAAAAATGCAGCAGGAGGACTTAAAGCAATAGCAGGATCAAGAATAGGGTAAATTACCTTGGATTCTTGCCATAACTCGGATTTCTCCAAAAATGGGTCTTGAACCACTGTCCTAGGAGGCACGACTGTAGCATGAGGTACTGAAGATGGCACTTTAGAAGATGTGGCCATGGTTAGATGGAATAAAAATAAAGGGTTCCTTTTAAGAAAGGATTTTTGCGAGGGAAGAAGAAAAGGTCTTTCGTTAGAAAAGATTTACTAGTGAAGAAGGAAGGATAAGAAGAAGAAAGTCAATTCTGATGTGATTGATATTTAAAGGAGAATTAAAAACCTTCGGTTCGAGTTCCAAGAAACCTACGGCATCATGATTATCCCTATTAAGTAGGGATGAGATAAGAAGCAAGGTTTAATTAACGAATAAGAACCCGAGATTAAAACAATCGTTGGGGATTTGAAAAATCAAATTTTGCTATTCTTACGGGCAAAAAACCGTCGAAAAGCAAAATTTGGGGGGCATCTGTTAATAGAAATTTAAAATTCTTGACGGAAACAGATCCGATAGGATGACGGAAAAAATTGAAGAGTCGTCAGATAACCACCACAAGGAATCGAATTCAGCAAAATTGACAGGTTGAAAAGTTGACAGAAATTAGTATGTCAGACAGATAAAGCCGTCAAGAAAGGAAAATACGTCAAATTTTCGACGAATATATCCAGCTGACTGACGGAGGAATAGAAGTAACAACCCAACTTTCGACAAAGTTGGTAATAAGAATTGTCAGACAAACAAAGTATAGAAATGGCTAAGTTTCCGGTGGTTGACAAGATCAACAAGATAAGTTGTCAAATAACCAAACTGTGGACGACAAGTGGACATAAAACCACTCGAAGGACTGAGCAGTTAGAGAAGTTTACTTGTCAGATAGTTTGAAACATAGCAAAACTGCCATACAGGTGTCAAATTTTAAGATAGGAAGTTTCTTTAGGCAGTTATTTTGTATGCTTATAAATACTATCAATCCCGATGTAATCAAGGAGGTTGTACTTGAAGCGATATCCTGCATATCTCGATCACACAGCAGATTAAAGGATTGGACTCAAGTATTTCCTCCACCCCTTTTCATTTCCAGTTCAATTTATAATACAGCACCGCTCATTTAATTTTACATGTTCGTCTTTACCTTCAGCATTGCCTTTCATGTTCTTCATTTAAGTTTGTTATTCAGTCCTTTATTCCTCCCCAGTTATTTTTCAAGCCTTTTACTCGCTTTCGTTTAATTTCCTGCACTTTAAAAGCTTTCTTCTGCCCTTCACTCATTTAAATACTTTTCAATAACTTGCTTCTTTCCTTTAATTTACTGTCATTTACCTTTACTTGTCATTTACAAGCTTTCAATTAATTTCCTGCAACTTACATGCTTTCCTTTAATTTTCTCGTTGTTTACATGCTTTCCTTTAAATTTCACGTTCTTTACTTTCCTCTAATTTCGCTGCAAGTCACGTCAAATCCTTGTATTTCTGTAAAAGTAAGAAGCCATTCTTGTTTGAGCAGACATGCAAAATACTCATCCTTACGAGATTACCGCATAACTCGTCCGTCCCTACATTCGTCTGATCTTAAAATTATTTGTGACAAGAGGATTTTGGGCACAAACCAAAAACCAGCGTCAACACATACATTAATAACTTTTTGGGTCAGTCAGGAAGTTTCATTTCATGAATTTCTTAGGTCAATATGAAAATTTTCATGCAGTGGAAGCAAGGGCAGCCGAAAGTGGATCATAAGGTGGAATCATGCATATCATGCATTGCACTTTTAATGCTAGAATCATGAGGTGGAAGCAAAAACGAGACTTGTTCAAGCAGCTGAACGTAGATCGTAGCCTTTCACTTGATCATGGAGGTTCATTCAGTTGAAGTATATTGTGGGTTCAAACGAGTCCTGCCATAATTGGTGGATATTGTAACACCCTTCTCGGGCGCTACATCGTAAGTGATATTTTAAGGTCGAAAAGTAGATTAATTAAATATTGGCTATAAAAGAATGGGGTAATTTTTTTTCTTTGTCGTTAGTCATAAATATAACTACTTTGATTAAATGAATGGACAATAAAATTTTCCATTATCGTAATTAGGATTATATGTTCAAAAATAATTTACATGATACCCAACCCGACTCATAAACATATATCATAACCATACACAGATACATTATAAAGATATAGAGACGCAGCTCTTAAAATATAAGATACTTGGAGTCGCAACTCCATAGACAGTTACATTAACTTCCAAACATACCCAGCTGGCCAAACTAAAATAGAAAAGACCATCTTCTCTCATACCTCGTGAGAAGGAGAAACCCAACTGACGAGATCTAGTGGAAACTCTATTTGAGTCCACTACCGACGTCGTCATAAAAGACACTACTGGAGCTACTACAGTAGTAACCCTCGAACTAAGCCTTTTCCTCTTCCAAAAGGAAAAACATGGTCTACGAACCATCGACAGTCTGGAAGATGTCCACTAGAAACTCCACCATAGCGTCCGCAAGCTCGGACCTCAATCTCTACGATGCGTCAGCCAAGTGACATCTTGACGTCTCAATCTTCTCAAAAGAATACAGAAGACACATAGCCAGCCGACATAGGCAATATAAAAATAAGGAGGTGAGATTTCCATTTATCTTACACATAAGACAGACATACAGTGGTATGACTCTCAGTTACGTACAATTAACAATTATCAATCATATCTACACTCATAACAAAACAATAATGTTTCACAGAAACATGATCACAACACCGCGTTTTCCTAGATAGAAGATATCTAAGACTTGAGGAATGACCTCTGAATTCCTATACCATGGTTTTACGAACAGTAGGAGAGAGTGGTTCGGAGGATTGTTCCGGAGGTACCAGCTTTGGGTAATAAATATTGCGTCAATAGAAAAGGGCCTGCATGTCATAGGCTTTTTCGGGAACATCATACACTAGAAGAAAACACATAGCGTCTATTCAAGTATGTCGGTGTTTTTCCAGATCACCACGCCACAGAGGAGCAACCCACTGGGCTTATGTGAGTATTTCATAACCCCGACATCCCCAAGCATCAACCAGATTGACCCTACGGAATTCACACCCGCATTAAAGTGTTAGCTCAATCTCCTAGGCACAACGGCCTTACAAAATATAATTTTACTATGTGTTTAGGCAAAATTTGCCAGAAATGCGTTCTTGTTTATCCATCAGATGACATCTTGATGCCATCAGAATTCTCTCAACGTGCTTTTTCAGGTGCTAGATGTTCTCAACATCAAGCTGAAGTTCTCAAGTAACCTTTCATCTTTGTGTAAATATATCTTAAAACACTTTGTTTAAAAGTCCTAACGCATTATGAGATTGGAACACAAGTCCAATTATTTATTTCTCTGTACTTTTCTAATTGAGCCTTTTTCTTTGGCTTCTAAGAAAACAAATCATTCTGAGTCCATTAAATTTTATGGAATATGGATAATGAATTATCCATACTTTATGACTTAAGGTCTTAATCCACCCTACGTCATAAATTATTATGTTCGTGTTTTCACTAAGTCGTTCATGACTTGGGTTTTGTTCTTTACCGTAAATACTTGTCTTTGAAGACTAAAACCCTTTTGATCTTAAAACAAAAACCTTTAGATAAAATCAAATCAATTTTCAAGAATAATTTCCGTCAAAGATACATAGGTATCAGTTTCTCAAAACATTTTCTCGAAAATCCTTAAAAACGTTTAATGACGTTTTCGCCGCTTTTTACTGAATTTAGGCCCAAAAGCCATATTTTTGAAAACATGGTTCTTGATCACCTCAAATGTATTACTCTCCTAGGTTATATTACTCATATGAAAATGTTGAAACACTGATTTTACGTCTAAATCTCTATTTATACAAAATTTCTAAGAATTTGACCGAACATCGTTAATTTTGTAAATCGCGTAAATCATTTTTCAACGATTTTACACTCTAATAGCTCAAAACTCATTTTGGAGTTTTAGAACAGTTTAATAGGTAAGGAATACAGTTTCTAAATGTCCAATTACATAAATTTTCGAAAATTGTAGTTTAGACCCTAAACTTTCATTAATCACAAAAAGGTCCTTATTCACTTAAAACCTTGTAACTTTTTATTTATAACTTCAAATCACGCCAAACCAACTTCCCAATTTTTTTTACAATATTTGCAAAAAGGTCCTTGTTTACTAAAAAGCTTATATCTTTTTATGTATTAATCCAGTTAACACCAAACCAATTTTTATGATTTTGTCTCATCAAGGACTACAATCTTAACACACAAGAATATGAATTTCAGTGCAGCCATTGAAATTCTCAGAAATTGCATTTTAGTCCCTAAGGACTGATAAATCCATAACTTTCAATATACACATCCAAATCAATCCAAACCAATTTCTATATTCTTGTATGATCATGCAATCCTCATAACAATTATTCAAACAATTTAAATCATCATGGAACCAATTAAACTCTTTCATGGCCGAATGGCCTCAGTTCATCATGTTAGGCATTTTTTGTTTCACAAAACAATCAATCATTAACCAAGGTTCCAATTAAAGATCAATAACACCAAAACCACATATATCACAACCAACATATATCAAACCAAATCCTCCAAGAGGATCACACACATATGCAAATAAATATACAAATTTATACTTGGAATTACAAGACCACTTAAACACTAATAAACCATCAACATATCTACCCTAAGGTAGGATGATGGTAATCTCCACCATACCTCTTGTAGATCACTTGAAGATCAAACAATAACAAGCTAAACCAAGCAAGGTAGGCCACGGTTTTTTCCACCAAAACCTAGCCATGAACGGTCCAACAAGAAATCAAGTTAAAGATTGAAGAAAATCATCCTAGCCCACTGGAACATAGTTTCGGCCAAGTCAAGAAGAAATAGCTAGGGATCTCTAAATTTTCAAGATCTTGGATGATGAAAATAGAAGTCATATGGAGATCATAGAAATTGATCTTACATTAAAATGATTTTTCTATGATTTTCTAGAATTATTTGAAAAACTAGATCTAGGAATTGAACTTGAAGAAAACTTTGAGATAGGAAGAAATTTTGTGAAGAGAGATGAAGCTATGATCATGAATCATAAGGCTTTACCTTTTGAATTTCAAGAAATTAACAAGATCTTAGAGTTCCTTTGTAAATCAAGAGAAAGAACTTAGAATATTTTGTGTAGGAAAGTGAAGAACATGAAGATGAACACTTGTGTAAAGCAAAAAAAAAAGAAATGAAGATGGCCTTATATAGGGAGGTGAGGCAGCCACGAAATTGGCCCAAAATGAGGAGAAAAAATCGATTGTTTAATGGTAAATGGTAACCATAATTGATAGTAACTTAACCTAGGTTAGAAAATACAATATAATACTTTAACTATATATGTGGTGAAGGTGAAAGGAGTGGTGTGGCTGAGTTTGGACCACAAGAAGGAAGAAGATATTTTTAGTTACAAATCATGGTTGGCTAGCCTTGGTTGAAGTTAACAAAGCATCGGTTAGGTTAAGATCCAATATATCTAGATATTTTGATTCTAGCATTTATGGGCATTTATGATGGAGGTGACTCACTAACATGATTCATCCTCTCTGAGTCATCATGGATGACTCGCCGTTCTATCTCCCGGTGCATCTCTATGCATTCGTGTCCGGTTCCGTTGCTTACCTGATTAGGGTTTTGAGAGAAAGATGATGAAATGAAATCAAAATAAAATGAGTTTGATTTAGTGGAGAGGCTGCACGAAATCACTAAGAGAGGGAGGGAATTTTGGTCTAAAATTTTGGTTGGACATGAAAGGAATAAACAAAGAAGTCCAAGGGTAATTGGGTCATTTCACTTAAAAACTAGATATTTTGTGGAATGTCATCATTACTTGGCGACTCACCATGTGACTCTTGGGGTGAGTCATCCATGCTTACTCATCGCCCCTATCCTCTGGCATACCTCTGCAAATTCGTTTCCAGCTCCATCGGTTTACCCAACTAGGTTTTCCACCCGTTTTTCACTAAAATTTCACCTGATAAAATAGAATATTTTATTTTTGGGTAGAAATTCTTGAAATATATCTTGTCCCCAACAAGTGGCAACATTTTGAAATTTTTCGCTTTCGGGCTGAAATCAGGGTTTTCTGCCGGTATAAAATTATACTATCAATAAAAACGCAGACCGGTTTCCGTCTGAGGTTTAAACCCAAAATTTAACTATAACTTACTTCAATATAGAAGGTCTCAACTATGATTTTTTTTTTCTTCAAAATCATTTTCTAGGTCTCAGATAACAATATAAACAAGTATATATATATATATATATATATATATATATATATATATATATATATATATATATATATATATATATATATATATATATCAGCTACGTGGCTTTGAATTTCTCATCGCAATAGGAAATACGTAGGATCGAGATTGATCATCTTGTCAAGCCAAAACAAAATTTTTTATATACGTTCTCCTTTTAATTTCTCGAATAACTAATTAAAATAATGTTACTTTGGGATCGCTCTATGAAAAGTATCATGTTCGATCCCTTAGATTTGAGTTTACCCTCTATGTGGATGCTATGTACTTTCAGGAAATTAATTTTGATGATGAACAACAAAATTAAAACAATTGATTGAGATAATGAAAGTGCAAGATCAAGGCATCCAAGACCAAGAGAAGAACTTCAAGGGTATGTAGCTTAAGTTTGGTCTTAGGATTATTTGTATGATTCAAGTGTAGGATTGGCTATTAAAATTTAATTAATTAAAAATTGTTTTTAAAATTGAAAATGGGCTCAAGGTTTTTCAAAGAATTGGAAAAATGATTTCAATAACTTATGAAGTGAGCTAATTGTCAAAAATGTTTTTCATAAGTGTTAGAATGTTCTTTAGATTGAAAAATATCATTTTTTCTGATAAAAGAACTGCTCGTAATCGATTACCAGAACTCCTGTAATCTATTACCAACTTTCTGGATAAATCAGTATTTGAAATTGTCAGTCGTAATCGATTACCAGCACTCCCGTAATCGATTACCAGCTTTCTGGAAAACTCAGCATTTCAAACTGACAGCTCGTAATCGATTACCAGTACTTCTGTAATCGATTACTAGTCGCGAAAAGTGATTTCTGGTGCAGAAAATTCGTGACAGCTATGCAAAACGACCATATTTTGAAACCCCGCTAAAAATACTATGTAGCAGCCCTAAAAACCCTAGGTTAACACTCTAAGAACACTGGACCAACATCTCTAACCTTAAGATTCAATCTTTCACTCTTGAAATCAAGATTTGAGCCAATCCTACACAAGAGTCATAGTGCTTCAACTTGTATTGATTCAACCTTTTGAGGTATTCTTCTTTGTAATCACTTATTGCTTGATTTTTGTTGGTTAAAGAGAGTGAGGAATCTCTCTTGTTTGTAACAAGGGTGAGGTATCCCTTGGTTTGATTTAGAGGCTCTTGCACAAGGGTGGGGGATCCCAAGTGAAGAGTGCTCAAGTTTGTAAAGCTTGGATTTGCTTTAGTGGAAAATATTCACAAATGTATTGTGGGGACTGGATGTAGGTCACTCAAGGGAGTGATTGAACCAATATAAATCGATTGTGTGATTTTCTCTTTCTTTATCTTTTTACAATTTCTCAAAATTAGTTTAGGTCATAAAAAGGGGACAAAAATTTTAAAATCTCAATTCACCCCCCCCCCCCCCCCTCTTGAGATTGAAGCCACTTGGTAACACCCTAGACTTATTTGCGATGTTCAATCTCATTTAGTATCAATAATAATTTTTTTAAATACAAAAGCAATAAAGAATTACAAAATATCACAAAAAAATTCCTATTAAATCCGTTTTCCTCTTTTTATGTAAATATTAACTCAATATTTTATTCTTGTTAATATTTTTGGGGTAAGATAAACAATTCAAAAATTAAAAGATTTGAGTAATTAATTTAAGGTACTAACGTACCATTCGTAGAATGGGCGACGTAAGGTGTCAACATCTTCCCTACTCGTAATCGACTCTCAAGCTCAATCTCATTTTTTAAGGACCAGTTTTCCAAATAAAAAGGGTTTTCCAAAGTTTTCCTATTTAAATAAATTTTGGTGGCGACTCCTCTTGATCTTATTTCTCTTCACGGTGCCCAGGCAGGACGGTTGCCCAACCAAAGCACGGTATTTAAGATGCAACAAGAATTTGGGGCCACACATTAAAAGGAGGTTAGAACTTAATGATCAAGATGGGTTCAATGTAAGTAGAAACTTTCGATCTCTAGTTGTTGAAGCGAATTGGTATGAAAATCTCACATTTGATGAGCGACATTGATCCGCTGTCGCACACGGGTCAAAAACGAGTAATTGGGAAAACTGTAGTTATGGAACGACAACTCGAGTATCATATCTCAAGGACTCTTGGATTGTTATTAACCTTCAAATCAGTTTTTTTTTTTTTTTTTTGGGGGGGTTTTAGGATTAAAGATTCGATTAAGAAAAACAGTGCAAATAAGTGATTATCAATAAGCTAAAATGATTAATCTACTGTTTCGGTTTCCCAACTATCATTGATTCATATAAATTCCATGCCCTAAGCGGATTCTAATCCCTTTTCAAATGTAGCAGCAATTAAACAAGCGCAATTGACACTACGAGATATATGTTCCTATTTCCGAATTAAGCAAACGAATTAAGGCCATCGTGAATTAAGCAAACACGATCGAACACATGGGAATTAAGCAAACGCGATTAGGGTAGGGAACATATGATCATCGAAATTAATCAATACTTCTGCTATATAACCTGAATGAAGCAAACAAGACATATAGCATAATATTGAAGGCGAATAGCAACATGATTGGGAATTATAGAACCTCAAGTGTCGGCAGAAACCGATTACAGCAGATTAATCCCTGGTGATTAGTTCTCCATCACAAACATAAAAAAACCTGAAATAATTTGTATACAGTGAATGTCAAAAACTCCCTTTTTCTATCTGGTACGCTCCTATTTATAGAGTGGCCACGCGTCACGGCCGTGACGCATTCTGCCAAGGGCGCGCATTCAACTTCTAGTCTGTCACGACCGTGATGCCTATCACGGCCAGGCCGTGATCAATTCTAACTATGGGTGTTGATTTGTCACGGCCGTGACCTTCATCACGGCTAGGCCGTGATGGTCTCTGTCCTTCAGGGTCTTCTCTTCACGCCCGTGATGGGTATCACGGCCTGGGCATGATGGCTTCTGGTCTTCATAGGTAGCTCATCACGGCCGTGATGGCCATCACGGCCTGGGCGTGATGGCTTCTGCTTTAAGTGTCCTTCCCTTTTTGCTCTTCTTATTAAACTGAAAATATGAAATAGCAGTAAATGATTTATTTGACTCAAAATTAGCTAAAACTACTTCAGAGACTCAAAATGTTGCTTGAGGACAATTAAATCCAAATTTGGGCGAAAACGAGATTGAACTCGAATAATTAGCACAAAAACCATGATCTTACTAGTTATAAAACTAGATAACCAGAGGTTTATCAAAATACCCCAAACTTAAACTTTGCTTGTCCCTAAGCAAACTAAAACTCAAAAAGACACAAACTTGGCAACCTTAAAGGATTCAATCAATTTCGCACAAATTTCATGCAATCTTAACAAAACAATTTTTCTTCAATGTTTTCCCCCTTTGCATCAATGTAATCCCCACATTCATTTACTTTAAACAATTGAGAATTCCATCATTCATGCAATCAGTAATCTGAGTTGAGGATCCGAGTTACACACAAAAAGGAGATCACCAATTTCAAACAATTGCCTTCCTCACAAGGGCATTTAGTATTTCACTCATTCGCTCAATTTGTCTAGGCTATCAACTTTTCCACTCAATTTCACATTTCAAGAGCACTTCCCATGAATTTGATTTTCATCTCAAAATAGTTCCCACGGAAACATGCATGCAACATCAAAAGGTCTTTTAAAGGTTGTAATGGGGCCTGGCTAAAGGTAGGATTATTCAAAGGAACGAGGCTTTACATCCCTAGGAATTAAGAGAGCATGAAGCTTGTACACCATTATTTTCACTCTAATTCCTTTTTCCATTTTTCTTTTTGATGCTTTGGGTGGCTACAACCTTTTTCCTTTGACACCATTTTTTTGTTTTGCCCCTTTTCTTTTGGCAATTCTTTTTCTCTTTTCTTCTTTTTTTATTCTTTTTACCTTTGGCTTCAACCTTTATTTTTTTCTTTTTCTCAACCCAGAATGACATATCAAACCTTGTAGCCGCCCCAAACTTAGTTTCTTTCAACCCGTGTCTTGCTAAGCATCCATGCTCTCCTAATCCTAAGATTGGGTTAACATGGTTTTTCCAGACTTTTGGCTTATAACATAAGGTCATCAAGAAGCAATAGGCTAATTAGGCTCAATGTGGCTAACTAGGGAACATGCATTAGGGAAGGTTCTTTTTAGGCCATGTAGTTATTTCAAAGAAAATTGCCTAAATCATTTGATGCAACCATATAAACATGCAAACCATGAAGAGATTCAAGCAAATTCGGGAAAGTGCAGCTTAAAAGCGATTCACACAATTAAAAACAATGTTGGAGGCTCAAATTACTCACATGGACATTTTTGTAAATTGTTTGACCGAGATACAATTCCTAGTGTGTGCACCCCTTCACCCCAAACTTGTCATAAATCAAGCAATCACAATAAAATTTCTCAAAGTTCAATTTTTCAATTTTTCACATGGGGATCAAATTTTCAATATTCAAAACCTAGGGGGAAATCACCAACAGTCAACATATATCATGCAATCCATCTATGCTAAACTTAACAGAACCCATTCAAGCTTGCCGACATAAGACTCACACACATACGACACAAAGCAACACAAACAAGGAAAACAAAACAAAAAACAAAACAATTGGTTCCCTCCCCCACACTTAAGCCATACATTGTCCTCAATGGAAGAACATGAATATAAAATAAGAGTGAGGGAAAGGAGAAGGTTCTCCCTGATCAAGTTGCAGTGTAGGTGGGCGCTTCCAAGGAAAGCTCCTCTACTGTTGCATCTTCAGGCACTGAGCTCTCAATGAATAGCTTCAAGCGCTGCCCATTAACCTTAAAAACCTTGTTTGTACCTGCACTTTTTATTTCTACCGCACCATGAGGAAAAACATTAGTAACAATAAATGGGCCAATCCACTTGGATCGAAGTTTCTCAGCCATCACTCTTAGGCGGGAGTTAAACAATAAAACCTGTTGGCCCACAGAGAATTCCTTCCTAGAAATCATCTTATCATGGAAGTGCTTAGTTTTCTCTTTATAAATTCGAGAGCTTTCATAGGCTTCCAACCTAAGCTCTTCAAGCTGTTGTAATTGGAGTTTTCTTTCAAGCACGGTGCTCAATTTCTACAGGAAGATGACATGCCTTACCGAACACAAGTCTATAGGGAGACATCCCTATTGGTGTCTTGAAAGCTGTTCTTTGAGCCCAAAGTGCGTCTTCTAGACGGCGGCTCCAGTCCTTCCTATTTGGCTGCACCACTTTCTCCAAGATTTGTTTGATTTCTCTGTTTGAGATCTCAGCCTACCCATTAGTTTGGGGATGGTATGCAGTAGAGACCCTATGCACAACTCCATACTTTCGGAGTAAAGCTTCCATGGTGCGGTTACAGAAATGAGTGCCTTGGTCACTTATGATAGCACGAGGTATTCCGAACCTGCAAAAAATATTGGACCTGACAAAATTTGCAACAACTCTAGAATCATTAGTCCTAGTGGGGATAGCTTCCACCCACTTTGAAACATAATCAACAGCAAGAAGAATATAGAGAAAACCAAAAGATGCAGGGAAAGGACCCATAAAGTCAATTCCCCACACATCAAACACCTCACAGAAAAGCATAGGTTACTGAGGCATTTCACTCTTACGAGTGATGGTTGTACCTGCTATCTGACACTCTTTACAAGTGCGGTAAATCTCATAAGCATCTTTGAAAATAGTGGGCCAATAAAAACCTGAATCTAGGATTTTTCTTGCAGTCCTTTGTGGCCCAAAATGTCCCCCTACTTGAGAAGCATGAGAAAAATGCAAAATAGATTCAATCTCATAGTCGGGGACACATCTCCTAATTACCTGATCACTACCAAATTTCCAAAGATATGGATCATCCCAAACATAATATTTGGCATCACTCTTGAGTTTGTGAATTTGTGCCCTAGTTGCACCTGTCAGAAAAACACCAGCAACAAGATAGTTAACAATATCAGCAAACTAAGGAGTTACCCCATGTAACTGTAAAAGCTGCTCATCAGGAAAGTCATCCTGAATGGGGGAAGGATCTGCATCCCTATCTATTCTGCTCAAGTGATCAGCCACTAAATTCTCAGCTCCACTTTTATCTTTAATCTCCACACCGAACTCTTGGAGCAACAACATCCATCGAATCAATCTCGGTTTTGCTTCTGGTTTCTTCAACAAGTACTTTAAAGCTGCATGGTCAGTGAAAACAACAACCTTGGAACCTAGCAAATATGATCTGAATTTATCAAGAGCAAAAACAATAGCTAGAAGTTCCTTTTCAGTGGTGGTGTAATTAGCCTGTGCAGAATCTAAAGTTCTAGAAGCATAATAAATAACATGGGCAGCCTTGCCCACCCTTTGTGCAAGGACTGCCCCCACAACATAGTTAAATGCATCACACATAATCTCAAAAGGGAGGGTCCAGTCAGGAGGCTGGATGATGGGAGTAGAGGTCAATGCTTTCTTCAAGAAATAAAACGCCTTTTTGCAGTTGTCATCAAAGTTGAAAATGACATCATTCTTCAACAAATTTGACAGAGGAAGAGCTATCTTGCTAAAATCCTTTATGAAGCGCCTGTAAAAACCTGCATGACCAAGAAAAGAATGAATCTCGTGAACGCAAGATGGGTAAGGCAGTGTAGAAATCACCTCAATCTTAGCAGGATCTATTGAAATACCCTTTTCAGAAATAATATGACCCAAAACAATTCCTTGTTCCACCATAAAATGGCATTTTTCATAATTCAAAACAAGGTCAGTTTCAATGCATCTCTTCAAAACCAGGTTCAAACTATTCAAGCATGCATCAAATGAAGAACCATAGACAGTGAAATCATCCATGAACACTTCCATGCAATTCTCAATATATTCAGTAAAAATACTAATCATGCATTTCTGGAATGTGCCAGGAGCATTGCAAAGACCAAATGGCATCCTCCTGTAAGCAAATGTGCCGAAAGGGCACGTAAAAGTAGTCTTCTCTTGATCCTCTGGTGCAATGTGGATCTGAAAGTAACCTGAAAAACCATCAAGAAAACAATAGTGTGATTTACCAGCTAGCCGTTCAAGCATCTGATCAATGAACGGCAAAGGAAAGTGATCCTTTCTAGTAGCCTGGTTCAATCTCCTGTAATCAATGCAAACTCTCCAGTTATTCTGAACTCTACTGGGGACAAGTTCATTGTTTTCATTTTTCACCACTGTGAGTCCAGATTTCTTAGGTACAACTTGCACTGGGCTTACCCAATTACTGTCAGAGATAGGATATATGATACCCGCATGCAAGAGTTTTGTTACCTCCTTCTTCACAACATCAAGAATCAAGGGATTGAGCCGCATTTGGGGATGCCTAACTGTTTTAGCCCCATCTTCCAACAAAATCCTATGCATGCACCTGGAGGGGCTAATACTTGGTATGTCGGCCAAGGTCCACCCAATTGCCTTCTTATGCTTCTTCAAAACCTCCAAGAGCTTAGTTTCCTGGTCAAAATCAAGGTTAGAGGAAATTATAACCGGAAGTTTTTCATTCCTCTCTAAATAGGCATATTTCAGATTTTTCAGGAAGTGGCTTAAGCTCTAAGGAGGGTGGCTGCTCAATAGATGGTATGTTTGGGGCAGCCGTGCTGTCAAGAACTTCAGCTGAATAAACAGCTTCATTTACACTGTCACCCTGCAAGGTAGCATCAATCTCAGCACAAACAGCACAAAGGTCAGTGTTAGTACAATCAGCACATGAGTAAACATCATCAAAATCAGAAAAAGATGGAAAATCAGCAGCTGCAACCAAATCATGATAAGTGTCCTCAACAATTTCATAGAGCAACTCTATTTGAAAAACAGAATGCTCTTCCAAGGGATGCTTCATAGCATCGAAAATGTTGAATTTTGCAACAATGTTACCAAATTCCATGGACATGGTTCCATCGTGAACATCAACCTTTGTCTTCGCCGTTTTCATCAATGGTCTGCCCAGAATGATTGGTGATCTGCTTGAATTCGTTTCCCCTGCCATGTCCAGGATGTAAAAATCAGCAAGGAAAATCAAGTCATTAACTTGAACAAGCACATCTTCTACTACTCCAATGGGGCGAGCATTGGTCCTGTTTGCCAACTAAATAGTAAGACCTGTTTGCTGCAAAGGACCAAGATCAAGATTGTTGAAAACAGAAGTAGGCATAACATTGATAGAAGCTCCTAAATCTAACATGCAATTGTCGAATTTACTGTCCCCAATGGTACATGGAATAGCAAAAGTTCCCGGATCCTTGCATTTATGTGGCATTGCCTGACTGAGGGCTGAAACGGTAACCTTTTCAGGTGCAGGTTTAGGTTGAATGAGGGCTGAAACATTTCGTCCCAAATTGACTCTCTCATTTCCCTTCAACCTCCTCCTGTGTGTGCACAAATCTTTCAGAAACTTGGCGTATTTCGGAACCTGCTTAATCACATCAAGAAGCGGAATGTTTACCGCTACTTTTCTGAATACATCCAAAATCTCTTTCTCCTTGTCTTCCTCATCAATCTTTTTATTTTTCAGTACTCTTTGCGGGAAGGGAATTGGTGGTACATACTCTTTTTTAGCCTCAACAACAACAGAAGGTTCAGGTGTTACCTCAACAATTTTTTTTATTTTTTTCAGGGGCTGGTTCTGGAACTTTCCCGGATCTCAAAGAGATTGCACTCACATTAGGATTAGGGACATTAGGATTCACCACTGTTTGGGCAGGTAGTTAGTTTGATCCTTGAGCTTGCTGCATGGCATTCATCGAAGTGGCAAGCTGTCCAATCTGTGTTTGCAAAGTATGAATACTAGAATCCGTTCGCTGCTGAAACTGGAGATTTTGTGCAGCCATTTGCTTGAGAAGGTCCTCTAGTGAAGGTCCGGAAGGTGCAGAGGTGGTTACTTGGGGAGAGTTATGTGGTGGTGCTAGCGGTAACATCAGCTGTTGTTGTTGTGCGGATGAGTTACCATACCGAAGGTTCGGATGGTTTCTCCAGTTGGGGTGGTACTTATTAATGGAAAGGTCAGGAATGTTGTATCTGTTTTGATTGTTGCCTTGATGGTAAAGATTGGCTGCATATGCTTGAGGTAAATTAGTGACCGACTCATCTTTCAGAATGGGACATGTATCGGTCAAGTGCTCAGGAGAAGTACAAATACCACACACCCTTGCTGTTTGAGCTTTATCCACTGCCAACTGTTTCACTAAAGAAGTAAGCTCATCAAGTCTGGTTTCAAGGGTTTTGTTGGAAGAAGAAACATGGATCTCATTCACACCTCTTGTTTCGACAGAATTGCTTCTAGTTGTGAATTGTTGGGAGTTGAGCGACATGTTCTCAATCAATGACTTGGCAGCAGCTGGAGTCTTATCAACAAGTGCTCCCCCACTAGCAGCATCCAAAATGTTTCTATCCATTGGTAGCAATCCCTCATAAAAGTACTGAAAAAGCAGTTACTCGGAAATCTGGTGCTGAGGACAACTGGACACCAATTTCTTGAATCTCTCCTAGTACTCAGCCAATGATTCATTGCCTTGTCTAATACCACATATCTCTTTTCTGATTGATGCAGCTCTGGAGGCAGGAAAGTATCTCTCTAGGAAGACCTTCTTCAAATTGTTCCAGGTTGAAACAGAATTTGGCTCAAGATAATACAACCAATCCTTCGTAGCACCTTGAAGTGAGAATGGGAAGGCTCTCATCTTGACATGGTCGTCTGTTATTCCTTCAGGTCTCAAAGGTGTAGAACAAACAACCTAGAATTCTTTCAGATGCTTATGCGGATCCTCACTTGCAAGACCACTAAACCTTGGCAACAAGTGTATTAAACCAGATTTCAATTCAAAAGGAGCAGCGGCATCAACATATTCAATACATAAACCATTGTAATTAACATCAGGAGCAGCAAGCTGTCTTAGTGTTCTTTGATCAGCCATGTTACTATTGGTTGGTGAACTAATGCTGGCCTGAATTGTTCTACGGTGTGTGTGCAAGGTTCTCTCAATTTCAGGATCCAAATCAAACAAGTCAGAACAACCAGACCTAGTAGCCAGAACTAATTCAGCAGAAAACCAAAAAAGAATGCGAAAATAACAACAAGAGTCCCCAGCAACGGTGCCAATTTGATCCGCTGTCGCACACGGGTCAAAAACGAGTAATTGGAAAAACTGTAGTTATGGAACGACAACTCGAGTATCGTATCTTAAGGACTCTTGGATTGTTATTAACCTTCAAATCAGTTTTTTTTTTTGGGTGGGGGGTGGGGGTTAGGATTAAAGATTCGATTAAGAAAAACAATGCAAATAAGTGATTATCAATAAGCTAAAACGATTAATCTACTGTTTCAGTTTCCCAACTATCATTGATTCATATAAATCCCATGCCCTAAGCGGATTCTAATCCCTTTTCGAATGTAGCAGTAATTAAACAAGCGCAATTAACACTACGAGATATATATTCCTATTTCCGAATTAAGCAAACGGATTAAGGCCATCGTGAATTAAGCAAACACGATCGAACACACGCGAATTAAGCAAACACGATTAGGGTAGGGAACATATGATCATCGAAATTAATCAATACTTCTGCTATATAACCTGAATTAAGCAAACAAGACATATAGCATAATATTGAAAGGGAATATCAACATGATTGGGAATTATAGAACCTCAAGTGTCGGCGGAAACCGATTACAGCAGATTAATCCCTGGTGATTAGTTCTCCATCACAAACATAAAAAAACCTGAAATAATTTGTATACAGTGAATGTCAAAAACTCCCTTTTTTGTCTAGTACGCTCCTATTTATAGAGTGGCCACGCATCACGGCCGTGATGGCCATCACGGCCAGGCCGTGACGCATTCTGCCAAGGGCGCGCATTCCGTGATCAATTCTGACTATGGGTGCTGATCTATCACGGCCGTGACCTTCATCTGTCCTTCAGGGTCTTCTCATCACGTCTGTGATGGGTATCACGGCCTGGGCGTGATGGCTTCTGGTCTTCATAGGTAGCTCGTCACGGCCGTGATGGCCATCACAGCCTAGGCGTGATGGCTTCTGCTTTAAGTGTCCTTCCCTTTTTGCTCTTCTTATTAACATGAAAATATGAAATAGCAGTAAATGCTTTATTTGGCTCAAAATTAACTAAAACTACTTAAGAGACTCAAAATGTTGCTTGAGGACAATTAAATCCAAATTTGGGCGAAAACTAGATTGAACTCGAATAATTAGCACAAAAACCATGATCTTACTAGTTATAAAACTAGATAACCAGAGGTTTATCAAAATCATTGGGTTCCTGTGTACGACAGATATACATTTTGGGTTAGAATGTATAAAGCACAATGAAGTGAAAGTATGAATTCATTTTTTCGATGGGTACATATAAATTAAAGACCACATTGAATTGCAATTTATTGAACGGTATGACAATGCAGTGAAAGATAAAATTGAAAAAGAGAACATGGATGATTTCGGTTCATTCAATACAACAATTCTTGTATAAGTTGTTTTGGTTTTGAGCCCCAAATCCAAAAAGCATTTACCAATGCTAAATTTAAAGAATTTTAAGTTGAAGTTGCTTCTATGATATACTGCAATACTGGCTTCGAGAGATCAAAAGGCTTGAAACCAATTATAGTTGTAGAAAGTAAGAAGGTGTTCGACAAAATTTAAGATATAAGATTCAATGTTTCAATAAAGAAAACTTTGAGAAAAAAGGGGCTGTTTCTTAGCTTCAGTTTGCTCTTTATGTGGCTGCCATGAAGAGTCCTCCGAGCATCTTTTCGTTCAATGTGATTTTGCAGCAAAATTGTGGAGATGGCTTGATGATCAACTGAACTGTTCTATTAACTTGTCCTTAGTTAATTCTATTTTTTATGCCTTGAGTAATGTTCATAGTAATCAAGCAAAGGACTTATGCAAGGCTGTTGTGATTCACACAATCTGTACTATATGGCATTGTAGAAACCAAATGCGGTTTCAGGATAATAAGACTCCTTTCAGGAGTGCGGTTTTTAGAATCATTGGCTTCACTCATCTTTCTGGTTCCATCTCCAAGGATTCCAATTCGGCTTCTATGGCTGAATTTGTTATCCTGAAGAATTTTCCTGTGAGTGGTCATGCTAGTCCAGATCCCAAAATTATTCAAGTGCAGTGGCATCCCCCCTTGTCTCCTTGGATTAAGTGTAATAGTGATGGTGCGGCCAGAGGCTCCCCTGGCCTTGCAGCAGCTGGTGGCATTTTTAGAAATAGAAAATGAGTGTTTCTTGGTGGTTTTACTGACTTTGTTGGAAACACAATGGCTTTTCATGCTGAACTTCATGCGGCTATGATTGCAATTGAAGAAGCCTTCAAAAGAGGATGGTTGAAACTTTGGCTTGAATGAGATTCTAAATTAGTTGTGGAAGCTTTTACCTCAACAAAGCTTGTGCCGTGGTCCCTTAGAAATAGATGGAAAAACTATCTCTCCTTGGTTTCTCAAATGAATTTTCATGTCTCCCACATATATAGAGAAGAGAATGCTTGCGCAGATGCTCTAGCCTCTAAGGTTTTTGTAATTAGAAATTTCTTTTGGTGGAATCACCTTCCTATCTTTATTAGTAATGACTACCATAGAAATAGGTTAGAAATGCCTAACTATAGATTCATTTAATTTTTTATCATGGGTTAGGAATGGCCCAATCTTTTTGTATTCTTTTTAATTTTTAATAAATTTAGGTATGTTGCAAATGATAGATGTTGCTTTTTGTAACACCCCAATTTTTCGCCTTCTAAGATCGGTATGAATATAAATGAACGTTTATATTTTTACCGAAAACTCAGAAGATGATTTTGGGAAAACCAAAGTCATATTCATATCATACTTATTTTTATAAGTATATGGTGAAATTTTTGGTTGAAAATTCAAACGGAACCCGGTCTGCGTTTTCGCCGACAGTAAGATTTTACTGATCAGAAAGCCTAATTTTGACCCGATAATGAAATAAATATATTTTATATCTCATTTACAACAATAAAGGTTATTTTGAAAATTTTCAAAATAAATAAGTTATTATACTCGATTCGGGCGTAAAACCCTAAATCGTGTAATCGACGGAGTCGAGAACGGACGTGCGGAGACAAAACCCAACGTCGGATGCTGAGACCTCTTGCCACCTAGGATGGTGAGTCACATGGATGAGTCACCCATGTCATGATTACTTTTTACAAAATATCTAGATATTTCTTTAAACTAGTGTAAAGACCGTTTTGCCCTTGGACGATTTTACCCTTGAACTTTCATCCAAATGAAAAGTTTGCCCCACAATTTGTGGACACAAATCAGCCACATCCTCACTCATTTCTCACCACATGTTGGTCATAATTGCTTTTGGGAAATGACCATTTTGTCCTTATGTTGTCATAATACCACAAAAATGCCATTTTGTGAGATTACTACTTTGTCCTTGAATTTTTGTGTGTTAGACCCTTTTACCCCTCAAAGGCCACGGCCCTAGGAAGCCAAGAGGCCCATTTTCACTTCTATAAAAGGCCATCTTCATCTTCTCCACAAGCTTTGCCATTTTTACCATTAAAGCTCTGAGTACCATAGCTTGATTTTGTGAAGGAAGTAGGTGATTCCTTGCCCATTTTTCATTTCCAAGAGGTATACCATGCTTCTCTCACTCAATCATCATCATGTTTTCATTGATTTTTGTGATTTGAAGTCTTGATCATATTTTTCAATTCCTAGATCCAGAAACTTTAAAAATTCATAGAAAATCAGAGAAAAATCCTTTTAAAGTGAAACCAATTTCTATGATCTTAGTATCCTCTCTATAATTAAGATTCAAGAGGATACATCAAACAAAAATTTTGTGCCCTTTTATTTTGTCAAGGCCGAACCCTAGTTTCTAGTGGGGGAGGACTTTGTTCATTTTGTTAACTAGTCTTGCTTGATTCAATCTTATAATTCATATATATGTTGAGTCCAGGATTATTGAATCAAAATCAAATCTCTAAGACATTATTTTACACATGACCGAAATTATTTCCTTGAGGAGTTGAAAGATTTTCTTTCATTTTTCAACTTATGATAACTTGTCTTAACTCTACGCTACTCTAAGGTCATGGATCTAAGAGTGTGTGAAATTTTGAAATCTCTAACCCAAATTTAGTGTCATGGCCGAATTAGGGTTTTTGGAAGATTGAAGTATTTTATTTCAATCTTTGTATTCTAATCTTTGTTTTAGGGTTTTAAGTGATCAAGGATCACTAATCCAATAGCTTATGATTTTTAGAAATTTTTAGCTAATTAATTCCCACATGACCGAACCTAGCATATAGGATCATAGATGTATTTATTGTTTGATTGATGATTATTTTTTGTGTTTTGATGAAGGGTAATTTGTTGTGTGAGTCGTGTACGTATTTTACGGAAACCAGACGTTTGACGGAATTTCAATTCGACAAGAGAAAAATCTTCAAGAGGTAAGGGGAGTACCTGAGGGACTTTTCCGATAGCCATGTGTAATTGTTAGTGTGTGTGTGTCTTAATTATGGTGTGTATGTATTTATTTTTTAGTTCACATTATTTGCTTATTGATTATTTGCTGTTAATTATTTGATTTAACTGCATTTAATTATTTGTTATATTTGGTGATATGTTTTAAATTTATAAGTGTCATATTATTGATATGAAATAATTGTTGATGTGGATTGTAAGTTCGAAGGCTTGACAGTGGTCAGAGCTCGATTAAATACGCGGTTAAAAGCATTTAAAAGCTTTTATGAAATGATGAAGTTAATTTAGGTGGAAATAGTAATATGATATTACTTAATTAATTATTTGGTGAAAAATGGGAATTTATGAAAAATAATATTATTTTAATGATTTAACAGTGAAAGAGCGTTTTAAGAGTTATGGCGAGGACGTAACCGTGAATATATTTTAACACTGCTAATTTTCACCCAAGGAATTTCTAAATAATATAAAATATTATTTTATGAAGAAAAGTTTCAAAAATAACTTTATTACAATGTTAGAAAAATTAGTTTATAGTAAGGAGTCACGTTTTTGCCTATTTACGTTTTGAAAACGGAAAACGGCGGACAATTCCGTCAATATTGTTTTAGTTGTCTTAAAAAGAGATAAAATTTATTATTACTGAGGATTAGTCTTAAATAATATTTGTTGAGTTTAAATTAGTGAGTTTTAAATAAAATAGTGAATTTTCAACGTGAAAGGATTTTTGGTAAGCAGCAGATTATTTCAGTCAGATTAAGAAAGTTTGGTTTTACTGCTGTTTTTCATAGAATAAACATAGTTTAAAGTTGTAAATGAACCTAGCCGCCGAGACATCGGCCCTAGTGTTCCTAAAGATATGGCCCGGGGCTAAAGAAAGTGGAATAATGGACTAGAGGTCCTATAATCAGTGTATTGGTTTTGTGCACTAAAATCTCCGTGTCTAAGACCGGTGTATCGGTCTAGATTTCGTGATTTGCACACTTTTGACTTAAGGCCAGTTATGGTTTAATTGAGATTTGCACACTTTCGTGATTATGCAGGGTACCTTGGTAGGTATTCATGTTAAGGGATACATTTCACCATTGGGTGAAATGAATTGGGGGTCTTGGAAAGGCCTGGCTAATTACGACTATTTCCGGAGCTCGACTATTACTCAGATTTTATAGGCCGAGTTAATTACGACTATCGTTGGAAGTTCTTGTGAACTACTTACGATGATGGTTGGAGCTCGTATCCTACCGAGTTATGTACTTAAATGGTTGGAACTCGAAACCTTGACATGCCAAATTATTTGAAACTTGCCATATCTGTTAATGTTTATATATTGCCTTATTCGGCAATGAGAGCCTGATCAGCTCATCTATTGGTTGGTTGGAGCTCCGGAGATTAGGTCTCAAAGTTAGTTGATGAATATGGAAGTGTCATGGTTTTTAAAGCGGTTACGATTGACGGGTATGAAACCCTTTGAGATATATTTAAATATATTGTTGTCTTTAATATTTATGATTAAAATCCATATATTGGAACTTATCCTTGCATATACAGGTTCTTCTGTCTCTGCTATCGTACCTTGGTACACGAATGCAGATATTGCAGAAGAGTTCCTTAAGCCAGTTGGAGACTTAAGTCCGGATTGCGGAAAAAGATGTGTGGTCATAGGGATGATCACGAGGTCTTATCAGTGAGTGTCTTGTAGAGCGACCAGCTTAGGATTTCTTTGGGGTAGTATGATTTGAGAAAGTTCGTGTAGGTATTTTGAAAACCATTACATGGTTAAAATTCTGTTGTGAATAATATGTTTTATTTTTACTATTAAGATAAGTACGTTACGTACTACCCTATCGAAAGGAAATTGTTTTACGCCCAGATTTTCTGACTCCAAGTAAATCAAATTTTTCCGAAAGCACCCAGTAAAATTATTTTTAATTTATTTCCGCACGTGTTAGTATAGTAATGCCCAAGGGTGGTGTTACAGAGTGGTATCAGAACTGGTCGAGTCTTTCGGGATCCTTGGGGGAATAGGTCTGTTATGTTTTTGTTGTGTGATCTCTGGTAGGACCTTGTTTGAATTGTTTCTTTGTCGAAACAATGTGTGATTCTGATAGGTTTTGAGTTAGTCAAGACCTTGTAAGAATTTATGAACAATAGATGGTATATTGACCGAATTACTTCTTAGAAGTAATGTGTTTTAGACACATGAGAATACGCTTCAGTTTCTGGTTGCGGACTAACTGTGGTGGTTTTATAGGTCAGTTATGGAACCAGGAATTGGACAAGGACTTGGATGTGATCGTGATGGTGCTCGTGATTATGTCAGCAATGAAGATGTGATCGACAAATGAAACAGGTGGTTCGGGCTTTGACTAGTTTTGCTTCTATCCTGGTTGCCCAGAATGAGCTAGACCAGTTCCATGCTGCACTGGCAATCGAGGCGAAAAATCTAGCAAACATTAGAAATCAGAATCCTCAATGATTTTATGGGAATGACAACTCTGAGAAGGCTGACTTGTGGATACAAGAACTGGAAAACATTTTCGAGCTCATCAACAGCCCTGAAGAATCAAAGGTTCCGTATGCTCTTTCTCTGCTTTTCGGAGAGGCAGGATGCTGGAGGGCGGAGATTAGACACATACTCGGAGCGGTTAACCAGGATACTTGGAGTGTTTTTCGCGCTGCATGTTTTTCTGGATAAGTATTTTCCTCAGAGTGCCGGAGTTGAGAAGGGACATGAGTTCTTACGATTACAACAGAACGAACTATCTGTGGATCAATATACCACAAAGTTTGAATTCCTAGCCAAGTATTTCCGTTTCTTCCAAATTCAATTTGATGAAGGATGGGAATGTAAGAGATTTGAAGGAGGCCTACGACACAAAATCAAAGAGTCTGTGCTACCGCTGGGAATTCGCAACTTTCAATTCCGTAAGCAGAATCAGAAGGAGAAACAAAACCAGAAGAAACCTTATTTCGGACCCTCCGTGAATGATCAAAATCAACAACCTTATCTTGTTACTGCATCAGGAAGTGGAGGCCAAAAGAACCAAAACCGAGGCCAAGTCAGAAGATGTTACAAGTGTGGAGACCCAAACCATATGGCTAATACTTGTTCGTTAAGAGGAGTCAAATGTTTCAATTATGATCAAGTGGGTCACTTATCAAGAAATTGTAATGCACCAAAGCGTAGATCAGTTGTCAACAGCACCAGAACCAATGACAAAGGGAAGAGTCTACACTAGGAGTAGTGTTGAAAACTTCACAACCTGGAGGTCTTATAGAAGACAGTTACAGAGCTCTTCAGAATCTTTAGCAATGGAATCATGAACCAAAGCTATAGTTATGCGTAGGAATATTATATGTAAGATGCGTTCTTTAATGACCAGTACATGTTAAGTTTGTAATAAGATCTAAATAGGATCATAGGTAGGTACTCTTGATTATTTGACTCTCTAAAGTCTTTTGTGTTGTATGTCTTTTCAGTTGACGTCGGTAATATATAGTATCCATGACTTTGTTAGAATAAAGGTTTCTTGAATAAAATTTATTCCAGTCATTTTTCTTTTGATTGATGTGATCAGTCTAGATTTTTGGGGTCAGGTCATTTTTTTCCCTACAATTGTTGAATCAATTTTATGGAATTTTATTTTGTGAACTATCCTATTATTGTTCGGGATAGATACTTTCGTGATGAAAGAATTTTCTTGATGAGACTTAGTTTAGTCACTTTTACTTTTTGTAAGAGTGATTCAGTTTGAATTTTAATCGGACTGTTGTTATTTTTAAATCGTTGTTTGATAAATTCCTTGTTCAAATAATAAATTCTCTTCAGAGTGGGAACTAGTTGTTTTGTGAGTTCCTAATCCACTAGGTGTTTTCGTGAAAGAAGGAACTTTATTAGAGTCATGGTTGTAAATATGTATTAGCTATGTAGTTTTACACTCATGAACCTATTAAAGAATCTTTTTGCATATTGGACATTCTTGTGTTCTTTTCGGATTAATAAAGTTATTCTATGATTACTTACCTTCTTTTGAAAGTAAGACCTTGGGATTGAGGAAATCATGTCCAGTTTTGAGTCCCGAATTTCGAGGACGAAATTCTTTTTAGTGGGGTACTATTGTAACATCCCAATTTTACCGCTTTCTAAGATCGGCATAAATATAAATAAACGTTTATAATTTTATCGGAAACTTAGAATATGATTTTGGGAAAACCAAAGTCATATTCATATCATACTTATTTTTATAAGTATATGGTGAAATTTTTGGTTGAAAATTCAGACGGAACCCGGTCTGCGTTTTCGCTGATAGTAAGATTTTACTGATCATAAAACCTAATTTTCACCCAAGAATGAAATGAATATATTTTATATATCATTTCCAACATTAAAGGTTATTTTGAAAATTTTCAAAATAAATAAGTTATTATACTCGATTCGGGCGTAAAACCCTAAATCGTGTAATCGACTGAGTCGAGAATGGACGTGCAGAGACAAAACCCGACGTCGGATGCTGAGACCTCTTGCCACCTAGGATGGTGAGTCACATGGATGAGTCACCCATGTCATGATTACTTTTTACAAAATATCTAGATATTTCTTTAAACTAGTGTAAAGACCGTTTTGCCCTTGGACGATTTTACCCTTGAACTTTCATCGAAATGACAAGTTTTCCCAACAATTTGTGGACACAAACCAGCCAAATCCTCACTCATTTCAAACCACATGTTGGTCATAATTGCTTTTTTGGAAATGACCACTTTGTCCTTATGTTGTCATAATACCACAAAAATGCCATTTTGTGAGATTACTACTTTGTCCATGAATTTTTATGTGTTGGACCCTTTTACCCCTCAAAGGCCATGGCCCTAGGCAGCAAAGAGGCCCATTTTCACTTCTATAAAAGGCCATCTTCATCTTCTCCATCAAGCTTTGCCATTTTTGCCATTAAAGCTCTAAGTACCATAGCTTGATTTTGTGAAGGAAGTAGGTGATTCCTTGCCCATTTTTCATTTCCAAGAGGTATACCATGCTTCTCTCACTCAATCATCATCATGTTCTTCATTGATTTTTGTGATTTGAAGTCTTGATCATATTTTTCAATTCCTAGATCTAGAAACTTTGAAAATTCATAGAAAATCATAGAAAAATCCTTTTAAAGTGAAACCAATTTCTATGATCTTAGTATCCTCTCTATAATTAATATCCAAGAGGATACATCAAAAAAAAATTTGTGCCATTTTATTTTGTCAAGGCCGAACCCTAGTTTCTAGTGGAGGAGGACTTTGTTCATTTTGTTAACTAGTCTTGCTTGATTCAATCTTATAATTCATATATATGTTGAGTCTAGGATTATTGAATCAAAATCAAATCTCTAAGCCATTATTTTACTTATGGCCGAAATTATTTCCTTAAGGAGTTGAAAGATTTTGTTTCATTTTTCAACTTATGATAACTTGTCTTAACTCTACACTACTCTAAGGTCATGGATCTACGAGTATGTAAAATTTTGAAATCTCTAACTCAAATTAACTGTCATGGCCGAATTAGGGTTTTTGGAAGATTGAAGTACTTTATTTCAATCTTTGTATTCTAATCTTTGTTTTAGGGTTTTAAGTGATCAAGGATCGCTAATCCATGAGCTTAGGATTTTTAGAAATTTTTAGCTAATTAATTCTCACATGACCGAACCTAGCATATAGGAGCATAGGTGTATTTAGTGTTTGATCGATGATTATTTGTAGTGTTTTGATGAAGGGTAATTTGTTGTGTGAGTCGTGTACGTGTTTTTCGGAAACCAAACGTTTGACGGAATTTCAATTCCACAAGAGAAAAGTCTTCAAGTGGTAAGGGGAGTACCTGAGGGATTTTTCCGATAGCCATGTGTAATTGTTATTGTGCGTCTTAATTATGGTGTGTATGTATTTATTTTGTAGTTAGCATTATTTGCTTATTGATTATCTGCTGTTAACTATTTGATTTAACTACATTTAATTATTTGTTATATTTGGTGATATGTTTTAAATTTCTAAGTGTCATATTATTGATATGAAATAATTGTTGATGTGGATTGTGAGTTTGAAAGCCTGACAGTGGTCAGAGCTCGATTAAATACGCGGTTAAAAGCATTTAAAAGCTTTTTATGAAATGATGAAGTTAATTTAGCTGGAAATAGTAATATGATATTACTTAATTAATTATTTGGTGAAAAATGGGAATTTATGAGAAATAATATTATTTTAATGATTTAACAGCGAAAGAGCGTTTTAAGAGTTACGGCGATGACGTAACCGTGAATATATTTTAACACTGCTAATTTTCACCCAAGGAATTTCTAAATAATAGAAAATATTATTTTATGAAGAAAAGTTTCAAAAATAACTTTATTACAGTGTCAAAAATTAATTTATAGTAAGGAGTCACGTTTTTGCCTATTTACGTTTTGAAAATGGAAACGGCGGACAATTCCGTCAATATTGTTTTAGTAGTCTTAAAAAGAGATAAAATTTATTATTACCGAGGATTAGTCTTAAATAAGATTTTTGAGTTTAAATTAGTGAGTTTTAAATAAAATAGTGAATTTTCAACGTGAAAGGATTTTTGGTAAACAGTGGATTATTTCTGTCAGATTAAGAAAGGTTTGGTTTTACTTCTGTTTTCCACAGAATAAACATAGTTTAAAGTTGTAAATGAACCTAGCCGCCGAGACGTCGGACCTAGTGTTCCTAAAGAAATGGCCCGAGGCTAAAGAAAGTGGAATAATGGACTATTGTTAAGGTCTGAGGTGCCAATCTAGTTGGGATGTTTTGCACACTAATTGTTTGCTTATATATATATATATGTGTATATATATATATATGTATATATATATATATATGTATATATATATATATATATATGTATATATATATATATATGTATATATATATATATATATGTATATATGTATATATATATGTATATATATATAGCCCGTGGAAAAATGAATTTCAATCATGTATATTTTCAGCAATATAATTAGTTCCTTTTCTTTTAATCTCTTCAGGAAATATAATATTGGAAACTGGCACTACTAGCTAGAAATTCTTTAATCTAGTGGATTTTCCTGTGAAATTTTTTTGCATGAATTTCCTGTGAATTTTGAAGCAAATTTTTTTTTCCAGAAATAAGGTTTTTTTCTTGTAGATTTTAATTCGTAGAAATTTTTGACATTTCTTGTGAATTTCACTACGAATTTAAATTTTTCACAAGAAAATATGCAGGAAATTTCTTGCAGATTTTAAAATTCGTAAGAAAAAATTACCCACTTATTACTTGGAGACAGAGACATGTACAAAAAATTTACAGGAAACTATTTTAATGCTAATTTTTGAGCAAAATCAGCAGGTAATCAGAAGATTTTTAGTAGTGTGGTACATAGTAAAAAGTTGCTAATTTTAGACTTTGATGACTTTCCCCAGTTCCAAATGTTGAAGGAATACTTGATCATGCATATTAGAGTGACGTTGTTTATTGGTTTATTTTAATGGGTCGCTTAAAGTGTTTTACCATCTCTTTCGTTCTTTTATGTTATGGGTTATACACGGTGCTTCTCAAGAACTATGCTGGATTAGGAGACAAGGTTGACATGCAAAAGTTTTTGGCCGTATTAGTCTCTAGTGTCTTCTTGTCTTTTGGTGGCAAGGTATGAAATTTGTTTTGGTAGTGCATGAATAGGAATTTGGAAATGCATTATCGTGTTAGCCTTGAAACCTTGGCTTCTGTTATATTTTCTAATTAACAAAAACTGTTCTCTATAATTAATTTAGCAAAAGGAGGAAAGCTCATCAAGAGGAGATGCATAGTCATTTAAATCAGGTGCATGATTTTTTGTAGATATCTTGATAATGATATTGTTTATGTATAATCTTGGAGCAGAAAACTTTGGTGAATGCATGGTAAACACAGATGTGTTACAAATATAGTTGGATTTGATCTATGTTTTCTGAATGCTTTGACATGCATTTAAGGATCAAAGTCTCATGTGATGCAAAAGTTGAGAATGAATCTTTTTTGTTACACCACTGGAAAAAAATTAAATATAAATCGTGAGATCTCGAGAATTTAATTCACTAGCATAAATATGGTAAGATTAATTCATCTTTTGTATTGTTAAAGGTATAAAAAAAAATTATGATCGTGTATTCTCGTAAAAAAAAAGTTTTAAGTGTTGGAATTTGATTTTAAGGAAAAAAATTCATGAAACCTTGTTGACGAGAAAAGTTGCTACCTTGCTTGATTTGGTACTGTGGCTTGTGTTTTGCCTGTTTAAATGCTTTGCATGTTCTTTATATTTGAGAAGTTGATTAGTATTCGCAAATGTGTGACTAAGTTATCAAAATAAGAAATTGAACACTCAATGTTGTATGGCTTATTTGACATTCGGCCACAGAGGTCTAAATTGTTCTTGACTTGATATATATGTATAAAAATAAGATGATGTAGAAATATGGAGACATTCTAAGGCGTCTCTCGAAGCACTTTTGTCCAATATGATTGATAGATAAGTTTCCTAATTACCTGCGACAATTATATTTTTTTATAATGTCGTGATAACAACACACTAAGTACGATGTATAACTTGATAATGTCTGGTGATCTTTTATATTTGGTGGTATCACTACTAGAAATTCATGAATTTTTTGCGGAATTTCCTACGGATTTTTCCACATGAATTTCCTGCAAAATTTGTTGCAATTTTTTTAGAAATAAGGTTTTCTCCTGTAGATTTAAATTTGTAGGAAATTTTAACATTTCTTGCGAATTTTCCTACGGATTTAAAATTTTCGCAAGAAAATCTATATGAATTTTCCTGCGGATTTTAAAATTTGAAGGAAAAAATTACCCACAAAGGTATTACCTGGGGATCGAAATCTGTAGGAAAATTTGCAGGAAAGATGTTTCCTAACAATTTTTGAGCAAAATTCGTAGTAAAATTCGCAGGTAATCAAAGAGTTTCTAGTAGTGTATTATTATATTATCTTCTTGTAATGCTTGAAGAATCATATGTGTGGTAGCTATATGCTGGATGCCAATAAAGAAATTCATGGTTTATTTGAATGAGTTTTGGTCTACAAGTTCTTTAAAAAAAAAAAGAAGGTTTCATATTTGTTGGTTTTAAACCGAAGTTGCATGTATCATGCAGAAATAAGGTCCAAATCGTATGCTAGCTCTTGTCAACCTCTTAAACCACTAAGGTGTGTGGTTCGATTACTTTATCTGGTGATATATATTTTATTATATTTTACGAGCATTGCAGAAATTATGTGGGTGTTAAATTTGATATGACAAGAAATGATGAAGGTTGTTGGTGTTAAAATCATAAGGAAGGTGATAGTATATGACTATCACAAGAATATTGAGACAACCCGATGTCCCATTAAAGAGAACCTAATTTGAACTAAAACTTAATCGCAAAATTAACGTTAAGCGTATATATGGAAAACAACAGATAAATAAAAACCTTAAATGTAAATAACAGTCATACAACAACATCACATCATACACCCATATATATAAAGTATCATACATAAGTCTGTAGCATCAAATTGTAAAGGGAACCCCATCAGTGGGGCCCCATAAGACTTATCCTAGTTTCTTATGTCATAGCCACTTTTCATCCTCTTTAGATATAAAGCATGTTACACTTTGATCTGAAAGTTCAGACAGGTCAATCTTGTACAGATTATTTTACCTTTTAGAAGAAAAGAGGGTCTTTCCATTTTTGTCATTGACTATGCATACATCCTCAGAAAAAGATACAGAAAACACACTATCACACAATTGACTTATGCTAAGCAGATTATGTTTTAACCCTTTGACATAGAAAACATCACAGCTGATAGGTAAGGGAGGTGTACCACCAATTTTACCTACACCAACAACTTTTCCCTTCTGGTTGCCACCAAAGGTTATATGTCCACCTTTCTTAGGTTGGAGATCTAGGAACATAGACTTTTCTCCTGTCATATGTCGTGAGCAGCCACCGTCTAGGTACCATGATAGGTGTTTGCTTTGTCATGTTAAGCATGTCTCGGTTTCTGATTCTGAATCAGTATCTGCCATAAGACAGAGATTTGCTTCAAGCTCCTCTCCTTCACTTTCAGTGGAGCTTTCATCAAGTTCTTCCCAAGTAGCCATCATTCCCTTCTTCTTTTTGTTGAAGAACTTCTTGGAAGATTTATTCTTGAGTTGAGGACATTCTGCCTTGATATGACCAGGCTTTTTGCATTCATTGCACAAAATGACATTTCTATCATTTGATCCACCATCTTTTTTTTGTATTTTTCCTTGTTGAAGCGCCTGAAAGGTTTGTCCTTTCTGAAGTTTCTTTTCTTCCAGAAAATAAAGTTCATCATTTTCATCATCAAAGTCACCCTTATTTGATTCCTCATATTCTTCTAAAGATTCATCAACTTTGAGAGCTTTTGAGGTAGATCCCTTAGATGATTTCTTGTCAGTCTTGAGAGCAATGGATTTGCTCTTCTTTCCATTGTTTTCTTCAATAAGCTCCTGAGACACAACAGTTACAAGAGGTCTCCATTGTTTTGTAAGACTTCTGAGAATATTTTGAATGTGTTCCTCAATTTTGTAAACCTTTCCCCGATTATTCAACCCATTAGTTATAGTTTGAAATCTCCTATACATTTGGCCAATAGTTTCTCCTTCTTCCATTTTGAACAGTTCATATTTCCTGACCAACATACTGACTTTGGTCTCGTTTACCTTGTTAGTTCCTTCATGAGCAACACCTAGTGAATCCCATATTTCTTTTGCAGATTCACAAGCACAGACTTTTTCAAACTCTTCTCTGCTCAAAGCACACATGATTGCATATCTAGCTTTGGCATTTAACTGCCATTTTATCCTTTGATCAGAGGTCATGTTTGCTTTAGGAAATTCTGCTCCTTTGTCATTTTTAGGAATGTAGGGACCTTCTTCAATGATATCCCAGAGATCAGAGTTAGTTTATTGTAAAAACCACTTCATCTTATCTTTCTAGTAGATGTAGTCCTCTCCATTGAAGTATGGAGGTATCGACATTGAGGATCCTTCTCCTACATGATTCTTGCTTATGCTGGTTTCTGCTGCCATTTCCAAGATCTTTTCCTCTACATTGTCAAGTGCTCAACCCAGAGGATGAGCTCTGATACCAACTGAAATAACCAAAGTTAACACAAGAAGGCGGGGTTGAATTGTGTTTACCAACATTTTAGTAAATTTGAAAATTATTTTCTAAGGCACAACAAGAAAAAACAAAGCTACATAAAATTAGATGGGTGACTCGTCTAATTTTAAGACAGAACACACACACACACACACAGAAGGTTAAAATAGAGTTTGATATTCACAATATTAACTCCCCAAGTTAAAAGCTTAAACAAATAACTCTTAAAAAAATTAAAGAGATAAGGTAAGAGGAATATCACTCAAGAGTTTTATATTGGTTCACCCAAAAATCCACAGGGCTACGTCCAGTTCTTGATAGTACCAAGTTTCCACTATAACTGGTTAGATTACAGTACAAGTATTCTTTGCACACCTAGCCTCTCTAGGCTCAACACTCAAACAAGTATTCTTTTCTCACCTAGCCTCTTGAGGCTCAACACAGTAAGGAGTAAAGGTTTTGAGTAACCAATACAACTTGCAAATATTTCAAATAACACTCAGAGAGTGAAATAAATATGAAGGTATGGAAGACTGCGAATTAATATCAAATGATTGAAGAGCTATTCAATGAAGGAATGAAGAAGTAAATGAAGAGAGTAAATGCTTGTTTGAATATTTGCACAGAGCTCTTAATGTTGTTCTACTTCTTGTCTTCATCTTCATGGTTTGGTCTATATAAAGACCTCAATCAATTTGATCCGTTAGGCACAGCTTCAGAAAGTGAGCTCATTTGATTTGAGCTTCTGGGACTCCATTAATTCCAAAGAGTTGTTCTGTGTAAGCATTAAATGTTCAAGGACGTTGAGATTTGACAAGGCAGACTAAGAGTACACTTTGCTTCTGAGCAGTTGTTGTTTCAGAGTTGCAGTGGCAGACTTCTTGTACTTGTAGCAGATTGCTTTCCTCTTTCTGTGCAACACTCAGTTCACTTTTTGGAAAACACTTTTACTTTGTACTAAATCAGCTAAAAGCTACTGACTTGATGCAAAGGTTGCATGTTTATTTCTTAAAACCTTGAAACAATAAGTTCTTTATTCTTTATCCTTGGTGCTTTTTTCCAGAGGTCTTCGAGATCCTTAAGGAAGACATCTTTTTAAATAAGGTTGACTTTGGACTTCCTTCTGACAATCTAACAATGAGACTTGTGCAGCAAAGTTTGAGAATTAGACGAGTAGAAGTTGAGTCTAAAATCAGACGAGTGTTGTGATCCAAAACTAGACGGGTGAAGGGAGCCATTTTCAGACGAATGATCCATTGAGGCTTCTTCAGATTTTTGATTCGTGCCACATCATCAACTTGATTCAGAACTTTGACTTGGTCTTCCAGGCTTAGTTGACTTGCCTCGTCAACAACTTTGAATCAGAACTTTGACCTTCTTTTTAGACGAGTGATTTTTCAGACATGTCTGAAAAACCGCAGCATGCTAAAGCTTAGACGGATCAAAAATTAGATGAGTGATCCTGAGACCAATATTCTGCACACTTAAACAGATTTGTCAGTAATTTCACATGGTTCAATAATACCATACTTAATATATTTGGAATCGTCAAAACTTAGAGAATTTACACATTGAATATGTTCCAGACTTATGAGGTTTCAACATATATTCCATTGTAAAATGTGTGGACAATCAACCACTTTTCAAGCCCATGACGAGGACATTCTTACAATAACCCTTTAAACATGTCCCATGCTTCAGATATTATCTCTGGTTCCTTCTGCATAGAACATGTGGTTTGATTCCTTAGATGAGCAGTCTTACTAGGAGGAAAAAGTTTGTCTAGGAAGCATTGCTCCAGATGCTCCCATGTTGTTACAGACCCTGCAGGGAGAGAATGCAACCAGACTCTAGCCTTGTCCCTCAAAGAGAAAGGGAATAATCTATCCATATAGCATCTACTACAACTCCATTGTGCTTCAAGCTCTCACAAAACTCCAAAAATACCTCCACATGAAGGTTAGGATCTTCGATTGGTGTACCTCCAAATTGATTCTGTTGAACCAGTGAGAGAATGGAGGGCTTCAACTCGAAGTTGTTGGTTTCAATAGGAGGTCGTGTGATGCTAGATCGCGAGCCTCGCGTACTTGGTGCAGCATAGTCCTTAAGGTGGCGTTTGGTTCCCTAAATGTTTTATTCCCAGGCAAACTATATTCCTGGGAATCACATTCCCGGGAATGTTGCTTTCCCACCGTCACACATGGGAATAGAGTTTTCCCTACTTTATAACTATCATTCACTAATTTTATTCTCGGGAATCTTTTATGCCTAGGAATAAATTTTTAAAACTTGAACCAAACATGGGAAACTTTTATTCCCTTTACATTCTTGGGAATACTTTTTTAAAACTTGTACCAAACGCTACCTAAGTAGCTTATTTTCATCAGCATTAGCAGCCATGATTGGAGTAGTTTGTCTTTTAGCCGCTTCTTACTATCTTTGTAGTCTTCTACATGCGTGAAAGGTCCTTTCAATTTCTGGATCCGCTTCAAAAAATTCCTCAAAACTCCTAGACCTTCGCATTCAAGAACAATTGCCTGCAAAAGAAAAAGGAAACAAAGAAAAAAAAACATAAAAATAATAATAAAATAATTAAAAAAAGAATGAGAAAAAAATGCCCAGATTAACCAACATGCATATAAACTGATATCAACAAATCATAGTCCCCGACAACAGCGGCAAAAACTTTTGTGTACCGTAAGTGCACGGTTTTGCCAAAATTAAAATTATCGTTCCACTAGGACTGTATTGATGAGTACTGGTTACGTACAATTATGATTATCTAGACTGAATCAAGTTTAGTAGAGTGACAACAAGAATTGTGAATTCTGAAATTAACAAATGGTAGAAAATCAATTTATAAAAATTTCTAGGATTCGGGTTCACCACAGTAATGATTAGCGGTCCCTAATGATTTCACCCTTTCTTTACTAAACTACTTTTGAAGGTGATTTATCCTAGGTAATTATCATCTCTTTTCAGAATATGCTAACTTGCCCAATTAGGCCAACTCCTACTTTTGTGGTACAAGCTATAAGAATCCAAAATAACATTCAGAATAAAGAAGAAAATACAAAGGAAGAGGAAGAAAAACTCTGAAGGTTGCAGCAGTAGAGAATTCCTAGAGACCTCCCTCAGCAAAGATCCTTTAATCCTTGATGTTTCTTGTATTTTGTAGTGTATTCTCCTACATTTTCGATCCCCCTTCTGCTCCTTTTAATATCCCTTTCAATTTGTGAGCACTCCTCCATCAATAAAGGAGCAACAACTTGGCAATTATAATTCTGATGCACACGATCCATGGCCACGTCATGGATTGTTCCAGCTCTGTTAAAAATCACGCGAAATGAGGAATTAAAGTTCCCCGGCCATAGCAGATTCCACGACCAGGCCGTGGATCTTGTAGGCTTCATTCTCGGGAGTTCCTCTATGTTCCACATCCTCTATGTTCCACAGCCATGGCAGGCTCCATGGCCAGGCATTGGAACTTGCAGCGAATAAAAGAAATGGAGCAGCAGCATTCGTGGGTGTGGTACATTCCATGACTAGCCTGTAAAACTTGTAATCCATATACTTGTGCAACAAAAATAAATAGAAATCATCTGATCTAAAGGCAATTTCAAAAATGCATGGTAAATGCAAAAAATTACTAAAAACTATGCTAGAAAATGTAACAATTAAATTCTAACTAATATGAAAAAATATGCATGTTTCACACACATCATATACGTGGCGTTGGGGGGATCCTAGATGGATGACCCACGTGTCAAAATCCTCTATGTCCTTAAACGTCAGAGCCAAGGTCCCTGAAAGCTGCATGGGACCCCTCGGCAACATCTGTACTCACATAACATGATACAACAACAAACCCAAACCGGTATATTGCAAAGGTAAGATACTCAAAGGATTTTATTGTAATTTTAACATACTCGACACACCAAAAACAAGATAACATGTATTCACAGTAATATATATAACAACTTGAAGGAAACACAATCTCTATAATAGTGCAATCCACTCAAGGGATTTTCCATTCAGACAGTCAAAAAGATTTTCCGAGAAATACATGATACTTCATATATCACTGTCTATTTCTTAATCTTCGCAGATCCTAACTTCCTTTCCTTGAGTGATAGACCCGCAATAATCCCATAATAAAATTGATTTCATGAGGTCGGTCTCTCAGTTTAGGTTCTGGCTCCAATTGTTCAAGGGTATCATGTCTCAACCTACATAATATTGTCCAATCTCTGATTGAGTCCATCCGTGTTTGGTAATTGTTACCACTGCACGGGGTTGCTAAATACCAACCTCATGTGGAATCCCGAACCCAGATGTCCCTACAGACCCAATGGTCTTAACTGGTCCAACTTGTCAATCCTAAAGGATTGTAGCTCGAAAACCATGGCATGTCTACCAGTTCATACATGTAAAACAATTAGTTTTATGTTTTCTTTTTTATTTGTTGTTTCTTGTCGAGGCTCAATGTTCATAACTAAGTTTTCAAAGGCATCAAGCCCATTCATACTTAATATAGGACACATAGTCCAAGTGCTCATTCACGAAACTCTAGACCGATACACCAGTCATTAGGTTCACCGATATTTGACACGAAGTCAAGTGTGCTAATTAGGACTTGAACCCGTGATACACAGGACATATAGTCCAAGTACTTACTGATAGGATGTGACACCTTCTACCACATGTATTCATAAAGCATAAAAGATATAAAAGAAAGGAACACATGCATATTATATCATAATAATAAAAACCAGGGAAAGGTTGCCGTATTGTAACATAACTTCAAACGCGGAAAAACCAAAACATGTTTATAAAAAGAAAACATAACATAACTGAAACATAAGCAAAACCCAACCCCCGATGTCACATTATAGAGCTGGTATAACCATAACCAAAACGATACATGCAAAACAAACAACAAAAGACGGGGAGTAAGAAACTTATATATCAACATAATGGCATGGAAGCAGTTAAACATATCATATCAAACATCATAACATCTCAGCATATCAACAACATTCATATCATCTCAAACATGTATGCTATGCGATGCAGCTCTACTCCACTACTCCACTATGAACTTCGATCCAATCTACCTCAGAATGTCAACTTCGGAGTTACATATCCATATTGGCCAATAAGCACCAACGTCGGGGCAATCCACCAAATCATAGGTGGACCCCTTGGATAGCCGATGCACCTTACTCTCGGATGCGCCACCACGGGGGCCAGATCGCCTTACTCTCGGACAACCTCCCCTATGTTGAACATCCCCCACTAACATCTCCGATGCGTGAATGCATGAACAATACAACACAACACACAAAAACAATCACCACCTCCGCTTGGGCCACTTGGCTACGCAAGTTTTATCACCATCAACACCTCGACCACTTGGTTATCGAGGCTCAACGTTATATTTAATCTATAATCTATTAACACTCTGGCCAATAAGCACCAGAGCTCAACACCTCGACCACTAGGCTATCGAGGCTCCCTTGGCCACTCTGCTACCAAGGTACAACATTAACAACAACACCTCGACCACTCGACTATAGAGGTCCCCCTTGGCCACTCGGCTACCAAGGTACAACATCATCTTTTCACTTTAATTATTAACACTCTGGCCGATCAGCTCCAGAGCTCAACACCTTGACCATTAAGCATCAAGGTCCCTTGGTCACTCGACTACCAAGGTACATTATTATCTTTAAGTTGTCTAACTTGTCTTTATTAGTTTGCTGTCTTCTTTCATTATTAGGAACAACTGGGGTGAACCACCACTGTTATGCTTTCTGTGTTCTGTTATGGACAGGTGAGCACAGGCGTGCTCACCCTCAGCACGGGCATGTTGCACTTTAAGTTGAGCATGGGTGTGCTGCCTAACAAGCACGGCCGTGCTCGTTGGAGCATGGTTGTACTAATCAGGGCAGAAAGGGTTGGAAACCTTTACTATGTTTCCTAGGGCATTCAAGGATCAAACCTATTGGATTAAACTACACCATCAATCTTTGGTTTCATTATTCTTAATTAATTTCCATGTCTTATCATTATGGGGAATTAATCCTTTAATTCCATCTTAATTATTGACATCCCTAAAACACTCACGAATCAATCCTAGGGTCTTTAATTAAACCTTTGAACATAACCTTGTCTCTCATACTATATTCATGTCTTATGAACAAGCTGGGAAAACATCCCTTAATTCTCTTGCATCATTGTTAACATCTTTTAACGTCTTAACATCATTAATAAGCCCTACTAGTTGGTTAGAGTCTTATTAACATTATTGTTGGCATAACTGCCTCAACAAGCAAACATTCATTCAGAGCACTACATCTTCATCATCATAACATCATCATTATCATCATGAACATTCATTCATAACGTTATCAATCCAAACATAGTCATGGCATAAATATCATTATCAATTATAACAACAATAGGCATACCAATCATCAACCACAAATCACTAAAAGGCATACCAATCATCAATTAAGCAAATATCATCATAAACATGATAGAAAACAAATAAACAATTAACAAACAACAAGTCATTGGTTAACCCTTCATATTATGCTACCCCCAATTCCTACATGTTAATACTATTCCATCTCCCCATACTTGATATGAATATTCTCACTACGACAACCACTACTAGAAATCCATCTTTTTCGGACAAATTTACAGATGGATTTCAGACGAAAATTGGATAAATTTCGAACGGATTTCGGACGGATAATTCATTTCGGACGGATTTCGGACGGAATGGCACCCATCTGAAAAAGCCTCGTTGGAAATTATAAAATCCGTCCTAAATTCTGTCCGAAAATATTTACAGACGGATTGCGGACGGAATATGGACAACGTGCAAATCCGGATTTTGGTTATTTTTCGGACGAATTTCGGACAGATTTATTTTTGTTTTCCAACGGATTTGGGATGGATGTTGTGATTTTATTGGTTATTGTTCGGATGAATTTCGGACAGACCATTTAGTGAAGCGTTCAAGGGCCAGGCCGTGATGCCCATCACGGTCGTGACATGTCAACTGAGCCAGACCCCTTCTAGGCAGAATCTGTCACGGCCAGGTCGTGATACCCATCACGGCCATGACAGACCATTTAGTGAAGCGTTCAAGGCAGAAGCTGTTACAGCCAGGCCGTGATGCCCATCACGGCCGTGACATGTCAACTGAGCCAGACCCCTTCTAGGCAGAATCTGTCACGCCAAGTCGTGATACCCATCACGGCCGTGACAGACCATTTAGTGAAGCAACATTCAAGGCAGAAGCTGTCACGGCCAGGTCGTGATGCCCATCACGACCGTGAAAGATCACTTCACTTACATTACAGTTTCACTATCTATGCGAATTATATGGCACCGATCACTAACATTTGCAGTTTCACATTCAATCACAAAATCATGAATTTGACTATTGTTACAAAATACAGCCTTGGTACCATACAACTTCTAAAAATCAAATACCAATTGCTGCATGCAATCCAAAAGTCATGACTTAAAAACTATCAGAAGATCAAGCCACTGTGAATTGTGAAGGTCATGTAATGAACCAAACAAAAAAAATAAATAAAGTTGCCAGAAGAACTATGTGACCCACTTGAGTACTGCCTTGTCATGTTCTCTCGGTTTGAAAGTTCAGCAGCTACTCTTGCAGCCATGCTTGCAAGTTCTGCAGATCCTGAAGCGAATCACCAAGTGATTATCATTTCCATAATTTTTTACAATAGAAGAAAAAGTTCAAAGAAACCTTCCCATCTACATTAAACCTTTAAATAGAACAGATAATACTTCAATTTAAACATGTAAACGCTACTTCTTAATAATCAAACTAGACTCAATATTACCTGCTAACCCACATATCCAGCAGATATCTAAATGAAAGAAAAAAAGAATTAGCAATGTAAAGTGGAGTGCTTATGTAGTCCCCAACTGTCGCTGTCGGTTTTTAGTAGTATGCCTTCGATAGTCCTCATTCATCAAAATGAATGCATCAAATGCTACTAATGTTAAAATCTAACCGTACCTCTTATGAATCTTTTGTCAATTATTCATTACAAAATGATGGACACAATAGTAGATTTTTTTAAGGTGGCTACAATATTTCTCAACAAAGCCTTTTCGATACACTCATTAGAAATTCTTTAGTACTAAGTACTAACAGCACAAATTAGCTGGTACTAACATATTACCTCATCGATTCCATATTTTGTAAAGAAGCATCGACAATAATAATCAAATCCAGATTCTGGAGGAGCAGTCCAAGAAGCAAGTACGCCCCCGCCAGGGAATTTTGCTATTGCAGCAGTATCCGGCTTTAGTTCTGCAATGTCTTTTCCTGAGGCAAGTTCAACCTACAAAACAGTATAAGCTTCACCACTCACACAGAATATGCAGTTTGAATGATTCAACTACAACATACTGTTTCCTAATATCAACAAGGTTAACAGAAGATAAGACTGTCTTTACACTGAGAAGTATCAAGAATTGCTATGTGGGAACTAGTACATGGTTTGCAGGTTTATTAAGAAAACTTTTTAACTATGGTCCAAAGTCCAAACCCAAAGTATGTTGTATACTAGGAAAATAATCACTCTGCAACTGATTTATGCTAGAGAACAGAACATAAATGAGAAACAGATACTGAGAATTACCAAGAGGTCATCTCCATCTCCAATGGTAGTCCTCTTTATATCAATGATGGAGGCACCATTCAAGGCACCAGAAATTTGTGAGATATCATCACAATTGAATTCAGTAAGTGTATCAGTAAGGAAATCCAATTCAACGAAAATCTCAACATTTGAGGCATCTGTTCTATTGATGCATGTGACCCTTTTAGCAGTTAGAACTCCAGATAAAGTCAGAAATTCAATAATATTGGATTTCACCAAACCGGATGAAAAGAGAATATGTGCAGATGCTAATGTGGCATGGCCGCAAAGCTTGACCTACAAAAGTATACCAAAAATGTGAAAAATAATTAGATACTCTCATAGTGCAGTCTTTTTAACGGTCTAGATTTGATTTAATAATATTTTATTTTCAATGCAACAGCATGTTTGCTTATTTGGTGCCTCATGTAATGTTCTTAGTGGAGTAGTAGACTTTAAAAGAATTTCTCAAAAAATAATGTAAACAGTTACAAGTACTCCCAGTCAAGCATTTGGCAAAGGGAGCAGTACACTATACAAAACAATGCTTCTTATTTTAATCTAAAAGTACTTTTGTTAATGGTTAAGCATGATATACTTGTAGATCCAAGAACATGAACTTGCACCTAACTAAAGGACACTAAATAAATAATAAATAATAAATAAAAAAATTCTCATTGGGCATGCATTGTTCTGCCTATTGTTTTTGCAGACATCACATGCTTATAAGTCAAAATATTTAGTAAAATGAATTGTTTTATTTTGTGGTAGGTAACCTTCACCTTTGTAGTAGAAGTGAACCATCTGAGGCGGAAACAAGCATTTGAGGCTCCATTGAGTGAGATATCAGAGCTCTCAGACTTAGGAATCCGATTCAAGTAGCACGTCTCTGAGATATTGAACTCGGTTGCTACGGCTTGCATCCATTTTTCAAATCACAGTATGAAATCAAAAAGCTAGGGTTAGGGTTTACAATTTGGGGAAAACTCATTTTAACTAAAGAATAATGAAATTGGTTTAGGGAAACACTAATTCACAGTCCCAATTTCATAAAACAAGGTTTAATTTTAAGAGTAAAATCTGAAATCAAAGGGTTAGGGTTAGGGTTTCAAAATCAATTTGGGTATTTCTTGAAATCCAACAAGGTAAGGTGAAGAATCACTCACCCACAAGTAAGGGAGAAGAGATGGTGGCGGTCTGGCTGTCCGACGCGGCGGCAGTGGCAGCGGAGGATGGTGATGCACTTCTGGACAACACCAAGATCTAAATGAAAACAATAATCAAGCTTTAGGGGAAGAGGAAAGGAGGTGTAACAACCCATAGAGGTTGAAAACCACCATTAATGGCGGCAACCAGAGCTTACCGCAGTGGAGATGCCATTTCACGACGGCGGAGGGCGAAGCAGCGACCAGGCGCACGCAGGAAAGGGCTGGGTCGCATAGCCATCTTCTCCGTGTTAAGCAGTGGCTGAACGACGTCCCTAGGAGGCGCGGCGCGCGGTGGTGGGACGACGCCGGCTGGGAGTGAAGGAAGAGGGTGAAGTTGGAGGGAGGAAGAAGAAGAAGAGAGAAAGAAGGAGAAAGAAGAAGAAAAAGAAAGAAAGAGAGAGGGGGGAGGGGTTACGGGTCTGATGAGGGAAGGAGAGATTTTTTATTTTTAAACTTAACATTTAGTGATAGGTACAAAAATGAGTGATAAAATATTAAGCCTAAAAATAAACATGTTTTTAGTTTTTGAATCTAAAAATAAAGATTGATAAATATATGATTTCAAAATTCAAATTAGAATAAAGATTAATAGTTGAACTGATCAACTACGAAAATACTCGGTCCAAAATTTAATCTCCAATTAAGGTCAAACCAGTTTATTTTCAACTCTAAAATTAAATAGGATGAAAATATTAAAATGCCTCTTAATCATATTATTTTAAAACACTTTTCTTTACTGGTAATAATATTGACAATAATGTAATTTATTGTCCAGTAAGCGTGCATTCACTGAAATAAGCCAGTGCTAACGCACCCGATAAAATAATTTAAAGAGAGCAATTTAATTACTCAACTAAACCACATAACAAAATAAACATAAACATCCAAATAAAATAATTAATCATATGTGTAAATCGGATGTAAGATAAATCAAGGAAAATATAAAAAAATAACAAATTCCGTGTGAAATCCGTCCGAAATTTTCGGACGGATTTCACACGGATGTAAGAAATATAAAAAATAACACAATCCGTGTGAAATCCGTCCAAAATTTTTGGACGGATTTCAGACGGATGTAAGATAAATCAAGGAAAAATTCAAAAATAACAAACCCGTGTGAAATCCGTCCGAAATTTTCGGACGGGTTTCAGACGGATGTAAGATAAATCAAGGAAAATATAAAAAATAACAAATTTCGAGTGAAATCCGTTCGAAATTTTTGGACGGATTTCAGACGGATGTAAGAAATATAAAATATAACACAATCCGTGTGAAATCCGTCCGAAATTCTCGGACGGATTTCAGACAGATGTAAGATAAATCAAGGAAAATATAAAAAATAACAAATCCGTGTGAAATTAATTTCGGACGGATTTCAGAAGGATGTAAGATAAATCAAGGAAAATACAAAAAATAACAGATTCCGTGTGAAATCCGTCCGAAATTTTCGGACGGATTTCAGACGGATGTAAGAAATATAAAAAATAACACAATCCGTGTGAAATCCGCCCGAAATTCTTGGACGGATTTCAGACGGATGTAAGATAAATCAAGGAAAATATAAAAAATAACAAATCCGTGTGAAATCCGTCCGAAATTTTTAGACGGATTTCAGACGGATGTAAGATAAATCAAGGAAAATATAAAAAATAACAAATTCCATGTGAAATCCGTCCGAAATTTTCGGACGGATTTCAGAAATATAAAAAATAACACAATCCGTGTGAAATTCGTCCGAAATTTTCTGATGGATTTCAGATGGATGTAAGATAAATTAAGGAAAATATAAAAAATAACAAATCCGTGTGAAATCCGTCCGAAATTTTCGAACGGATTTCATACGGATGTAAGATAAATCAAGGAAAATATAAAAAATAACACAATCCGTGTGAAATCCGTCTGAAATTTCGGACTGATTTCAGACGGATCATGGAAAATATAAAAAATAACACAATCCGCGTGAAATCCGTCCGAAATTTTCGGAAAATTTCCGACGGAAACATTTCCGTCCGAAAATTCAAGTTTTCTAGTAGTGAACGTAAACAAACTATCCTCGTTCCCTCCTTAAACTTTCAAACAATGTTGTGATATACTTTTACCTGTCTACTCCACTCCATTACTAACCACTTCACTCTATTCATTTCAAAACACCCAAACATAGTTTGACACCCTCTACCCCGCATATTAATATAAAACATTTACTTGAAAGAGGATATGTAAAATCATGCATTTATTTCATTAAAATAAAAACTGGGTAAAAGATACCACATTGTAACATCTCATCAACGTGGAAAGAAACTTAATTTTAAAAATATAAATCATAGACAAAGCAATAACATAGCCCACCCCTGATGTCACATACTGAGCTGGTATTACCATTCCGGAATAAAATCATCGGAATACAACGAAACTGAAACTAACAACAAACTATAACTACTGAAACAACTAAACATCCTAGCTAGAGTCACGGCTCCTCAGAGTCACTCCTCCACTGGCTTCTCACCATCCTCCGCATAAGAGATACATGCCAACAACAGAAAAAGAGAAACGTGGAGTAAGAAATCATGTAAACACAACGGCATGGAAGTAGCTAAGCAAGATGAACATACATCATAACATGGCATAGAAATATACAACATAACATCAACATAATATAATCATATCAACATCTTATCTCAACCAACATATGCTATGCGGGGCAACACTACTCCGCTACTCCATTATGCATGTGGATCCAAACTATCTTAGGAAGGAAACTTTGGAGTTGCATATCCACATTGGCCATAAAGCACCAACGTCAACAGTCCACCAAACCATGGGTGAACCCCTTGGATAGCCAACGCACCATAACGAGGGTACGCCACCGTGGGGGTGCATGGTTTACCAAACGTTGGGTAAACCACCCGAGACTTGGCCAGATCGTCGTACTCTAGGACGACATCCACTATGTTGAACTTCGCCCACTAACAACTTCAACGTATGAATGCATGAGCACAACAACAAACCAGGCAAAAACTTCCTTTGCTTGGGCCAATAAGCATCCAAGACTTATCACCAACATCAGCATCAACACCTTCACCCTTCTGGGTCAGGCCCCCTTATCCAAAAAGCACTAAGGTTCAACTCATAAACACCTCGACCAAAAAGCATCGAGGCCACTTTGGCGAAAAAACACCAAAGTCTACCAACGTGCGATAACCCACTGGGAATCGGCTTAACCAACTTTGTTATTCTTATTCATCTTAATTAATCTTTAATTAAGTTATCTAGCTTTTCTTTATTGGATTGGTATCTTATTACATTATTGGGGACATCCGGGTTGAAACACCCCTTTAGAACCTTCAATTCGCGTTCTGACTAGTAAGGTGAGCACAGTCGTGCTCACTGTCTTGCACGGTGGTGCTCAATGTCCGGCCATCTTCCAGAATTATACTGCGAGCACGAACGTGCTCCCTGTTCAGCACGGTCGTGCTCCTGGGCCAGTCGTACTGTTTTGGGAAGATTCAACTTATGGTTTTGGAGCCAAAACTCCATAACACTCTCAAATCAGATCCTAGGGTCCTTTGACTAATCCAATTGGCATCAAACCTCACCTCTCACTAATAGTTCATGTCTTATGAAACATCGGGAAATTAATCCCCTAACCCTTACATTAATTAAGAGTCCTAAATTAGCCAGTAAGGGTCTTATTAACATATTCAACATAACTCAGTCAATCAACATTCAACCAATCAACATTCAGTCGATAGATGTATTACAACAACACATACGCAATTCTCATATCATAACCAGAATCAATCAATTACACGTCTTTAGGCATATACATAGCAATCATGAAACGATAGACATACACAACAGGCATACCATTAACCAACTTAACATTTATAGCAATTACTCCATACAACCAAACAGAACGTGGCATTGACAACAATTTAGGCATATTTATAATCAAACATAACATGGTCTTAATGACATATAACAATAACACATAATGAGGCTATGTGAACCCCTCATCTTACGCTACCCCTTACCTAATGAATACTTTATCCTTCTCCCCATACCTGGTATGAAGAATCCGATAGTAACAACTCAACCGATAAACCAATGAGTCCCTCGAACGGCCCAGTTAGCTTCCCAAGCCTTGTTCAAACAAAAAGGGTCAAACCATTAGTTCCCAATTCTTAATAAAAGAAAGGAAACTAAAAGAGGGAAGAACTATTACCTTACTATGATTGGCACGGACTAACTAGACGTTCCCACAAGTCTCCAAAGCTCCAACAATGCAATGGGTTTAGAGAAAATAGGGAGAAAACTATGTTCAGCCGGACTAGGGTGACTGATGTTGCCAAATTAGGGTTTACAACTAAAATCCTCGGTTAGTGTTCTGTATTTAAAGGCACAGACCTGAACACGGTCGTGCTTCTCCTTGAGCACGGGCATGCTTGACTTAGCGCATACGAGGTGCGGTCTGCCATTGAGCATGGGTGTGCTCACTGTTGAGCATGGACGTGCTCCGTGCTCAACTTAGCGTCAGCGAGACGCGCTAGCCCAACAAGCACGGTTGTGCTCTCTATTAAGCACGGTCGTGCTTGTGACTCAGACAGTCATAAGACACAACCCTATGAAAAGGGATTTTCCACCTAAAGCCCCACGTAGCCTATTCTAAACCTCCCTAACAAACAAGGCATAGATAAAAGAGCTTATACGAAAAACGGGGTGTTACAACTCCACCCCCTTATAAAAATTTCGTCCTCAAAATTTCTACTTACCTCGATCAAAAAGGTACGGATACGATTCCATCATCTTGCTTCCCAGCTCCCATGTAGCACTCTCCTCAGTAACCCCACTCCAAAGGACCTTGACCAAAGGAATTTCCTTGCATCTTAGCTGCTTCACCCTCCTATCCTCGACTCGAAGGGGTAATACCTCAAAAGTCAAGTTCTCTTTTAACTGTATGGTATTGGGGACTATCACATGACTAGGGTCATGAATGTACTTTCTCAGTTGAGACACCAAATGACACTATGAAGATTGGACATGAACGATGGTAAAGCTATTTGGTAGGCGACTTCATCGACTCTTTTTAGAATTTGGTAAAGACCAATGAATCTAGGAGTAAGTTTCTTCGCTTTCATCACTCTACCAACCCCAGTTGTCGGGTAACTCTCAAGAACACATGGTCACCTTCCTGGAATTCGAGTGCCTCTCTCCTTTTGTCATGGTAACTCTTTTGACTACTCTGTGCCACTTTCATCTTTTCCTAAATCATCCTCACTTTATCTGTGGTCTCTTGCACTATTTCTGGTCCTAGCACCATATTATCACAAGGTTCACTCCAAAACAAGGGTGTCCTACATCTCCTCCCATAAAGAGCTTCATAAGGTGCCATCCCAATATTGGAATGGAAACTGATGTTGTAGGTAAACTCTATCAGGGACAAAAACTTGTCCCAACTTCCCGACTGTTCTAGCACACAAGCTCTAAGCAAGTCCTCTAAGGACTGGATGGTTCTCTCAGACCGACCATCAGTCTGTGGGTGATATGCCGAACTTAGCCTAAGCTTGGTTCATAAAGCCTCTTGCAAACTATTCCAAAACCTAGAGGTAAACCTTGGGTCTCTATCAGATACTATGCTAGAGGGTACACCATGTAACCTAACTATCTCTCTGATGTACATCTTAGCCAACTTTTCCAAAGGGTATTCCATGTTCATAGGGATGAAATGGGCGGACTTAGTCATTCTATCCACAACAACCCATATAGCCTCAAAAACAACTGGAGTCCTAGGGAGTCCAGGCACAAAATCAATGGAAATATTGTCCCATTTCGACTCTAGGATACTCAAAGGTTGCAACTTCCTTGATGGCTTCTGGTGTTCTATTTTAGCCTTTTGTCACATTAAACAAGCCTACACAAACTTAGCCACATCTTTCTTCATCCTAGGCCACCAAAGCATCCACTTAAGAGCCTGATACATCTGGGTGCACACTCAGTCCACTCCTATGTCCTTCTTCAAGGATCAACCTTCTAAACTCTGGGACGTCTGGTATATAGACTCTATGTTTGAACCTCATAACTCCATCACTACCTTTCTTAAAGCTAAGGTTTCTACCCTGAGCGAGCAACTCTCTCTGGTCTAAGAGAAACTGGTCTATCTTCTGACTCTCTCTGACCTGATCCATCAAACTATTGGTAACCTTCAAGGTTCCAAGCATAATGCTCTTAGGGGTAACTTCTCAAGCTAAACTCAAGTCTCTAAACTCCTCAATCAGATCCATCTACCTAACCATCAAAGAGAAGATGTGCAAGGTTTTCCTTCTTAGAGCATCTGCCACTACATTGGCTTTTCCTGGATGGTAGGTCATATCAAATTCATAATCCTTTAAAAACTCCATCCACCAACGCTGCCCCATTTTCAACTCCTTCTCATCAAAGAGATACTTCAAACTCTTATGATCACTAAAGACCTCAAACTTTTCTCCATAAAGATAATGCCTCCAAATCTTTAAGGCAAATACCACAACTCCTAACTCTAGGTCATGGGTAGGGTAGTTATTCTCATGGGTTTTCAACTGCCTAGAAGCATAATCTACTACCATACCATCTTGCATTAACACACCACCTATACCTTGCTTCGAAGCATCGCAGTATACTACGAAAGGTTTACTAGGATCTGGCAAAACTAACACTGGTGCTGATGTTAACCTATCCTTAATGGTTTGGAAACTTTCCTCACACTTAGAGTCCCACACAAACAACTGTCCCTTCTTGGTGAGACGAGTTAAGGGTAAAGCTAACTTAGAGAAATCTTCTATGAACCTCCTATAATACCCTGCTAAACCCAAGAAACTCCTAATCTCGGTCACTGACTTCGGCGCTTCCTACTGGAGCACCGTCTCAACCTTAGACGGATCCACGACTATCCCACCTTTAGAGATGACGTGTCCTAAGAAACTCAGCTCTTCTATCCAGAACTCACACTTAGACAACTTAGCATACAACTATTTTTCCTTAAGGGTCTGCAAGGCAACCCTCAAGTACTCCTCATGTTCCCCCTTGGTCTTGGAGTATACTAAGGTGTCATCTATGAACACCACCACAAACTTATCCAAGTAAGGGTGAATGGTCTTGTTCATGTAGTCCATGAACAAAGTAGGAGCATTAGTCACACCAAAAGGCATAACTAAATACTCATAGTGACCATAACACGTCCTAAACGCTGTCTTCGGGATGTCCTCAGACTTAACCCGAATCTGATGGTACCCTGATCTCACATCTATCTTCTAGAAGACACAAGCGCTTATCAACTGGTCCATAAGATCATCGATCCTAGGGAATGGATACTGATTCTGAATGGTCACCTTGTTGAGCTGTCGATAGTCGACGCACATCCTCATACTGCCATCATTCTTCTTTACTAGCAACAATGGCGCTCCCTATGGGGATACGCTAGGCCTAATAAACTGCTTTTGGATCATATCCTCTATCTGTTTCTTCAACTCAGCTAGCTCTAGAAGAGACATTCTATAGGGTGCTATGGATATCGGTCCGGTGCTAGGAACTAAATCTATGGTGAACTCAACATCTCTCTCAGGGGGCAAGTTATAAACATCCCCCGGGAACACTTTAGGAAATTCCCGCACGACAGGCACACTTCCGACATCAGGAGGGCTCTCTAATTCCATGGAAGACAGCCTCATGTACACTTGGGCCTCGTCTTTCATCGAAGCCTTAAGTTGGTTTGCAGAGAAAATGATTGGATCCTTAGACACCACAGGAGTTCCAAAGACTATGGTTTTATCGAAGCAATTCAGAAGGACATGGGTGGAAGATAACCAGTCCATGCCAAGAATGACATCAAGGTCCTATAAAGGTAAGCATACAAGATTTACAATAAAGGTTCTACCATTAATGGTGATATGACAGTTCTTGCATGCATGAGAAGTAAGAACAGGTTTGTTTGTAGGCGTGGAGACAACCAAATCATACTCAAGGAAAGTAACAATTAAATTCAAAGTTTCAAACTCTTGACCCAATCATGTGATATAAACGAGTGCACCCAAGTCATACAATACAGTTAAAAGAGGTCCATCAATTAAGCACATACCTTGAATCAAGTCATCAGACTCGGAGGCCTCAGCTCCACTAAGAGTAAAGATTCTCCTAGTGGTCTTCAGTCGATTAGCCTGAGACTGCCGACTCTTGCTACCACTTGGAGGCTCTGACTTTGCTCCTCCACAATCCCGACTGATGTGACCAGACTTGCCACACCTAAAGCAGATGACACCTGATTCCTTGCACTAGGTAGTGAAGTGATCTGGTGCGCTGCACTTGCCGCACTTAATGGGCCTAGAGGCATTAGAGTTGCCACCTCTGGGCCTATCATAAGAAAACAGTGGCTTCCTACCACTTTGCTTGAAATCTCGGTTGACTGGAGCGTAATGCTACTTGCCCCTATCCTTCTGCTCGGTCTTCTTGCTTCCTTGACTATCTGAATTTCTGAAACTAGCAACCCTGGACTTGTAGGTATCCTGAAAGATCCTACACTTGTTCACCAAGGTTGGGAAGACTCTGGTCTCCTGGTAATAGATTGCCTGCTTGACCTCCGGGTGAAGGCATCCTCGAACTTTACACACTTTGATCGATGATCCATCATGACCTGATAAGGTGTGTAATACCTAGCCAGCTCCTCAAACTTTGCCGCATACTCGCACACTGACATATTTCCCTGCTTCAACGTCAAGAATTCCATTTCCTTCTTGTCACGTACATCCGCAGGAAAATACTTTTCCAGAAACCTATCTCTGAACACAGCCCAGGTGACTATTGTACACTCAGCCACCATCCTCTAATGACAGTTCTCCCACCCGTGCTCAGCCTCCCCAGTGAGCACCAGTGAGCATAAACGTGGCGAAGATAACCCGCTGTTGATCATTGCAGTCCATAGCTCTGAAGATTTTCTCGATCTCCCTCATCCACAACAAAGCTCCCTCGAGGTCATAAGCTCATCTGAAAGACCCTGAACTCAGCTGGTCCTTCGTTGTTGTTGTTTTGAACTTGTCCAATTGCATTGGCAAGGAGTGCCAACGCGTCAGCGATTGCCTGATCATTTCTACCTATTCCTTTCATGAGTTCCTGTACATGTCCAAAATAGCCATTAAATACGGAGAACTTAAGCAGGAAAAGTGATAGGCTCAGAACTTTAAGCAACATTGTCTATAACAAGTATAGACAATTCAAACAAGAGCATACAACAGACTCACAACAGACTCATACCACGACCTGATAGGACAAACCTGCTCTGATACCACTAAATATGACACCCTTCTACCCCGTATATTAATATAAAACATTTACTTGAAAGAGGAGATATAAAAACATGCATTTATTTCATTTAAATAAAAACCGGGTAAAATATACCACATTGTAGTATCTCATCAACGCGAAAAGAAACATAATTTTAAAAAGATAAAACATAAACAAAGCAACAACATAGCCCAACCCCGATGTCACATACAGAGCTGGTATAAACATTCCGGAATAAAATCCTCGGAATACAACGAAATTGAAACTAACAACAAACTATAACTACTGAAACAACTAAACATCCTACCTAGAGTCGCGACTCCTCAGAGTCACTCCTCCACTGGCTGCTCACCGTCCTCTGCATAAGAGATTACATGCCAACAATAGAAAAAGAGAAACTGCAAATAAGAAATCATGTAAACACAACTGAATGGAAGTAGTTAAGCAAGATGAACATACATCATAACATGGCATAGCAATATACAACATAACATCAACATAATATAATCATATCAACATCTCATCTCAACCAATATATGTTATGCGGTGCAATACTACTCCGCTACTCCGTTATGCATGTGCATCCAAACTATCTCAAGAAGGCAACTTTGGAGTTACATATCCACATTGGCCATAAAAGCACCAACGTCGGCAGTCCACCAAACCATGGGTGAACCCCTTGGATAGCCAACGCACCATAACGAGGGTACGCCACCCTGGGGGCACATGATTTACAAAACCTGGGGTAAACCACCCGAGATTTTGCCAGATCGTCGTACTCTAGGATGACCTCCACTATGTTGAACTTCCCCCACTAACAACTTCAACGTATGAATGCATGAGCACAACAACAAACAAGGCAACCACCTCCTTTGCTTGGGCCAATAAGCACCCAAGACTTATCACCAACATCAGAATCAACACCTTCACCCTTCGGGGTCAAAGCCTCCTTAGCCAAAAAGCACTAAGGTTCAACTCATCAACACCTCGACCAAAAATCGTCGAGGCCACTTTGGCCAAAAAGCATTAAAGTCTAACAACATGCGGTAACCCACTGGGTATCGGCTTAACCAACTTGTTATTCTTATTCATCTAATTTAATCTTTAATTAAGTTATCTAGCTTTTGTTTATGCGATTGGTATCTTATTACATTATTGTGGACATCTGGGGTGAAACACCCCTTTAAAACCTTCAATCCGCGTTGTGACCAGTAAGGGGAGCACAGTCGTGCTGCCACTTAAGTGGAGCACGGTCGTGCTCACTGTCTTGCACGACCGTGCTCAATGCACGGCCATCTTTCAGAAATCCACTGGGATCATGGGCGTGCTCCCTGTTCAGCACGACCGTGCTCCTAGGCCAGTCGTACTGTTCTTGGCAGATTCAACTTATGTTCTTGGAGCCAAAACTCCATAACACTCTCAATTCAGATCCTAGGGTCCTTTGACTAATCCGATTGCCATCAAACCTCACCTCTCACTAACAGTTCATTTCTTATGAAGCATTGGGAAATTAATCCCTTAACCATTACATTAATTAAGAGTCCTGAATTAGCCAGTAAGGGTCTTATTAACATATTCAACATAACTCAGCCAATCAACATTCAGCCAAATAACATTCAGCCGATAGATGTATAACAACAACACATACGCAATTCTCATATCATAACCTGATTCAATCTATTATACATCTTTAGGCATATAATTAGCAATCATGAAACGATAGGCATACATAACAGGTATACCAGTAACCAACTTAACATTTATAGAAATTACTCCATACAACCGAACATAACGTGGAATTGACAACAGTTTAGGCATATTCATAATCAAACATAACATGGTTTTAATGATAGATAACAATAACATATAACGGGGCTATGGTAACCCTTCATCTTGCGCTACCCCTTGCCTAATGAATACATTATCCTTCTCCTCATACCTGGTATGAAAAATCTGATAGTGACAACTCAACCGATAAACCAACGCGTCCCTCGAACGGCTCAGTTAGCTTTCCAAGCCTTGTTCAAACAAAAAGGGTAAAACCATTAGTTCCCAATTCTTAATAAAAGAAAGGAAACTAAAAGAGGGAAGAAATATTACCTTACTATGATTGGCACTGACTAACTAGACGTTCCCACAAGAACCCAAATCTCCAACAATGCAATGTGTTTAGAAAAAATAGGGAGAAAACTAGGTTCAGCCGCACTAGCGTGGTGCTGTTGCCAAAATAAAGGTTTACAACTAAAACCCTCCTTGAGTATGGGCGTGCTCAACTTAGTGCATACGAGGCGCGGTCTGCCATTGAGCACAGGCGTGCTCAACTTAGCATCAGCGAGACGCGCTAGCCCAACGAGCACGGTCATGCTCTCTATTAAGCACGACCATGCTTGTGACTCAGACAGTCACATGACATAAGCCTAAGAAAAGGGATTTTCCACCTAAAACCCCATTTAGCCCATTCTAAACCTCCCTAACAAACAAGGCATACATAAAAGAGCTTATTGATGAGTGTGATTTCACCTCATATTTCCTTGACATTTTGCATAATCACATGATTACATTACCCCTTGCTTAGAGTCTGCATCCAATTGTGAGAACCTTGCGCCAAATGAATTGAGACAGTGAATTTCTGAACCCAATTTTTGTATTCTTGTGATAGGCTAAAAATAAAAATGCTTGAGATGATCTTTTGATAGTTGATAATTAGCATGTGATTCCTTGGATTTGTGTTTCTCATTGATTTTAAACTACTAAATGTGAGATTTTTGAGCCTAAAATGGGTACTCGTTAAATCTTCCCCATCCTTTGCGATTGAGTGTTTTATTCCTCTTGGATTGTATTCTCTAGAACTTGACTTGAAACCTTTTTGAAACTTAAAATTTTTTTAAAACATATTTGAAAATGATTGAGGCACTAGGTATTTTTCTGGCCTTCTGAGCTTTTACTGATTAAATGTTACCCCTTAGTTGCCCAATTTTGAGCCTAAAATAATAAAATACTTTTCGTGGTACCTTGATTTATTTTGATGAATGATGCTTGGTATGACGCCTTTTAAAGTATTGCAAAAAGGGCAAAAAGGTAGTTTGAAAAATAAATTGTGGGATGAAAAAGTTAGAAAAATATTTATCTTAAGTTGAAAATCTCCCCTTCTCCAAATAAAAAGAATAAAATAAAAAAGGGGGGGGGGGGGGGGGATGAGAAAAAGGAAGTGAGAAATAAAATAAAAAAATAAATAAAATAGAAGAAAGAAAGAAAGGTGGAAGAGTGAACTAAAGATCAAAAAGGTATTTTAGAAGGTTGTCATGCTTTGAATTGTTTGATACTTTGTTTAGCCTTCTTGAATTTTCCTTTTCTTGATTTCCCCACCTAACAATTAATCCCATGGCCCCATTACAACCAAAATAAAAGACCTCTTGATTCTTATTTGTTTTCATTAATAAAGTAGAGATTTGGTTAATAGTCAAGCTTATGGTAGGATACCTTCCTTGAGGAAATTGAGCGAATTGTCATATACGCTTAAACATATGAGAGAGGTGAGAAGAGTGCCCTAATTAGTGAGAGATGTGAATTTAGGGAACCTAAGATTCTAATTGGACTTAAAATTGATTGTCTCTTGGTTTCTTATTGAATATGCCTGTTACTTGGATTTATTACTCGGTTTCTAGATTCACTGTCCATGCTCTGATTGATTATCTTTTCTGGCCTTAGTTATTGCTTGAGGACAACCAAAATCTTGAGCTTGGGGTAGTTTGATGAGTGTGATTTCACCTCATATTTCCTTCACATTTTGCATGCATTTTCATATAGTTTAGGTGTATTTTATTTGATTATTTGTTAGTTTTTACCTTGGAACGGGTAAGGTGGTTTTGTGGTGCTTGTGTGCAGGAATCGAAGATTAAATTGCTCGGGATAAGTTGTGTTGGAGTTGGCATGAAGATGGAGTTTGAAAGGCAAGAAAATGGGGCAAACAGAACTGATCACGGCCTAGTCGTGATGACCTTCACGGCCATGATCGAGTCGAGTTGAAAAGAAAGAATGGAAAAGTCAGAGCTGGTCACGGCCAGGCCGTGATGCCCATCACGGCCGTGACATGTCAACTGAGCCAGACCCTCACAGGGAGAATTGATCACGACTAGGCCGTGATGGTGGTCACGGTCGTGACAGACCAACCAGTGAAGCAACCTCCAAGGCAGAATCCATCACGGCCTGGCCGTGATGGCCTACCCCAGATTATAAATAGCCCTCTAGGGCTCGAAAATGATGACTTTTTTGGGATGCTACCTTAGGCAAAATTAGGATTTCTCTTCTTCTTCTTCTCTTCTCTTAGGTTTTCTGTTATGCTCTTGTTAATCAAGCTTGCTATGAACATGGCAATGCTTGAGTAGTAGTCTTATTTCTAGGAACTGGGGCTATGCCCAAGATTTGTTTATGGTGACAAATTGTCGTTAGGTCTCTTGTTAATTTCGATTTTGCTTTCGATTTGATTTCTATTGCTTTAATTACTCGTAAATTCGGTGGCCACTTATTTGCTTGTCGTAGATACTCTAAGGAGGAACCTAGCGGTGAACTTAGGTATCGGATCTATATGGATCAAACTTAGAACTTAAATCACGAGAGTTAGAAGCGGTCCTTCGAGGGTTCACGAATTGTCACAGAACTTAAAAGGTTCAATTTTAATTCAATTACCACGAGAGTAGGGGTTGATTTAATTGGGCATGGTTTTTGTAACCCGAGAGGGAGCATTAACTTATTAAGAACTATCAAGAACTATCAAATATAATCATGAATCAAGGCATGAAATTGAAACAAAACCTAAGAACACAAATCTACCCTAGGTTCGGCCCAGTCCAGATTTTAGGGAAAGAAATTTCTCATGATCTTGTGCTTCTAGATGATGAAAATAGAGATGATTATAAGATCATAGCAATTGGTTTCATGTCAAAAGGATTTTTATAGAATTAGTTATGAATTTTTGAATCTAGTTTCATGAACTTTGAACAAATGAAGAACATATGGATTTAAGTCCTAAATCTACCAAATTGATGAAGATAAATGATTTAAATGACAAGAGAATAAGTTATTACCTCTTGATGATCCAAGAAAAACAAAGTTTGGATGATGTTCTTCAAGGTTTTCTTATGGTGTTCTTATGGCAAAGTTAAGGACTTTGGAGAAGAAAGACATGGAAATGGAAGAAAATGGTTAATAAAGAAGGCAACAACTTAATGAAGAAGGAACCACACTTAATGAAGAAGGATTGGAGCCGTGTGTGACACCCTAAACTCGGGTCATCACATGGTTACCCGTTTGCGGAAATAAAACTTAATTTGCTGGTTACTTTCGGAAAATAATGTTTTCTCAACGTTCATGTTTTCAAAATCTGGTGATAAATTTTTTTTTTTAATCCTCAAGACAACAACAACGAAATCAAACCACACTTAAATACATAAGGAATATAAGTCATACAACTATACTGCCTCATATATTTTCACACCTAAATCATAATCAGTTTTATTCTCAAAACATAATATGACATAATAGGACCTAAGCTGGTCGTCACTAACAGACACTACAACCGACAGGAGCAGCACAGCATGCCTCGAACTAGACGGCCTTCTCATCCTTGTAGAGATCATACCCCCTTGTTCGACTCTGATATGGTTGTAAGGGTGAGACACCAATATATGGATTTAACAAAATAACTAAATGCTCGCACAAAAGAAGGCACATGTACAATTTCATGTTATAACAACATAAGCATCCATACTATAGCATACAATTTATCAATAGGTTTCACACCCCAAACATCAACGTTGGAAAACTATGCATGAGCACTTCAATACATCATCTAACTTTTTCCTAATCTCCGGAGATTCCCACAACACCGCGTAAATGAGTTGATCAAGCTCAATAGCCAAATATATTAGGCACTTCGTGGCATGGAATACTTTATTCATTAAACCACCACACATAACTTCGTAGCCAAAATACCCTATCATCAAGGTATCCGACATAACTTCGTAGCCAAAATACCCTATCATCAAGGTATCCGACATAACTTCGTAGCCAAAATACCTTATCATTAAGGTATCCGACATAGGACATCGTGGGCAAGTCTGCCAATGCATGCATATAAAATATTTTGTTCTCGTCGTTTTCTTCGTGTGTAATCTTTCCTTTGCCAAAGCTCAAAAGCTTACGACCAACGTAGTTTTCAATGTCTTAAAGTCTTTCATTAACAACACAGGACACGCAGTCCGAGTTCTTAGTCACGAAACCCTAAACCTTGCAATCAGTCTTAGGTTCGTGCTAATAGAAAACGTCATAAATCTTTTACCGTCGTTTATTACGTCGTGAAGTAGACACACAGTCTACCTACTAGACACCAAGTCTTTAACATCACAAGAACACTAGTATCCCGACGTCTCGGTTACTAAGTTCCATATCATCGCTTTACATCGTTTTTGTCCGTGAAACACAAATCCAAAATAGGATAACGTCATAAGAACACTAGTACCCCGACATCTCGGTTACTAAGTTCTATATCGTCGTTTACGTCGTTTACGTCGTTTTTCGTCTATGAAAACATATCCAAAATAATATCTCCGCAAATTATCCAAGTTACCGAAAATACGTCATTGAGTAAACTCATTTACAGAAAATCTTTTCTACTTGAAATTCGTTTATAAAACGTCCAATCATCAAAAACTTTTTACTGATACTTCAACTATAAAAATTAAATCAATTCAGATTAAACTTCTTCTCAAAACAAGAACTGCTATTTTTAAACTTTCACCGTAAATAATTTCAAAACTTGCCATCATTTATCATTTTCCAAGAAAATATTTTTAAAGTCAAACTTTGACTTTTCATTTTATATTATTATTTTATTATTTTTATTTTTATAAAGTATTTTTGAATATTAATTTCACAAAATAACTTTTTATAATATTTAGGAATTTCTTGCGTAAAAATTAGCAGTACTAAAAAAAATTCATGGTTACGCTCTCACCGTGACTCATAAATTTCTTTTACACTAATAAATCCTTAAAATAATAGTATTTCTAAAAAACTAATTATTTTTCAAAATAATATTTTCCACCACTATTATATTCCAACATTCCCCATAAAACGTTGAATATAATTTTCACAGCTTATTAAATCTTTTATCTGATTAATCGGTTGTGCACTGACCACTGTCAGGCCTCTCAAACAACATTCAACATTCATCATTCAACAATATCATCATAATTATATCACCAGGCAGATCATGCATCATAGCAACATACTATACTACTGCAGATAATTAAATCAATTAAAAGCAGATTAATCACCGATGCACATATAACAACACAACGTAAGCCACATAAACAAATAATCACAACCACATATAAATCATATAAACCACACTACAAGCAAATAGTTATAGAGAAAAATCCCTCAGGTAAGCTCCCCTTACCTCTTGAAGACTCGAACTAAGGGTTTCAAAAAATCTCCACATTTGATCCGGTTTCCTCCGTCGGCTTTAGGTCAAACCAACCCGATCGATTCCTTCATAACGTATTGCAACCAAAATAAATTAAATCAAACAAAAACATACTTGACTCATGGAGATTAAGGTTCGGCCTCAACAACTTTTCTAGGTTAGGAAAGTTAAAATTTTGTTAACTTAAGGATTTATGATCCATAAGTAACTTAAACATGATTAAGCACTTAACCCAAGATTATGAACCAAGAACATGAACTAAAACTCATCTAGTTCCAAGAACTAGGGTTTCGGCCAAGGGCTGAGTTTGGAGTTAGAAATCTCTAAAATTTCTAAACTCTTGGATTTAATCAACATACAAAACTTAGAGTTGGATTCAAGTGTAACAAACAACTTTTGAATCACAAAACCATCAAGTGCTCATACCTAGGGTTTCGGCCTTGATTGAAACAAATAGGTTAAAGTTTGATTTTTTTGATCTTCTATATACTTGAATACAAGAACTATCAAGTTATAATCATGAATCAAGGCATGAAATTGAAACAAAACCTAAGAACACAAAGTTAACCTAGGTTCGTCCCAGTCCAGATTTTAGGGAAAGAAATTTATCATGATCTTGTGCTTCTAGATGATGAAAATTGAGATGATTATAATATCATAGCAATTGGTTTAATGTCAAAAGGATTTTTCTAGAATTAGTTATGAATTTTTGAATCTAGTTCCATGAACTTTGAACAAATGAAGAACATATGGATTTAAGTCATGAATCTACAAAAGTGATGAAGAGAAATTATTTAAATGACTAGAGAATAAGTTATTACCTCTTGATGATCCAAGAAAACAAAGTTTGGATGATGTTCTTCAAGGACTTCTTATGGTGTTCTTAAGAAACTTAAGGGAGAAGATGAACATAGTTAGGGTTTAGAACAGTTTTAGTATTTTGAGTAGATCTCTCAACATACTTGTCCGTTTTGGATGATCGTTATGTCGTTGGAAAGAAGAGAGAAATATGAACAACTTTCATGTTGAAAGTTTTTAGAGATTCAAAATAGAAACTGGTCAGAATTTCCAATCAAAATCTGACGAATTACGAACTCTTTGGAGAAAAAGAACCTGAAAATGGAAGAAAATGGCTTAATGAAGAAGACAACCTATTTAAATGAAGAAGAAACCAAACTTAATGAAGAAGGCATTGGAACCGTGGGGTTTGGGCAAGCTTTAGTCAACTTTTCCAATGGCATTTGCTTGCAATTGTCATATAAAGACAAGGGCAAAATGGTCATTTCATAGGAAAATTTCACTTTGTCATAAATGTGACATTATGGCCATTATGACTCGGATAAGCTCGACATAAATACTCGGCAAATCGTTCAAATCCATCATCTCTGCTACGTTGCCGACTCCTCGATTCATCTGGCGCAAGCTTTTCCTAGAGACATCTCGACTTATACGTCCGCAACAAACATAATATTTTATTTTTTTTACCAAAATTTTCAAAACTTCCAGTATCGTAGTAAATACGATAAAAACATTTTTCATCTCGTTCACGACTCAAAATTAGGTCTTCTGAGCAGTAAACTTTTACTGTCAGTGAAAACGCAGATCGGGTTCCGTCTGAATTTTGAACCCAAAATTTTATCGTAACCCTAAGATATAAAACATGACGGGAAAATAACAGTATTTCGCCCAGAATAATTTTCTAGGTCTCGGATAAAAATATATTTTTATATATTAATTACCGACACTAGAAAGCAGTGAAAATAGGGGTGTTACACCGTGGGTTTTGGTAAGTTTTAGTCAACTTTTCCAATGGCATTTGCTTGCAATTGTCATATAAAGACAAGGGCAAAATGGTCATTTCATAGCAAAATTTGACTTTGCCATAAATGTGCCATTATGGCCATTATGACACGGATAAGCTCGTCATAAATACTCGGCAAGTCGGTCAAATCCATCATCTCTGCTACGTTGCCGAATCCTCGATTCATCTGGCGCAAACTTTTCCTAGAGACATCTCGACGTATATGCCCGCAACAAATATAATATTTTAATTTTTTTACCAAAATTTTCAAAACTTCCAGTATCGTATTAAATACGATAAAAACATTTTTCATCTCGTTCACGACTCAAAATTAGGTCTTATGAGCAGTAAACTTTTACTGTCAGTGAAAACGCAGACCGGGTTCCGTCTGAATTTTCAACCCAAAATTTCATCGTAGCCCTAAGATATAAAACATGACAGGAAAATAACAGTATTTCACCCAAAATAATTTTCTAAGTCTCGGATAAAAATATATTTTTATATATTACTTACCGACACTAGAAAGCAGTGAAAATCGGGGTGTTACAATTAACAAGGGGTAGTCAATTTGGTAACATGAACAATCTTGTTGGTAACCCAATTCCTAGGAATCTCTTTTGATTTGGAAAACCCCTAATTGATTTGTTTTCCTATTTTAATTGATTGCGTTCTTAAATATCTGATTTTCTAGTTAATTCTTATTACAAAAATCAAATCTTTTCTAAACTCTTTTTACATAGTCCAGTTTAATTGATTTAATAATTAATTGTTGTTTGAGATCACGGTCCCTGTGGGATCGATCTTTTTATTACTTGACGACGAATCCGGTATACATGCCGAGCCCCATCATTTATACAAAAAGCAGGGTGTTACACATAACCGTAGTGTCGTATACTTCTTGATTCATTCCATTATAAAATTAATGAAAATAAAGCAGAACTATAAACACAAATTAGCTCACTGTCATATATATCCAATAAGAAAATATGATGAAGAATACAAAATGATTGTCACACTTCACTCGAACCCAAATCCCAAATTCCTCACCAGTTCCTAACCATTGTATTCAGTCAAACTCCCACAATAAACAAAGAAAAGATAAAAGAAAATAGGACTTCTCTGCAAGAGATGTTTCGTGTTTTAGATATTTCAAATGATAATGTGAATTGGAAATAGCGGAGATATGAATTGATAGGTTAAAGGCTTCTATTGCTAGCCATCTAGTAAGCTACGAAGGAAATTACTTTTCCTCCTATTACGATATTTATTGTTGTAGACATTACGCAATGCAAAAAGAAGGTGCTGAACTGTGAAGCACTATCTTTCTCGCTCCAACTTTCTCATGTAAAATGACATTTCTCTATACTAATACTTTGTTTGGTGTAAGAGAAAATGAGAAGAGAAGATGAGAAGATAGAAAATAAGGAGAAAAGAGAGTTTTTCTCTTGTTTGGTCAATGGGAGAAATAGAAAAGAAAGAAGAAAAATGGTGGGGGGCCACCTAAAAAAGTTTTTTCCCTGATGCAGCAATGAAAACTTGAAGGAATGAGTAGTTCCCATGTGAAATTACACAAGCAACCCTATCCTCGTTTCTCTCTCGCAGATAAGTGCCATTAATTTAGTGATTTACATGGCAACCTATGAAGTCATTGATAATGCTTTTCAACATAGCAACAACGATAGTAATAATTTTATATTCCCATTGTACCAAGGCATCACAAGGCATAATCAATATAAATAAGAATTTACCAAAAAAAGTATAAAAATAAGAACTCTATCATCAAAAAGTAAAAAAAAATATCTATTATTAAAGTATTATTATAGTGGTTTATATAAAAATATTTATACATTATAAATTATAATTATACAACATTTATAATATGTATAATTTAATATGTTATATTCAATATATTAAATATTAAATTAATTAAATTATTTGATTATTTAAATTAACTTAATTAATGATATTATATTGGCATACTTTTGTGAAGAACATTCCCGAGACAAAAAATACAGAAATACATATATACATGGTTATAGAACAATATTAGCACCATTCAGTCCATTAATTTAATCTCATTTGTAATTGAACTCTTTCTTCCCCCTCATAAGTAAGAAAACGTAGCACTTAGGGTGCGTTTGGGTAAACAACTTAATTAAGAGCTTATCACATAAGACCTTATCTCCTGAGCGCTTATGCCATAAGCGCTTAAAGAAAGAAAAAGTAAGAAAGGGGCATAAGAGGATTCGAATAGTGAAAAGCATGAAGAGTGTGTTTAGTGCATAAGCTCTTATGATAATTCCATAAGCTTCTCCCAGTGACTTATGAAAATAAGTCAAAAACTCCTTATGGGATGACATAAGTTATTTTTATAAGTTCTGCCAAACACACTGCATAAGAGCTTATGTCATCAGATAAGTCAAAAGGAACTTAAATAAGCTCTTCCAAACACCACCTTAGTGGTTAATTCATTGTATGAAGCCAGATCGTCTCAGATGGCATACGATGAAAACCTTGGGAGAAGGGACATGGGAGGAGGAAGCAACAATGAAAGAAGGATCATATCTATTAAATTAGCAGCCTCAAGAAATCTCCATTCTTTTTATCCTTTCCTTCAATTCCTATGTCTAAAATACCCCCTGGTCTAGCATTAGATAATGGTGAAAAATAATAAAAAAAATAAGCCAAATTAATAATTCATTCAATATATTTATGAATATTGACTAACAATGAACATCCAACTGTCGCGACAGAGAACGCACCGAAGACCGTGAAAGAAAAGAAATATTTTTAGAAAAAGAGTCCAAAATTTATTTATTTTATCCCAAAAAACTATTTACAAAACATACGAAGGACTATGAATTAACATTTACAAACAAAAAAAAAATATGACAAAGGATCTTAGGGGAAAAAAAAGAAAGAAACAAATAAATTTTTTTTTTGTGACTTTTAACTTTTTTATTGGTATTTGTATATTATAATAGGTCCTAAGGAAGGTTGAACATGATACACAAGTCCATAGAACAATCTCGAATCCAAGGAGATGAATATGTCATTCAAGCCAACAGAGCATCCCTTAATAGAGTAGGTTCCATTACTTTATTTAGTCGTTTACAAAAATAAATAAAATAAAGAATTAAAATTCCAAAAAAGAAGATTTTTGTTTTGTGATTTTATTTTTAATTTAAATAATGATATGTCCTAAACGAGATTGAACATGACACATGCATTCATAGACCAACCTCACACCTAGGAGACTAAATATGTCATTCAAGTCCACAGCGCACCACCATCAACATCGGCGCCAAGAAGACTTCAACCTCAGATCTAGAGTCCAAGTCCTCAGATTTGCAAAAAAAAAAAAAAAAAAACAACAACAACAACTATTGTCTCCTTTGGCTAGATCAAATCATGCTTGCTGCTATGGGTAGGTCACTTACATCCCCCATTCCCGCTTTCCTTCTCTAATTTTCTGCAAGCGCCCTCCCTTGTGATCGCCCCCCTCCCTTGTGATCGCCCCCCCCCCCTCCTTCTTGAGGTTCCTATTTTTGTTTTTCATTTAATTTTGATTATTGTGTTTTTACTAACCATTTTGAGGATTGGTGTCTTTGTTCTCTGATTTTCCATGCTAATTAGGTTAATATTTTCTGAATTGGATTATGTGGGTTAGGGTATCGACCAGAGCAAGCTTTAATTGTCGGCAAGTCATTTTCGACCATGTCTTCATTTTTTAAAGCATTCAATGCACGCAGACGGTGGTATTAGGGGAGTAGGAAGGGAGATCAAGGGGAAGGGGGCGGGGATCACAAGCGGTGGGGGCGGTGGGAGTGAAAGCATCCAATATTTGCTTTTTCTCCGCCTCATAGTTTACCATGCTTTCCGGTTCCCAATCCTTCGTATGGGTTCGGAGGAGAAATCAGGGAGAGAGGTTGACGGTGGAGAAATCCCGAAGAGTGAGAGAGGAGACAACCGGTTGCCTCATATGCATGTATTCATCTAGACAGTTCGATTTTTTTTTAGTGAAATCTAACGGTTTTTCTTGTTGAGACCTATAAGTGTGGAACACATTCAACGTGTAAATTCTCTAACTTCTGATGATTCCAAATAGATTAAGTATTGTAATATTGAACTATATGAAATTAATGATAAGTCTGCTAAGTGTGCAGGAAAATAGTCTGAAGGTCACTCGTCTAAAATCCGACCCATCTAAGTTTCCCTAAGGAACATATTTTTAGACACGTCTGGAACACTACCCATCTGAAAGTTAGTCAACTCAGACATAAACCAATTCAACTATCAGTCAAATGTTTTGACTTAGTTGATGACATGGAAATGATCAAAAGATGAAGAAGCCTCATTGGATCACCTATCTAAAAATGACATGCTCACCCGTCTAAGTTTTGAACCAAAACACCCGTCTAATTTTCAGACTCTACTGTACCAATTTTATTGTCAAACTGCGAGAAGAAAGTCCAAGTCAACCTTATTTGAAAAAGATGTCATCCTTAAGGATCTCGAAGACCTCTGGATAATAGCACCAAGGACAAAGAATAAAGAATTCATTATTTCAAGTGTTTAAGAAATAAACACGCTACCCTGCACCAAGTCAGTAGCTTTTAGCTGTTTTAGTACAAAGTAAAAGTACTTTTCAGAAAGTGAACTGAGTGTTACACTAAAATGGAAAATTCTCTGCTGGAAGTACAAGAAGTCTGCTACTGTAACTCTGAAACAACAACTGCTCAGAAGCAAAGTGTACTCTTGGTCGTATATGTCAAAGTCCAACGTCCCTAAACATTTAATGCTTATACAGAACGACTCTTTGACATTAATGGTATCCCATAAGTTCAAATCAAAAGAGAACTCTTTCTGAAGCTGTGTCTAATGGATCAAATTGATTGAAGCCTTTAAATAGGGTAAACCATGAAGATGAGGTTAAGAGCTTTGCGAACATATTCAAAGAAGCATTTACTCTGCTCATTTACTTCTTCATTCCTTCATTGAATACCTCTTCAATCATTTGACATAAATTTCGCAGTATTTCATTCCTTCATTTATTCCCCTCTCTAAGTGTTATCTGAAAGACTTGTAAAGTTGTATTAACTACTCAAAACCCTTGCCCTTTACTATGTTGAGCCTGAAGAGGCTAGGTGAGAAAAGAATACTTGTTTGAGTGTGAGCCTGGAGAGGCTAGGTGTGAAAAGAATACTTGTACTGTAATCTTATCAGTTATAGTGGAAACTTGGTGCTGCCAAGAACTAGACGTAGCCTGTTGATTTTGGGGTGAACCATTATAAAACTCTTGAGTGATATTCTTCATCCATTATCTCTTTAATTTTTTAAGAGTTATTTGTTTAAGCTTTTAACTTGGGGAGTTAATATTGTGAATATCAAATCCTATTTTAACCTTCTCTATATGCGCGTGTGTTCTGTTCCGAAATTAGACGAGTCACCCGCCTAACTTTCATTACTTTATTTTTGCTTGATGTGCCTGCGAAAATAATTATTAAAGTTTCCTAAAAAGTTGGTAAACACAATTCAACCCCCATTCTTGTATTAACTTCGGTTATTTCAGTTGGAATCAGAGCTCAGCCTCTAGGTTGAGCACTTAATAGTGTAGAGGAAAAGATCTTGGAAGTGGCAAGAGAAGCCAGCTCAAGCAAGAATCATGCAGGAGAAGGATCCTCAATGTCCAGACATCCTTACTTCAATGGAGAGGACTACATCTAATGGAAATAGAATATGAAGTGGTTTTTTCAATTCACTAACTCTGATCTTTGGGATATCATTGAAGAAGATCCCTACATTCCTAAAGATGACAAAGGAGCAGAAATTCCTAAAGCAAACACGACCTCTAATCAAAGAACAAAATGGCAGTTCAATACCAAAGCTAGAAATGCAATCATGTGTGCTTTGAGCAGAGAAGAGTTTGAAAAAGTCTAAGCTTGTGAATCTACAAAAGAGATGTGGGATTCACTAGCTTTTGCTCATGAAGGAGCCAGTAAGGTAAAAGAGACCAAAGTTAGCATGTTCGTCAGAAAGTATGAGTTGCTCAAAATGGAAGAAGGAGAAACTATTGGCTAATTGTATAGGAGATTTCAAACTATGACCAATGGGTTGAGGTCTCTTGGAAAATTTTACAAGACTGGGGAACACATTCATAAGATTCTCAGAAGTCTTCCAAAACAATGGAGACCTCTTGTAACTGCTGTGTCTCAGGCCAAAGATCTGTCAACAATGAAGCTAGATGAGCTTCTTGGTACACTTCAGATCCATGAACCATAACTGATTGAAGAAAACAATGGAAAGAAAAACAAATCCATTGCTCTCAAAGTTGACAAGAAATCATCTAAGGGGTCTACATCTAAAGCCCTCAAAGTTGATGAATCTTCAGAAGAATCTGAGGAATCAAATGAGGATGACTCTGATAATGAAGATGATAAACTTTCTCTTCTTACTAGAAAAATTAAAAAGCTATGGAAGAAAATAAATTTAAGAAAAGACAAACCTTTCAGGCGCTTCAACAAAGAAAACTACAACAAAGATGATGGATCTAATAACAGAAATGTCATTATCTGTTACGAATGCAAAAAGCCAGGACATATCAAGGAAGAATGTCCTCAAATCAAGAATCAACCTCCCAAGAAATTCTTCAACAAAAATAAAGGAATGATGGCCACTTGGGAAGATCTTGATGAAAGCTCCATTGAAAGAGAGGGAGAGAAGCTTGAAGTCAATCTCTGTCTTATGCCAGTTACTGATTTAGAATCTGAAACTGAGGTACAATCTGAACTTGAGAAATTGAGTGATGCATATGATGAACTATTGGAAGAATCCAACTGTATATTTAAAGCTTTCAAATCCCTCAAGAGACAGTATGTTAAACTCTTAAATGAGTATACACAGAAATCTCAAGAGTGTGAGAAGTTAGCTGAAGAGAACTGTAGGCTTAAGACTGAAAAGTCTAAAGCTAAGATCTCAATTGAAACTCTACATTCTGAAGAAGTGATTAAACTTCAATAGAAAGTAGAAGAGCTCACCTCAGATCTTGCCAAGTTTGTTAATGGTAGAGATAATCTAACTAAACTTTTGGGAAGTCAAAGACGCTCCCTTAACAAAGACATATTTTTCCAGTCAAGAACATCATAATGGATCAACAAAGTTCTCAAAAATATCTGTCAAATCTGTTTCAGTTATAGTTCAAATAAACCTATATATACGTACTGTGGAAAAGCTGGACATATAACGTCCAAGTGTATTCACAAAAAGATAAGGAAGTCTTCACAGACTCCTCACACTAACAGAAAAGGACCCAAGAAAATATGGATACATCAGTCCATGATAATTCTTGTTGCAGACATGCTTAACAGGACAAAACAAACACCTCTTATGGTACCTGGACTGTGGATGCTCGTGACATATGATAGGAGAAAAGTCTAAGATCCTAGACCTCCAACCTAAGAAATATGGACATGTAAATTTTGGTGGCAACTAGAAGATAAAAGTTGTTGGTGTAGGTAAAATTGGTGGTAAACCTCCCTTACATATCATCTATGATGTTTTATATGTCAAAGGGTTAAAACATAATCTGCTTAGCATAAGTCAATTGTGTGATATTGGATTTTCTGTATCTTTTTCTAAGGATGCATGCATAGTCAATGACAAAAATAGAAAGACCATATTTTCTGACAAAAGGTAACACACTCTGTATAAGATTGACCTGTCTGAACTTTCAGATCAAAGTGTAACATGCTTTTTGTCTAAAGAGGATGAGAAGTGGCTATGGCATAAGACACCATGACATGTTAGTATGAAACAAATTTCTAAATTGAAAAAGCATAACCTTGTGAGAGGATTGCCATCTTTTAAGAAAGATGTTTTGTGTGATGCATGTCAGGGAGATAAACAAGTAAAATCAGGTTTCAAATCTAAGAATGAAGTCACTGGTTAGACATGGATTTGTTTGGACCAGTCAGTGTAGCTAGCCTAGGTGGAAAGAAATATGGTTTTGTCATAGTTGATGACTATTCTAGATTCACATGGGTACTCTTCTTAACCGACAAGGGTGAGTCTTATAAGGTCTTTACAGTATTCAGTAAAAGAGTACAGAATGAGAAGGTATTTGTATCCCTGCTATTAGAAGTGACCACGGGGGTGAATTTGATAATGGTATTTCTCACAATTCGCTGCACCTATAACTCCACAGCAAAATGGAGTGTTGAGAGAAAGAACAGATCTCTTCAAGAGATGGGTAGAACAGATCCCTAAGTACTTCTGGGAAGAAGCCATTAACACTGCTTGTTATGTGCAAAACATAATACTGGTTACACCAATCCTAAATAAGACTCCTTATGAAATGTGGAAAGGTATAAAACCCAACATATCATATTCTCATGCATTTGGATGTGAATTTTATATTTTAAATACAAAAGATCGTTTGGGAAAATTTGACTCTAAAGTAGATAAAGGCATTTTCATTGGTTATTCTGAAATGTCTAAAGCTTTTAGAATATTTAATTCTAGAACCTCTGTTGTAGAAGAATCAATACATGTGAAATTTAATGATAGTTTAAAGATTGATAAAGAACTATCAGATCTAGAAGATGGTATTGCAGGTATTGATCTAAGTCCCTCTGAGGAAAAGGCTTCAGACAAGTCAAAAGTAGACGTGTCTGAAATTCCAGAAAATTAGACGAGTGCTCAAACGTCTAAAAAATAGAATGGGAAAAGATACTGGAAATTCAAGACTTATCATCCAGAAGATCTAATCATTGTAAGTCCATCTAAAATAGTTAGAACCAGATCTGTTTTCAATGAGAACAATAGCATGGCCTTCATATCATATTTGGAGCCCAAAAGAATTGAAGAAGCCTTACAAGATGAAAGCTAGATTCTAGTCATGCAAGAAGAACTAAATCAATTCAAAAGAAATTAGTGTGGTGTAACACCCCGTTTTTCGTTAAGCGCTTCTATGTGGTGTATATGTATGCTTGTTTGTTTGGTAAGCCTTAGGACTTAGCATAGAGTTGTTGTAGAAGGGCTAAGTGGGATTTCTATGCTTAAAATCCCTTTATGGTACATGAGCATGGCCTTGCTCATGTCCAGCATGCCCGTGCTTTAGGTACGCATCTTGTAACTGTCTGAGTCATAAGCACAGCCGTGCACAATAGGGAGCACGACCGTGCTCAATGGAAGACCGTGTCTAGTAGATGCCAGGGCGAGCACAACCATGCTCAATGAGGAGCACGACCGTGCTCAATGAGGAGCACCACCGTGCTCGGGGCTGAAGCCTATAAAACCAGCACAGTGCGGCTACACCTTGTTTCTTCCCTATTTTCTCTAAACTCGTTGCATTCTTGGAGCTTTGGTAGCTTTACGGAAGGTTTAGTTGGTCTGTGCCAATCTTAGAAGGTAATGGTTCTTCCCTCTTAAGGTTTCCTTTTCTTTTCTTTGAATTGGGAACTAATTGGTTAACCCTTTTTGTTTGACCAAGACTTGGAAAGCTAACTAAGCCGCTCTAGGGAACGCGTTGGGTTTATCGTTTGGTTGTCGTCGTTGGAATCTTCATATCAGGTATAGAGAGAAGGATAGTATGAATATTAGGCAAGGGGGTAGCGTAAGATGAGGGTTTCCCATAACTCTATTGTTGTTAACTGTTATTAATGTATATTGTGTTTGAATAAATGTTTAATTGATTATGAGTATGCCAGTTATGAATACATATTTGTTATACTTGCTCTACTGTTCAAAATGCGGTATGCTAAATTATGTATATTGGGCTAATATGTTTTATGCCATGATTAACTGGTTGAGTTGTACTGTTATGCAATAAATATTGCTGGTTTGGTATCGTTGGTTAAAATAGGACTCTTAATTAACCTGATGATTAAAGGATTAATTTCCCCAAGATTGTTCATAAGATATGGATTTAATAGTAAAGAGAGGTGAGTTATTGTTTGATGGTCCTTAACTAGACCCTAGGATTGATTTAAGAGTATTTTAGGGAGTTTTTGGCTAAAAGAATTTAACCAATTCTGCCTAGATAGTACGACCAGGCTTCAGGAGTAAGACAGTTCTTAACAGGGAGCACGCCCGTGCTCCCAGTTTAAATCTAGAAAATGGTCGCGCATTGAGAACGCTCGTGCATAATAGGAAGCACGATCGTGCTTCACTTAAGTGGAAACACGCCCGTACTGAGGGTGAGGATGCCCATGCTCCCCCAAACAGTACAGACGCGAATTAAAGGAATTAAAGGGGGTGTTTTACTCCAATTGTCCCTATAGATGAAATAAGACATCAATCGAATAAATACGAGTTAGATAACTTAATTTAAGACTAATTAAGATAAACTAGAATAATAAGTTGGTTAAGCTGTTGCCCAATGGGTTACCACACATTGATATGCTTTTGTGCTTTTTGACCAAAGTTGCCTCGATGCTTTTTGGTCGAGGTGTTGTTGAAGTTGAACCTTGGCGCTTTTGGGCCAACGGGGCCTTGACTCATAAGGGTCAAGGTGTTGATGATGATGAGACTTGGGTGCTTATTGGCCCAAGCGGAGGAGGTGGTTACCCTTTTGTTTGTTGTTGTGTCCATGCATTCATGCATTGGAGTGGTTAGTGGGGGAAGTTCAACATAGGGGAGGTCGTCCAAGAGTACGTCAATCTGGACGTCCATGGTGATTCACAAAAGTTCGATGAATCTGGACCCATATGGTGGTTCATCCTAGAGTATGGTGCATCGACAATCCAAGGGGTTCACCCATGGTTTGGTGAACTGCCGGTGTTGGTACTTATTGGCCAATGTGGATATGTAAATTCGAAGTTGCCTTCCCGAGATAGATTGAATCTACATACATAATGGAGTAGCGGAGTAATGTTGCACCGCATAGCATATGTTGGTTGAATTAACATGTTGATGTGGATATATATACTGTTACCTATGTATATATATGTTATATATTGCTATGCCATATTATGATGTATGTTCATTTTGCTTCCTATCTCCATGCTGATGTGTTTCATATGTTTTCTTACTCCCCGTTTTCTCTATTTTTGTTGTTGGCATGTATCTTTTTTGCAAAGGACGACGAGCAGCTAGGAGAGGAATGACTCTGAGGAGTCACAACTATGTAGTTAGGATTCCCAGTTGTTTTAGTTTTAGTTTGTTATCCGAGGATTATTCCGGAACGGTTATACTAGCTATGTATGTGACATCGGGGTTGGGTTCTTTTGATGTTTATGTTTTATTTTCTTTATATTTGTTATATTTTCCGTGTTTTGAACTAGTTCATGTGGTACCTTTACTGCATGTGGACCTTATTTATCATATTTAAATGAATATGCATGTTTAAATTAATACCTTTATCTTTTATTGCTTTATAAATACTGCAGATAATGTCTCATTTAGTGGTATCAGAGCTGGTCTGTACTATCAGGCCATGGTATGAGTCTGTTATGAGTCTGTTGTGTGCTTTTGTTTGAATTGTTTATACTTGTTATAAGCAATGATGCTTAATGTTAGAAGCCTGTAGCTTTTCCTGCTTAAGTTCTCTGTATTTAATGGTTGTCTTGGACATATACAGGAACTCATGGCAGTAAGAGGTAGAAACAATCAGGCTATCGGTTACGCCTTGGCACTCCTTGCCAATGCGATAGGGCAAGTTCAGAATGTAACATCTCTGGCTGCTTTATAGATTGACGGCTGTCCCCACAAACCAACATAGGTCTTTTCAGCGTACTTTGTCCTCACTCACACGGTTTCTGGGAAAACTTCCCAGGAGGTCGCCCACCCCAGAATTGCTCCAAGTCAAGCATGCTTAACTATCGAGATCTTAAGTGATGGGCTACCGAAAAGAGGATGCATCTTATTGGTATATGTCGTACCAATCAATTCATATAAATCATCATCAACTGTATTGTCCCATACCTACGCAGTCTCAAGATCCCTCTCATTCAAGTGTGTAATCGGTTCATTCATGTATCCATCCGCCTAGAAGCCTGCCAGGAGTCGCTCCTTGTCCATGCCTTCTTACACCGATGACCATTCCCCGCCCTCTTCAGCCCCGGGTGTTACATGCCCACCAGCTTCCGCTTGGTTCGTCCCCGAACCACACCGTACTGGGAGAGGTGCCGCTCTGATACCATTTGTAACCTCCCTGGCTGTTTTATAGATTGATGACTGTCCCCACAAACCAAAATAGGTCTTTTTGGAGTGCTTTTTTCCTCACTCACACCCTTCCTGGTAAAACTTCTCAGGAGGTCACCCATCCCAAAATTGCTCCAAGTCAAGCACGCTTCACTGTGTTGTTCTTAAGTGACGGACTACCGAAAAGAAGATTGATAAGCCTCTGACTCATCTAGTTTTATGGCTAGTATGACCAGGGTTTTGTGCAAATTATATCCTATTTTCACCCAAATTAGATTAGATTGTCCTCAAGCAAGGTTTTGAGTCGTTTAAGTATTTTTAGGTTAATTTAGCTGATTTAGAGTCAAATAAAGCACTTATGGCTATTTTGTTGTTTTCAGGTTAAGTTAGAAGTCAAGAGAATAAAGAATCAGGGAAATTTCAAGTCTGGAGGAGTTCGCCTCGCGAGAGTCTTCTCGCCTCGCGAACCTGAAAGCCAGCTGAACAGTAAAATTGTCATCCTCTCTGGTTCGCCCCGCGAACAACACCTCGCCTCGCGACCCTGAAGACTGACTGTTCCAGAAAATACAACCCGTTCTGTGTCGCCTCGCGGATCCATGTCTCGCCTCGCGAGACTGATTTCCAGAAGCCATGACTGTTCCATTCCTCGCCACGCGAGCAGTACTTCGCCCCGCGAGAAGACCAAACGTTGCAGACTGTTCATGATATTCGCCTCGCGAGCGAGTGTTCGCCTCGCGAGTGGGCTTAGTTTCTGAATAGTATAAAAGGCTGTTCTGGGCAGATTGAAAGAACTTTTGCTTCTCCATAGTTTTTCCATATTTTTCTGTGTGTTTCGTTTTTCCATGGAGAACTGATTTTCTAGATTAATCTACTGTAATTGATTTCCACCATACTTGAGGTTCTTGTAATTCCTGTTTTGTATGCTTTTCCCTTTTCAATACTATATTATACATTTCTGTTTGTTTAATTCAGGAGTGTGTAGTGTTATGTTGATTCATTTCGGTGATGTTATGTTCCTATAGTTAATCGCGTTTGTTTAATTCGCGTGTGTTCATTCATGTTCGTTTAGTTCATGAGGGCTTAACCCCGTTTGTTTAATTCGGGAATAGGAACATATATCCGTTGTAGCGATTTCGTTTGTAAATTGTTGCTACAACCGGGAGGGGATTAGAATCTTCTTAGGGCTTGGAATTACCTGAACCGATGATAGTTGGGAATTCGAGAACAGTAGATTAATCATCTTTCGTTATTTGATAATCTTTTCAACTTGCTCTGTTTTATTGTTCTGTTTTTGCATTGTTTTCCATTTGCAATTCAACCCACCCCCCCCCCCCCCCCCCCCCAAACTGATTTTTGTGGTAAATAACAAGTCAAGAGTCCTTGTGAGACGACATCCGAGTTGTTGCCCTAAACTACGTTTTTATAAACCGCTCGTTCTTTTTGGCGCGTGCGCGACAGCGCGACCAAAAATTGGCGTCGTTGCCGAGGACTCTTGTTTGTTATTTTTCGCATTTTTTTTTATTTTCTGTTATTTTCTGTTTTTGTTTTGAATTGGTCTGGCTACTAGATCTACTTGCCCTGAATTGTGTGATTTTGATCCTGAAATTGAAAGAACACTGCACACACGCCGTAGAGAATTTCGGGCTAGCACTAGTAGTGATTCTAATTCTAAAACTGTTTTTGACAATATGGGTGACCAAAGGACATTAAGACAGCTTGCTGCCCCTGATGTTAATTATAATGGCTTGTGTATTGCATATCCTGGTGCTGATACTCCTTTTGAATTAAAATCTGGTTTCATTCACTTGTTGCCAAAGTTTAGTGGTCTTGCAGGTGAGGATCCACACAAGCATTTGAAGGAATTCCAGGTCGTCTGCTCCACAACCTTGAGATCAGAGGGAGTAACTGAGGATAGCATCAAGTTTAAAGCTTTTCCGTTCTCACTCCAGGGAGCTGCAAAGGATTGGCTGTTATATCTTGAGCCAAACTCTATTACTACCTGGAACGATTTGAAGAAGCTCTTCCTTGAGAAATATTTTCTTGCCTCCAGAGCTGCATCAATCCGGAAGGAAATATGTGGCATCAGACAAGGAAATGAGTCATTGGCTGAATATTGGGAGAGATTCAAGCATTTGGTATCCAGTTGCCCCCAAAGATCGATTTTACGAAATGACTTCTTATCCAGTATTTTTATGAAGGTTTACTGCCGATGGATAGGAATATTTTGGATGCTGCTAGTGGGGGAGCACTGGTTGATAAGACTCCGGTTGCTGCCAAGCAATTAATTGAAAATATGTCACTGAACTACCAGCAGTTTACATCCAGGAGAAATTCTGTTGAGACAAGAGGTGTGCATGAGGTCCATAGCTCTTCTTCCATCCAGGCCCTCGAGAATAGAATGGATGAGCTCACTTCTTTTGTACGGCAATTGGCAATAGATAGGGTTCAGCCTGCAAGGTTGTGTGGCATGTGCAACTCTCCTGAGCACCCGTATGATGCATGCCCCATTCCGAAGGAAGAGTTCGTCACTGATCTGTCTCAGGCTTATGCAGTCCATCCTTACAATCAAGGCAACAGTCAGAACCGGTACAACACTCCAGACCTCTCCACAAATAGGTACCATCCCAATTGAAGGAATCATCCTAACCTTCGGTATGGGAACTCATCCCAACAACAACCGATGGCAGCACCACAGAATCCGCCTCAAGTGACCACGTCTGCACCTTCTGGACCTTCATTAGAAGACTTGGTCAAGCAATTCACTGTACAAAACCTTCAGTCTCAGCTACGAATGGATGCTAGCATTCAGGCCTTGCAGACACAGATTGGACAGCTTGCCACTTCCATAAATAATATACAGCAAGCTCAAGGGACAACCCAGCTTCCGGCACAAACAGTGATAAATCCCAATGCCTCCAATCCTAATGTGAGTGCAATTTCTCTGAGATCTGGAAGAGTTGTTGAGGCATCCTCTGAAAAAGATGAAGAAACTATTGAGGTAACTCCTGAGCCTTCAGTCGATGTTGAAGCTGAGAAAGTGTACAGACCACCAATCCCCTTCCCACAGAGATTGCAGAAAAATAAGAAGGTTGGTGGTGAAGACAAGGAGAAGGAAATTCTAGATGTATTCAGAAAGGTGGCTGTGAATATTCCCCTTCTAGATGTGATCAAGCAGGTGCCCAAGTATGCAAAATTTCTGAAGGATCTATGCACCAACAAGAGGAAGTTGAAGAGTAATGAGAGAGTTAATTTGGGAAGAAATGTTCCAGCTCTTATCCAGTCTAAGCTTGCACCAGAAAGAGTTACTGCTTCAGCCCCTACTCAGACACTACCACAGAAGTGCAAGGATCCAGGCACTTTTACTATTCCATGCACTATTGGGGACAGAAAATTTGAAAATTGCATGTTGGATTTGGGAGCCTCCATAAATGTCATGCCCACCTCTATTTTCAATAACCTTGATCTTGGTCCCTTGCAGTATACAGGTCTCACTATCCAGTTGGCCAACAGGACCAGTGCCCGCCCCATAGGAATGGTAGAAGATGTGCTAGTACAAGTTGATGAGTTGATCTTCCCTGCTGACTTCTACATCTTGGACATGGCAGGAGAGACAAATTCCAGAAGATCACCAATAATCTTGGGCAGACCATTCATGAAGACAGCTAAGACTAGGATTGATGTTGATGATGGGACCATGTCTATGGAGTTTGGTGATATTGTGGCAAAATTTAACATCTTTGATGCTGGGAAACATCCATTGGAAGAGCACTTTGTTTTCCAGTTAGAGTTACTCTCTGAAGTTATTGATGACACCCATGAGGACTTGTTTTCTGATTTTCCATTTATTTCTAGCTATGCTGATATTTCTTCATGTCCTGATTGTACTAACACTAACCATTGTGTGGTGTGTGCTGAGATTGCTGCATGTTTAGCAGGTGATGGATTTGTCAGTGCAGTGAATGAGGAACATGCAGAAGATGAAGCAGCGCCGGAGACCCTCCCGACCTATCTGCCACCTTCCCCTGTGGAACCACTAGAGGGACTGGATTTTGCACCATGGCCAGTTCAAGGGGTTGAACACCAATTTTATTGGGAGGACTTTGTTGAGGAAGCGGTCGTCTTTGACCCAAGAGGAAGTGATAAGTCCGCCGCATTGGGCAAGGTCACCATCATTGTCAAGTGCTCACTCATATATCAAGGCTGCAAGTTATGGGACCATGGAATGAACTCTATCTCTTTGGCCTTATGCTACAAGCAATGGGATCCAGGCGGAAGCTCCTACACTGCCACCTGATCAGGGAGTACCCTTTCCTTTCCCTCACTCTGATTTTATAGTCATGTTGTTCATTGGGGACAATGTATGTTTTAAGTGTGGGGGAGGGAACTAGTTGTAGTTTTGTTTTGTCTTGTCTTTCTTTTAGCTCTTGAATAAATTGTGTTAGTCTTGAGTCGGCAAGTTTGCTGGATTTTGATTGATTTTGCACAGATTGATTGCATGATTGATGTGATGATTCCCCCTAGGTTGAATTTTTTTTTTGTTTTGTTTTTGAAAAGTGATCCCCATGTGATTGAAAACTGAACTTTGAGATTTTGTTATGATGGCATGATTTATGATAAGTTTGGGGTGATAGGAAACACCCTAGGGATAGAATCTCTGTCAAACAATTTGCATGAATGTCCAGGTGAGGTTTTGAGCCTCCAACATATTTTTGACTGTGAGAATCACTTTTGGATTGCACTTTCCTGAATTTGCTTGAATCTCTTTATGGTTTGCATGTCTATGTGTTTGTTTCAAATGATTTAGGCATTTTCTTTGTAAATAGATACTTGACTAAATTAACCATCCCTAATGCATGTTCCATAGTTAGCCCCTTTGAGCCTAATTAGCCTATTGTTCTTGATAACCTTATGTTACAAGCCTAAATTCTGAAAAACCATGTTAACCCGATCTTAGGATTAGGAGAGCATGGAAGCTTATCAAAGAGAATGGTTGCAAGAAACTAAGTTTGGGGTGGCTACAAGGATATGATGTGTTGTTTGGGATTGAAAAGAAACAAAAATAATAATAAAAAGGTTGGAGCCAAAGGCAAAGAAAAAAGAAAAAAAGAAAAGAAAAAAAAAAGTACAAAAATTTCAAAAAGGCTATTTGAACAAAAAGGATTTAGTCACCCAAGGCAAGTGAAAAATGAAAAAAGAAACTTGAGTTTAAATTCAAAGTGTAAAAAGCTCATGCTCTCTTAGTTCCTAGGGTATTCAGCCTAGTTCCTTTGTATATCCTACCCTTAGCCAGGCCCCATTACAACCCATAAAAGACCTTTTGATGTTGCATGCATGTTTTCTGTGGGAACCATTTGGAGATGAAAATCAAATTCATGGGAAGTGCTCTTAAAAGTGAAACTGAGTGAAATGTTGATAACCTAGACAAACTGAGCGATTGAGTGAAACACTAAATGCCCTTGTGAGGAAGGCAGTTGTTTGAATTTGGTGATCTCCCTCTTGTGTGTAACTTGGATCCCTGCTTAGATTAATGATTGCTTGAATGATGAAATTCTCAATTGTTTAGAATAAATGATTGTGGGGATTGCTTTGTTTGAAAGGGGGGAAAATTGAAGAAAATTGTTTTGGTGAAATTGCTTGAATTTGTGCAAAGTTGATTGAATATTTAAGCTTGCCATGTCTTGAGTCTTTTTGATTTTTGGGTTTTAGTTTACTTGGGGACAAGCAAAGTTTAAGTTTGGGGTATTTTGATAAGCCTCTGACTCATCTAGTTTTATGGCTAGTATGACCAGGGTTTTGTGCAAATTATATCCTATTTTCACCCAAATTAGATTAGATTGTCCTCAAGCAAGGTTTTGAGTCGTTTAAGTATTTTTAGGTTAATTTAGCTGATTTAGAGTCAAATAAAGCACTTATGGATATTTTGTTGTTTTCAGGTTAAGTTAGAAGTCAAGAGAATAAAGAATCAGGGAAATTTCAAGTCTGGAGGAGTTCGCCTCGCGAGAGTCTTCTCGCCTCGCGAACCTGAAAGCCAGCTGAACAGTAAAATTGTCATCCTCTCTGGTTCGCCCCGCGAACAACACCTCGCCTCGCGACCCTGAAGGCTGACTGTTCCAGAAAATGCAACCCGTTCTGTGTCGCCTCGCGGATCCATGTCTCGCCTCGCGAGACTGAAGACCAAAAGCCATGACTGTTCCATTCCTCGCCACGCGAGCAGTACTTCGCCCCGCGAGAAGACCAAACGTTGCAGACTGTTCATGATATTCGCCTCACGAGCGAGTGTTCGCTCGCGAGTGGGCTTAGTTTCTGAATAGTATAAAAGGTTGTTCTGGGCAGATTGAAAGAACTTTTGCTTCTCCATAGTTTTTCCATATTTTTCTGTGTGTTTCGTTTTTCCATGGAGAACTGATTTTCTAGATTAATCTACTGTAATTGATTTCCACCATACTTGAGGTTCTTGTAATTCCTGTTTTGTATGCTTTTCCCTTTTCAATACTATATTATACATTTCTGTTTGTTTAATTCAGGAGTGTGTAGTGTTGTGTTGATTCATTTCGGTGATGTTATGTTCCTATACTTAATCACGTTTGTTTAATTCGCGTGTGTTCATTGATGTTCGTTTAGTTCATGAGGGCATAACCCCGTTTGTTTAATTCGGGAATAGGAACATATATCCGTAGTAGCGATTTCGTTTGTAAATTGTTGCTACAACCGGGAGGGGATTAGAATCTGCTTAGGGCTTGGAATTACATGAACCGATGATAGTTGGGAATTCGAGAACAGTAGATTAATCGTCTTTCGTTATTTGATAATCTTTTCAACTTGCTCTGTTTTATTGTTCTGTTTTTGCATTGTTTTCCATTTGCAATTCAACCCTCCCCCAAAACCGATTTTTGTGGTAAATAACAAGTCAAGAGTCCTTGTGAGATGACATCCGAGTTGTCGCCCTAAACTAAGTTTTTATAAACCGCTCGTTCTTTTTGGCACGTGCGCGACAGCGCGACCAAAGATGTATCTTGTTGGTATAGGTAGTACCAATCAATTCATATAAGTCATACTCTATTGAATAGTCTCATACCTACACAGTCTCATGATCCATCTCATTCAGGTGTTTAATCGGTTCATTCATGTATCCATCTGAGACACCCCGATGTGCCCCATCGAATTATTACATTAAAATCTTAATATTTATTTACTTAATCGCGCGCTTACTGTTGAAAATACGTAAAAATTAAAACTTAATTAATAATCATATAAATTCTACAAATATAAAACACACCAAAGTTGTAATATATATATTTACACACATGTTTATTTATTACAAAACCAAAACACTGTTAAGGGTACCCTCTCAGTAGGATCCCTCACAGGTATAAACTTCACTACAAACATACTGAGCGGAAATATAAATACTCCTTAGACACACTGGCCATCATGTCTATACTCTAATCACCCTGGATCACAGCTCGACCTCCAGCATCCGGTTCATACGGAGTTCTATCTAACTCCTCAACAATTGGTTCCTCCATCGAGTCTTCTCGTACGATCACATCAGAAATAAAATACAACACACAGAAAGATATAGGGAATAAGAAACAGTTCTATCATCAAAAAGTGGAAAAGAGTAATAGTAAATTATACAGTAATTGTCACAGACACGCATCACTCAAAATCAACAATCATCCTCAATTCACTATATCATCCTCTACCCTCAGCTCAAGTAGTCTAAACACTTATACTATCATAATTGTCTCTATTCCTTTCACATTCGTTAGTAGTCCATGGCAGTCTGATGCAAAGAACTCATCATAGTACACTTCTATCTTTTGATAGGATAAGACTCAACATAGTGCCCTTCTATCTTTCGATAGGATAAGACTCAACATAGTGCCCTTCTATCTTTCGATAGGATAAGACTCAGCATAGTGCCCTTCTATCTTTCGACCGGATAGGATCCGGTATAGTGCTCTTCTATCTTTTGATAGGATAGGATTCAATTTAGTGCTCTTCTATCTTTTGATAGGATAGGATTCAGTATAGTGCACTTCTATCTTTCGATAGGATAGGATCCGGTATAGTGCTCTTCTATCTTTTGATAGGATAGGATTTCAATATAGTGCACTTCTATCTTTCGACAGGATAGATCAGATCGAAGCGTCATGGACTGAAAACGTATTTGCATCAAAGCCTCTATATGAATCTCACTATCTCAAATCAATAACAACCTTGTACCTCAAGCTCCCATCATAACCTCAACTCGCATTCTATGCCACATCTCATCCATTAGATAACTTAATTAAGCTAGGCACCTCTAAGTCAATTCATTCTCTCACCCAAACAATCATCTCCCGAACAACATATATCCTTACTTAAAATCAACTAGGCATAGTATTAAAAACCAGGCAGATCATGCATCACACAATATCAGGAAATATTCAGATATCTCAATATCATATAAAGCAATTTATCACAAAGTCAGACTCTGTCACGGCCTGGCCGTGATAGCCATCACGGCCGTGACAGACAACAAAGGCAAGAATTCTACAAAACAGAACCTGTCACGGCCTGGCCATGACAACCATCACGGCCGTGACAGACAACAAACATCCTCAATATCTTAAATATTCAAACCCCGAATAATACGTCACATGCAGATGGAATACCTCAACCAGCGCATCACGGTAAATTTGATAACATAAAATCAAACATCCTCAAATACTTAAAATTAACTTAATGTCGATAAACCTACAATCCCCGAATCCATTGGTTTTACAGAAAGGGTTTCCAATGTGATTTTGATCTTGTCGATTACTCGACTACTAGTAGGGTTTAGGTCGCCCTACACAATTATCATATAATCTACTACTTATCGATTCCGACGATAAGTTGATTCTTTTCCCCACCTGAGTTATCACCGGAAACACGTACACGACGATCCTCGTTATCCCGCCACGAGTTAACACAACCACCTTCATCCAAATAACATAACTATAATTAATCAAATGACAACCATCTATGACACTTTAGGGCTAGGTTCGGCCAAGACTTAGAAAATAGGTTTAGGGTTATCTTCTTAATGCCATCTTTTGGATCCTAGTTAATAGAGTCTTAACTAACAAGATTACTTATTACAAGACTAAAATTTGAAACAAAATCCTCTAACCTTTAGGGTTAGGGTTTCGGCCAAGGATTGACTTTTAGGGTTCAAAATCCTTAAAATTCCTAATCATGATTAAGTCATAGATTAATGATCCTTGATTAACCTAAATCATGAATTAGTGACTAAACAACTAAAGTTGAAACTCAAAACTTCCTATCTCTTTTATACAAGGATTAGGCCTCAACATGTTCATAGGGTTAGGGTTCTTAGTTTAATAAACCAACTTGGATTTATTAAGCATACATACTAATAGCTTGATTAATAAGATCATTAATGAAAACCATGAACAAAAACTCTACCAAACCTACTTTGATAGATTCGGCCAAGGCTAGGTTTTTAGGAAATTTTTTTTTGATTACATCATGCTCTTAGATTTAGATAATATGAATGATATCAAGAAGATAGAAAGTAGTTTCATCATCATTATATTTTTCTAGAATTTATTATGACTTTTCAAAGTTCTAGGGTTAGAAGCTTGAAAATGACGAACACCAATAAAACAAACTTTGAATCAAGAAACTTGCTAAAGAACATAGGTATGATTAAGGAAGAAGATTAAGATTTACCTATTGAAAATCAATGACGAAGGAAATCCAAGAAACTTACTTCAAAAATCTATCACTAAAAGACTTGTGAAGTTAGGGTTTTGAACAAAAAGGCATTAGAAACTAAGTGAAAAGTGAGAGTATGGTATTTATAGAGATAGTGGCGTCATCTTGGGAAGGATCTAGAAGTGATGAGTTGTCTTGCTAAAAGAATTCAAATGCAATTAAGTTCTAAGGACCAATTTGCAAAGATTCCAAAAGTTGAAGGACTAATTTACAAATTGTCAATAAAGTGTCATGATGATGATTTTGCCACATTTGATGCAAGCTTATCTTGACCAAAGTTGACTGATTTTTGAGTCAAAGATATTTTAAGAAGAATCAAGAAACTTGAAGAAGATTTGATAACATTAGAGAAGGTTGAAGAAAAATCAAGAATGTTGAAGAATAAAGTGGAAGAATGTAGAACATTCTAGAAAATTCTTGGCTCATCTAAGAATTATGAGGGCAGCCCCTTCTCCCTCATGGGCTTGCGCATGGGCCTACTCCATTTGGGCTTGAATTCATTTTTGTGGGGCCCACTTAAAGATTTAAGCATTAAGCTTGACTTAGGAAACTTGTATAGTTTCAAATGGGCTTAATGGAACCAATTCATGAACTAGACAACTTGGGCTTCATAGCCACGTCCATTAAGATATTGGGAACAAGGATTCTAGCCCAATTCACTTCAAAAAACTTAGAAACTAATTTAGGGACAAAAGGGTAATTAACAGGAAGTTCATTGGCTAAAGCGTAAGATTCATAAATTTTCTATTTAACCCTGAAAAACCTTCTAGACTTAAAAATATGATTCATCCCCTTGAATCATCTCAAAATCCTAAGAGAAACCCTCTATCGGTTCTGAGAAACTCCGAAATTTGTTCCGTCGTCTACCCGATTACATGTTTCGCCCGGAAAACATAAATTATTTTATTTTTTTCGAAAATAATTCTAAAAATACAGAATTGTAGGAAATAAAATAATAATCTTAAGTCTTTCGTTCACAAATTAAAATTAGGTCTTTTGAGAAGTATAATTATACTGTCAATGGAATTCGTGGGCCGGGTTTCACCTGACTTTCCAACCTAATTTTCAATCGTAGCTTCCTACATTCAAGTAGGATCTCCTTGTATTTAAAATAATTTTATAAAACTCAAATAACTTTATAAACATATTTATATGTATTACTGTTATTTAAAACAGTGAAAATCGGGGTGTTACACCCTCCGCCTAGAAGCCTGCCAGGAGCCGCTCCTTGTCTGTAACTTCTTGCATCGACGACCACTCCCCGCCCTCGTCATCCCCGGTTGTTACACAAAACTATAACAATGGAGGACGAGTTGATTTTCAGGGTCTCGACAAGTTCCAGCAGAACAATCCGCCATCTTTCAGAGGAGCTTATGACCCCGAAGGTACTCTATTGTGGATGAGGGAGACGGAAAAGATCTTCTGAGCTATGGATTGCAATGATATGCAGAGATTTGTCTTTGGGACTTTTATGCTCATTGAGGAGGCTGAGCACTGGTGAGAGAACTGCCGGCAGAGGATGTAGGCTGAGGGTACGGTGGTCACTTGGAATTCTTTCAAAGAGAATTTCTTGGAGAAATATTTTCCTGCGGATATCCGTGACAAAAAAGAGATGGAATTCTTGGTGTTAAAGCAGGGAAATATGTCAGTGGGGGAGTATACACGAAGTTCGAGGAGTTGGCTAGGTATTACACACCGTATCAGGTTATGACTGATAATCGTTCTAAGTGTGTAAAGTTTGAGGATGACCTTCACCCAGAAATCAAGCAGGCAATCAGCTACCAGGAGATCCGAGTCTTCCCAACTTTGGTGAACAAGTTTAGGATCTTTGAGGATACCTACAAGTCTTGAGTGGCCAGTTCCAAGGGTTCAGACAATCAGGGTAGCAGGAAGACTGAACAGAAGGATAAGAGCAAGCAGCGTTTCACTCCAGTCATCCGGGATTTCAAGCAGAGTGGTAAGAAGCCACAGTTTTCTTCAGACATGTCCATGGGTTGGAATTCTAATGGCCTTAGGCCCATGAGATGCGGTAAGTGCGGCGCACAGGATCACTTCACCACCTAGTGTAAGGAGGCTGATGTCATCTGTTTCAAGTGTGGCAAGTCTGTCAACATTAGCCGGGAGTGTGGAGGAGCAAAGTCAGAACCTCCAAGTGCTAGCAAGAATCAGTGGTCTCAGGCTAATCGACTTAAGACCAATGGCAGAGTCTTTACTCTTAGTGGAACTGAGGCCTCTGAGTCCGAGGACTTGATCCAAGGTATGTGCTTAATTGATGGAACTCCTTTAACTATATTGTATAACTCGGGTGCTACGCACTCATTTATATCACATGATAGGATCAACGGTCTTAGATTTCCTGTTATCTTTCTTGAATATGATTTGATTGTTGCTACACCCACAAACAAGCCTGTTCTCACTTCACATGCATGCAACAATTGTGTCATTACCATTAATGGTAGGAACTTTACTGTTGATCTTGTATGCTTACCTCTAAAACAACTTGACATTATTCTTGGCATGGATTAGTTATCTTCCAACTACGTCCTTTGGAATTTTTTTGATAAGACCTTAGTTTTTGGAACTCCTGTGGAGTCAAAGGATCCTAGGTTTCTCTCTGCCAACCAAGTTAAGGCTTCGAAGAAAGAAGAGGTCCAAGTTTACATGATTGTATCTTCCCTGAAAGTAGAGAGCCCTCCTGATGTTGGAAGTGTGCCTGTTGTGCGGGAATTTCCTGAAGTGTTTCCGTGGGATATTTATAACTTGCCCCCTAAGAGAGGTGTTGAGTTCACCATACACTTAGTGCCTGGTATCGGGCCTATATCCATAGAACCCTATAGAATGTCTCCTCTAGATCTAGCTGAGTTGAAGAAATAGATAGAGGATCTGATCCAGAAGCAGTTTATTAGGCCTAGCGTATCCCCATAGGGAGCGCCAATGTTGCTAGTAAAGAAGAAGGATGGTAGCATGAGGTTGTGTGTCGATTTTCGACAGCTCAAAAAGGTGACCATTAAGAATCGGTATCCCCTCCCTAGGATTGATGATATTATGGACCCGTTGATAGGAGCGTGTGTCTTCTCTAAGATAAATTTGAGGTCAGGGTACCATCAGATTCGGGTTAAGTCTGAGGACATCCCGAAGACAGGGTTTAGGATGCGTTATGGCCACTATGAGTACTTAGTTATTCCCTTTGGTGTGACTAATGATCCTTCTGTGTTCATGGACTACATGAACAAGACCTTTCACCCTTACTTGGATATGTTTGTGGTGGTTTTCATAGATGACATCTTAGTGTACTCCAAGACCAGGGAGGAACATGAGGAACACTTGAGGGTCGTCTTGCAGACCCTTAAGGAGAAGCAGTTGTATACAAAATAGTCTAAGTGTGAGTTTTGGCTAGAAGAAATGAGTTTCTTAGGACATGCCATCTCTAAAGGTGGGATAGTCATAGAACCGGCTAAGGTAGAGATGGTGCTCTAGTGGGAAGCATCGAAGTCAGTGACCGATATTAGGAGTTTCTTGGGTTTAGCAGGGTACTATAGGAGTTTCATATAAAGTTTCTCTAAGATAGCTTTACCCTTGACCCGTCTCACCAAGAATGGACAACTTTTTGTGTGAGACTCTAAGTGTGAGGAGAGTTTCCAAACCTTAAAGTATAGGTTGACATCAGCACCAGTGTTAGGTTTGCCAGATCCTAGTGAACCTTTCGTAGTTTACTACGACGCTTCTAAGGTTTAGGTGGCGTGTTGATGCAAAATGGTAAGCTAGTAGCTTATGCTTTTAGGCAGTTGAAGACCCATGAAAAGAACTACCCTACCATGACCTAGAGTTAGGAGCTATGGTGTTTGCCTTAAAGATTTGGAGGCATTACCTTTATGGAGCAAGGTCTGAGGTCTTTAGTGATCATAAGAGTTTGAAGTATCTTTTTGATCAAAAGGAATTGAATATGAGGCAACGTAGGTGGATGGAGTTTCTTAAGGATTATAAGTTTGATCTAACCTACCACCCCAGAAAATCCAATGTAGTGGCCGATGCTTTGAGTAGGAAAACCTTGCACATCTCCGCTTTGATGGTTAGGGAGATGGATTTGATTGAAGAGTTTAGAGACCTGAGTTTAGCTTGGGAAGTTACCCCTAAGAGCATTAGGCTTGGAACCTTGAAGGTTACCAACAGTTTGATGGATCAAGTTAGAGGGGGACCAAAAGATAGATAAGTTCCTCTTAGACCAAAGAGTGTTGCTTGCTCAGTGTAGAGGCCTTAGTTTTAAGGAAGAAAGTGATAGAGTTTTGAGGTTCAAAGAAAGAGTTTGTATACCAGAAGTTCCTGAGCTTAGGAAGTTGATCCTTGAGGAAGTACATAGCAGTGGTTTGAATGTGCACCCTGGTGCCACCAAGATGCACCAGGATCTTAAGCGCATGTTTTGGTGGCCAAGGATGAAAAATAATATAGCTGACTTTGTCTATGCATGCCTAGTATGCCAAAAGGCCAAGATAGAACACCAAAAGCCTTCAGGTAAGTGTTGAGTCACCGGCAAGTGTACCGGGTCGTCGCAAGTACTAAAAACACGGTAAGAATTTACCGAGGTCGAACACAAGGATTGGGCTACCAATTCAACTAATTCGTGAGAAGCTCGATGCGTTTGGTCAAGTACAGAAAGTGGTTGAGATTGGAGAGAAAATAGGATCGCAATCTAGTTAACAAATCAATTAAGAATATGGTATTGAAATCTGGAATTAAAAGCATCTAAGGTCTCAAATCCACCTACCCAATCAAGCATAGTATCCAAATGATGATGATCCTCTCCCTAGGTTCAATTTTAATGTCAACCGGGACCCCCAATTTCTCCTAAATTCATTGTCGTGCTCAATAGGACGTATTCAACGATTTGAGTTAATCACTTACAGGTCTCATAACCCTAATCCTAGAATTCTATTAAATCTTGTTCCCTATATGGTTGCACCGATCTCCTATTCACTCTCGTACAATATTCGATCGATGATCCCAATTCAAGTTCTAAAACGCGAATCGCCGATCAGCCTCAACACGTTTAACTAGTTAATCATGAAAGCATATGATCAACACAATGACATCAGAATTGGAAAACAAGAATTGAATTAAAGGAGAGAGAGATATACATCACATGAACACTATACCGCCATGGGTGGCTTCATTGATCCCTTAGACAAGGGGATTAGTTCCTCATGTCCGTAATGACGACAAACGTACAATCCGACATAATCACCATAGTAAACTTAAGAAAATAAAAAGGGAGACGCAGCTCCAGAGTAACAAGAACTCGTAACAAAACTGATCTAAAACAGTGGCTAAAACTAGGATTCGGATCTATCCAGAGGCTCTCCTTCTGATCTGAAACAGCCTATATATAGAGTTCTGATTCTGCGCTAGCTCACGAGGGGAACATATTCTCGCGAGGCGAGCATTAAAATTGGCGTGCATTCAATTTGGACTTTCGCGAGGCGAGAGTATGTTCGCGGGGCGAATTTCAGTTTTGGCTCCATCCTGAGTTTGAATGCTCGCGAGGCGAACTGTGATTGGCGAGGCGATCCCGAAAGGATGACTTCTCTGGCACAGTCAGGCCTTCAGGTTCGCGAGGCGAGACAGAATTAATGACTGTTGCTGCTTTGCCGATCTTTCAGGCTCGCGGGGCGAGCATCCACTCGCGGGGCGAGTATCTCCAAAATGACAATTTCCACTGTTTATTGACTTTCCTTGACTCTCGGAGCTTCACTTCTAACCTGAAACAATAAAAAGAAACAAAAAGGCGTAATTTTATTCAAAATTGACTAAAAACTACAAAAATTACCTAGAACGAGTCAAAGTCTACTTAGGAACAAAACAAGGCCAAATTTGGGCGAAAACGAGATTGAACTCGAATAATTTGCACAAAAACCACAGTCCATCTAGTTATAAAACTAGATAAGCCAAAGGCTTATCAAAACACCCCAAACTTAAACCTTGCTTGTCCCCAAGCAAGCTAAAACTCAAAAAGGACTCAAGACTTGGCAAGCTTAAGGGATTCAATCGATTTCGCACAAATTTCATGCAATCTTAACAAAACAGTTTTTCTCCAATGATTTCCCCCCTTACATCAACGTAATCCCCACATTCATTTACTTTAAACAATTGAGAACTTATCATTCATGCAAGCATTAATATAAGTTGAGGATCAGAGTTACACACAAAAGGAAGATCACCAATTTCAAACAATTGCCTTCCTCACAAGGGTATGTAAAATTTCACTCATTCGCTCAAATTCGTCTAGGCTATCAACTTTTCACTCAATTTCACATATCAAGAGCACTTCCCATGAATTTGATTTTCATCTCAAAAATAGTTCCCATGAAAACATGTATGCAATATCAGAAGGTCTTATAAAGGTTGTAATGGGGCCTGGCTGAGGGTAGGATATTCAAGGATACTAGGCTTAAGTCCCTAGGAACTAAGAGAGCATGAGCATTTGACACATCTTCCACTCAAATTCCTTTTTCCATTTTTCTTTTTGCCTCGGGTGACTATGGTCTTTTCCTTGCTATTTTTTCTGCTTTGCCCCTTTTCTTTTGGCAAATTTTTTTTCTTTTTATTTAATTTTTTTTTACTGCCTTGGGTTTTAACCTTTATTTTTCTTTTTCTTAACCCAAAATGACATATCACCTTGTAGCCACCCCAAACTTAGTTCCTCACAACCCTTCTCTTGCTACGCTTCCATGCTCTCCTAATCCTAAGATTGGGTTAACATGGTTTTTCAGATTTTTGGCTTATAATATAGGGTCATCAAGAAACAATAGTCTAATTAGACTCAACGGGGCTAACTAGGGAACATGCATTAGGGATGGTTCTTTTTAGGCCAAGTAGTTATTCAAAGAAAATTGCCTAAATCATTTGATGCAACACATAGACATGCAAACCATAAAGAGATTCAAGCAAATTCGGGAAAGTGCAACTTAAAAGTGATTCACACAATCAAAAACAAAGTTGGAGGCTCAAATCCTCACCTGGACATTTCGCAAATTGTTTGACCGAGATACAATTCCTAGTGTGTGCACCCCCTCACCCCAAACTTATCATAAATCAGGTAATCACAATAAAATTCTCAAAGTTCAGTTTTCAATTTTTTACATAGGGATCAATTTTCTATTTTCAGAACCTAGGGGGAAATCATCAATGGTCAAAATAATTCATGCAATCAATCTATGCTCAATTTAATTAAAATCCAACAAGCTTGCCGACACACATTCATACATAAACTCTTGATCTTCTCAAATTATTCAAGAGTGACAAACAAAAACAAAACAAAAACAAAAACAAAAACAAGAGTGAGGAAAGGAGAGGGTGCTCCCTGATCAAATTTCTATGGTTGCATCCTCGTCCAATTGGTCTCACGGGCTCCCTTCTATTGCATAGCATCCTGGAAGAACTCATGCAGATTAAACCTTAAGTGCAGATTAGCGAGGCGAGAGACCACTCGCGAGGCGAATCTGGAAAATTGTTATCCACACTTTCCAGAATAGCGAGGCGAGCAGTATCTCGCGAGGCGAATCTGGAATTTCAACAGATGATGATGCCCAGAATCGCGAGGCGAAAGTAGACCTCACGACGCGAGACAGAAACGTGAACAAGCCTCTGAGATTCAGGGCTTCTGTCTCGCGCGGCCACTGTGGATTCGCGTGGCGAATCAAGCTCTTTTTTTGTTTTTAAATAATATAAATGAAAATGTCAGAAACTAAGAATAAAGGATACCTAGATTGGGTTGCCTCCCAATAAGCGCTTCTTTAACGTCACTAGCTTGACTTATTAATAAGCATCCACCTGGTTCCTATAGCCTGTGGCACTAGGGCCAAGAGACACTCATCATATCAAATCCTCCACCCGGATCCCATGGTTTGTGAAGTGGCCCTTGCAGGAGCAATATGACTCTATCCATGATTTCACCTGGCCTGAGTGTGAAAACTTCTTTGACCTCCGCAATTATGAACTCACTTCCTCTCGGGTCAAATTGTGTTTTCACGAGGAAGTGTGCCAGACAAGTGGGAGGGTCTAACTTACCAGTGTCCACACATGCATGCATGCCAACATATTTATTTAATGCAGCAAAATCAGATTGCTCGGCAAGCATGGTGGAGTCCACTACCACTTTATCTTCATTTTGAACTCTCCCCTCTTGCTCCGGTGCCTTGTCCCTTGCCAACTCCTCTTCCTTAGGTTGCTCTTCCTCAACATGTGGTTGTTCTGGGGCCTTGTCACTTGTCAATTCCTCTTTCTCAGGTTGCTCTTCCTCAACATGTGGTTGTTCCGGGGCCTTGTCTTCCTCAACTCCCTGAGAACTAGTTGCATCCCAGTTAGATCCCAATACTCTACCGCTTCTAGTTGTTATGGCTTCACATTGGTTCTTAGGGTTGTTCTCGGTATCACCTGGGAAAGTGCCTGGGAGACGCTCATCTAGTTGCTTTGCGAGCTGACCCAACTTCTCTACTGCCGCATTCGCCTTCTCAAATGCTGTGTCTGTATAGATTGCCAACTTATCAATTGCCGCATTTGTCCTCTCAAGAGCCAACTCCCAAGGTTGTTGTTGTTGGGCCATCTTATCAATTGCCGCAATTGTCCTCTCAAGAGCCAACTCCCAAGGTCGTTTTCCACCATCCTGTTGAGGTTGTTGTTGCCAATTCTGTTGAGGTTGTGGTTGCCAAGATAGACCATCACCAGCATTACTCCAAGTGAAACCCGGATGGTCTCCCCTCATATAACCCCAATACTGATTCTGACTCTGATAGTTGTTCTGGGGCACGCTGTCATAGAAATTATGGCATGAGTCCACATATTCTTGAGAGAAGTAGAACGGACAGCTCCAAGTGTCATGGTCTCCATTACAATATTCGCAACCCGGAAGCATTCCCTTGTGTACCTCGCATACAAAACAAGGCAAGACCAAGTGGAATCAAAGAAGTAGAGAGAGATAATAGTAAATAAAAATAAAAATAAAAATAAAAATACTTAACCAAATAATCAAACTTCCCTAAAAATTAGGAAAATTGGTTGTGCCAATCCCCGACAACGGCGCCAAAAACTTGTTGAGTCACCGGAAAGTGTACCGGGTCGTCGCAAGTAATAAAAACACGGTAAGAATTTACCGAGGTCGAACACAAGGATTGGGCTACCAATTCAACTAATTCGTGAGAAGCTCGATGCATTTGGTCAAGTACAGAAAGTGGTTGAGATTGGAGAGAAAATAGGATCGCAATCTAGTTAACAAATCAATTAAGAATATGGTATTGAAATCTGAAATTAAAAGCATCTAAGGTCTCAAATCCACCTACCCAATCATGCATAGTATCCAAATGATGATGATCCTCTCCCTAGGTTCAATTTTAATGTCAACCGGGACCCCCAATTTCTCCTAAATTCACTGTCGTGCTCAATAGGACGTATTCAACGATTTGAGTTAATCACTTACAGGTCTCATAACCCTAATCCTCGAATTCTATTAAATCTTGTTCCCTATATGGTTGCACCGATCTCCTATTCACTCTCGTACAATATTCGATCGATGATCCCAATTCAAGTTCTAAAACGTGAATCGCCGATCAGCCTCAACACGTTTAACTAGTTAATCACGCAAGCTTATGATCAACACAATGACATCAGAATTGGAAAACAAGAATTGAATTAAAGGAGAGAGAGATATACATCACATGAACACTATACCGCCATGGGTGGCTTCATTGATCCCTTAGACAAGGGGATTAGTTCCTCATGTCCGTAATGACGACAAACGTACAATCCGACATAATCACCATAGTAAACTTAAGAAAATAAAAAGGGAGACGCAGCTCCAGAGTAACAAGAACTCGTAACAAAACTGATCTAAAACAGTGGCTAAAACTAGGATTCGGATCTATCCAGAGGCTCTCCTTCTGATCTGAAACAGCCTATATATAGAGTTCGATTTCTCGCTAGCTCACGAGGGGAACATATTCTCGCGAGGCGAGCATTAAAATTGGCGTGCATTCAATTTGGACTTTCGCGAGGCGAGAGTATGTTCGCGGGGCGAATTTCAGTTTTGGCTCCATCCTGAGTTTGAATGCTCGCGAGGCGAACTGTGATTGGCGAGGCGATCCCGAAAGGATGACTTCTCTGGCACAGTCAGGCCTTCAGGTTCGCGAGGCGAGACAGTGACTCGCGAGGCGAGACATAATTAATGACTGTTGCTGCTTTGCTGATCTTTCAGGCTCGTGGGGTGATCATCCATTCACGGGGCGAGTATCTCCAGAATGACAATTTCCGCTGTTTATTGACTTTCCTTGACTCTCGGAGCTTCACTTCTAACTTGAAACAATAAAAAGAAACAAAAAGGCGTAATTTTATTCAAAATAGACTAAAAACTACAAAAATTGCCTAGAACGAGTTAAAGTCTACTTAGGAACAAAACAAGGCCAAATTTGGGCGAAAACGAGATTGAACTCGAATAATTTGCACAAAAACCACAGTCCATCTAGTTATAAAACTAGATAAGCCAAAGGCTTATCAGTAAGTTGCAACCTTTGAGTATCCAAGAATGGAAATGGGATAGTATCTCTATGGATTTTGTGTCTGGACACCCTAAGACTCCAGCTAGTTGTGATGCTATATGGGTTGTTGTTGATAGATTGACTAAGTCTGCCCATTTCATCCCTATGAACATGGAATATCCCTTAGAGAAGTTGACCAGGTTGTAAATAAAAGAGATAGTTAGGCTACATGGTGTACCCTCTAGCATAGTGTCTGATAGAGACCCTATATTTACCACTAGGTTCTGGAATAGTGTGCTAGAACAGTCTGGTAGTTGGGATAAGTTCTTACCTTTGATAGAGTTCACCTACAACAATAGTTTCCATTCCAGTATTGGGATGGCACCTTATGAAGCTGTTTATGGGAGGAGACACCTTTGTGTTGGAATGAACCTGGTGATAATGTGGTGCTAGGCCCAGAAATAGTGCAAGATACCATAGAAAAGTTGAGGATGATTCAGTAAAAGATGAAAGTGGCACAGAGTAGGCAAAAGAGCTACCATGACAAAAGAAGGAAGGCACTCAAATTTCGAGAAGGTGATCATGTGTTCTTGAGAGTTACCCCGACAACTGGGGTTGGTAGAGTGATGAAAGTGAGGAAACTTACTCCTAGATTCATTGGTCCTTACCAAATACTGAAAAGAGTCGGCGAAGTCACCTACCAGATAGCCTTACCACCGTTCTTGTCCAACCTTCACAATGTTTTTCAAGTGTCCCAACTTAGAAAGTATATTCATGATCCTAGCCATGTGATAGTACCCGACACGATATAGTTAAAATTGAACTTGACTTTTGAGGTACTACCCCTTTGAGTCGAGGATCAGAGGGTGAAGAAAAAGAGAGGCAAGGAGATTCAATAGGTCAAAGTTGTTTGGAGTGGGGCTACTGACGAAAGTGCTACATGGGAGCTGGAGAGCAAGATGATGGGAGCGTATCTGCACCTTTTCAATCGAGGTGAGTAGAAATTTCGAGGACGAAATTTTTATAAGGGGGTGAAATTGTAACACCCCATTTTTTGTTAAGCGCTTCTATGTGGTGTATATGTATGCTTGTTTCTTTGGTATGCCTTAGGACTTATATTAGAGTTGTTATATAAGAGCTAAGTGGGATTTCTAGGCTGAAAATCCCTTTCTGGTACATGAGCACAGCCATGCTCATGTCCAGCACGCCCGTGCTCGAGGCACGCGTCTTGTGACTGTCTGAGTCACAAGCACGACCGTGCTCAATAGGAAGCACACCGTGCTCAATTGAAAACCGCCTTTCGTAGATGTTGGGACGAGCAAGACCGCGCTCAATGAGGAGCACGATCGTGCTTGGGGTTGAAGCCTATAAAACCAGCACAGTAACCAAGGGTTTCGTTTTAAAACCCTATGTTGGCATCTTAGCCACCCTAGTGTGGCTACACCTTGTTTCTTCCCTATTTTCTCTAAACTCGTTGCATTCTTGGAGCTTTGGAGGCTTTTGGGAAGGTTTAGTTGGTCTGTGCCAATCTTAGAAGGTAATGGTTCTTCCCTCTTAAGGTTTCCTTTTCTTTTTCTTTGAATTAGGAACTAATTGGTTAACCCTTTTTGTTTGACCAAGGCTTGGAAAGCTAACTTAGCCACTCGAGGGAACGCGTTGGGTTTATCGTTTTGTTGTCATTGTTGGAATCTTCATACCATGTATGGGGAGAAGGATAGTATGAATATTAGGCAAGGGGTAGCATAAGATGTGGGTTTCCCATAACCCCATTGTTGTTAACTGTTATTAATGCCTATTCTATGTTTGAATAAATGTTTCATTGATTATGAGTATGCCAGTTATTAATGCCTATTATGTGTTCAAAATTCGGTATGCTAAATTATGTATATTTGGTTAATATGTTTTATGCCATGAATAACTGGTTGAGTTGTACTGTTATGCCATAAATATTGCTGGTTTGGTATTGTTGGTTTATACCCTGTTGGTTGAATGATTGTTGGTTGTTGATGAGAATAAGTTAATTAATGCCCTAATTGGTTAACATAGGACTCTTAATTATCCTAGTGATTAAAGGATTAGTTTCCCCAAGATTGTTCATAAAACATGGATTTAATAGTAAAGAGAGGTGAGTTATTGTTTGATGGTCCTTGACTAGACCCTAGGACTGATTTAAGAGTGTTTTTGGGAGTTTTTGGCAAAAAGAATTTAACGAATTCTGCCCAGATAGTACGACCAGGCTTCAGGAGCACGACCGTGCTTAACAGGGCGCACGCCCATGCACCCAGTTTAAATCTAGAACATGACCGCGCATTGAGCACGGCCGTGCATAATAGGAAGCATGACCGTGCTTCACTTAAGTGGAAGCACGCCCGTGCTAAGGGTTAGCACGCCCATGCTCCCCCAAACAGTACATACGCGAATTAAAGGCATTATAGGGGGCGTTTTACCCCAATTGTCCCTTAAGATGAAATAAGACACCAATCGAATAAATACAAGTTAGATAACTTACTTAAAGACTAATTTAGATAAACAAGAATAATAAGTTGGTTAAGCCATTGCCCAATGGGTTACAACACGTTGATATGCTTTTGTGCTTTTTATCCAAAGTGGCCTTAATAGTTTTTGGTCGAGGTGTTGATGAAGTTGAATCTTTGTGCTTTTTGGCCAACGAGGCCTTGACTCATAAGGGTCAAGGTGTTGATGATGAAGAGACTTAGGTGCTTATTGGCCCAAGCGGAGGAGGTGGTTGCCTTTTCGTTTGTTGTTGAGCCCATGCATTCACGCATTGGAGTGGTTAGTGGGGGAAGTTCAACATAGGGGAGGTCATCCAAGAGTACGGCGATCTGACCGTTCGATGTGATTCACAAAGGTTCGGTGAATCTGGCCCGCTGTGGTGGCACATCCTAGAGTATGGTGCATCGGCTATCCAAGGGGTTCACCCATGGTTTGGTGAACTGCCGGTGTTGGTGCTTATTGGCCAATGTGGATATGTAACTTCGAAGTTGTCTTCCTAAGATAGATTGGATCCATATGCATAATGGAGTAGCGGAGTAGTGTTGCACATCATAGCATATGTTGGTTGAATTAACATGTTGATGTGGATATGTATACTGTTACCTATGTATATATATGTTATATATTGCTATGCCATATTATGATGTATGTTCATCTTGCTTCCTATCTCCTTGACGATGTGTTTCATATGTTTTCTTACTCCTCATTTTCTCTGTTTCTGTTGTTGGCATGTATCTTTTATCGAGAGGATGGCGAGAAGCCAGGAAAGGAGTGACTATGAGGAGCCACGACTGTGTAGCTAGGATTCCCAGTTGTTTTAGTTTCAGTTTTAGTTTGTTATCCGAGGATTTTTCCGGAACGGTTATACTATCTCTGTATGTGACATCGGGGTTGGGTTCTTTTGATGTTTATGATTTATTTTCTTTAAATCTTGTTTTATTTTCCGTGTTGTTGAATTAGTTCATCTGGCACCTTTTCTACATGTGGACCTTATTTATCATCTTTAAATGAATATGCATGTTTTATATTAATACCTTTATCTTTTATTGCTTTATAAATACTTGCGAGGTAGAGGGTGTTGAGACACCCCGTTGTGCCCCATTGTATTATTAAATTAAAACCTTATTATTTATTTACTTAATCACGCGCTTATCATTGAAAATACGTAAAAATTAAAACTTAATTAATAATCATATAACTTCTGCAAATATAAAACACTCCAAAGTTATATTACATAAACACACACATAATTATCCTTTATTTTACACAACACTGTTTAGGATATCCTCTCAGTAGGATCCCGCACGGGTACTTATTTATACAAACTGCCTATAACTAGCGGAAAATAAAAATGTCTTTTATGACTCACTGGCCCTAAACTTACTACACTATACTATTAGGATCCGTAACTTGTTCTCCAGCGTCAGTCTCATACGGAGTGTCATCCAACTCCTCAGCAACCTCCGTTTCATATAGGGTTCCATCCACCTCCTCAGCAACATATTCTTCCATCGGGTCTTCTAACGGAGTAAAGTAGACATACACAAAAATACAGTAATAGGGAGATAAGAATCAGTTTTATCGTCATAAGCGGAAAACATTCATATCATATAATACAATAATAGTCACAAACATGCATCACTCACAATCTACAATCATCCATACTTTATAACATCATCCTCTACCCTACAACTCATGCAACTAAACCTTTATGCTGACGTGGCCACCACTAATCCTGTCACACATCCCTCGTTAGGAATGTCAGTCAGTCGTCCAAGTGACGCGTCCCCAACGCCGGTGCACATTCTCATCCATGGTGAGAATGCTCATGCAAAGCAATGACACTATAGCTGCACAGTATCGTAGGTGCACACCCTAGTTCTCTCTCTCATCTCTATCAAGGGTGTTCATGCATAGCAATGACACTAGAGTTGAAAAACTTAACTTCTAATTTGGTACAGTTCATGATAACTTCAGACCTCGTATATCTCAAATACACGGTTAAGAACAATAATGCAATATATGATTCTCACTGACTTTTATCAATAACAACCTAGTGCCTCAAGCTTTCCTCATAACCTCCACTTACATTCTAAATCACATCACTTCTATAAAAAATTAGCTAGGCACCTCTAATTTATATTCAAGCTCTCACCCCAAACAAAATACCTCCGAGCAACATATATCTTCACTTAAAATTTAACTAAGCAATTTATCAAAATAGGCAGATCATGCATAACACAGTAATCAATAAAATATTCAAACATCAAAAAAAAAATGTCACATGCACTAGAGTACCTCAACCAGCGTATCACAAACAATCAATAATAAATAATCCTGACATCCTCAATATTATAAAATTAACCTAAGGTGATAAACCTACAATTCCCAAATCGTCATTGGGAAAATGGAAAAGTTTCCAATGCGATTTTGGAATTGTCGACTACTCAACCACTAGTAGGGTTTAGGTCACCCTACACCATTATTATAAATTTTATACTACTTATCGATTCCGACGATGGAATGGTTCTTTCTCCCACCTAAGTTACCACAAGAAACATGAGTTACCAAAACCACCTTCAACCAAATCAACATATTAACAAATTAATGAAACAAATCTAAATATGACCATATGGTGCTAGGTTTGGTCAAGTCATAAAAATAAGGCTAGGGTTATTCTCTTAATCCAATCTTTTAGATACTAATTCCCAAAGTATTAACTAACATAGATTAAGTGTCAATAGTTAAGATTGTAAAACATAATCCTTTAACCAACTAGGTTAGGGTTTCGGCCTCAATGAGCAAAATAGGTTAGAAATTCCTTTTTCTCACAAACTCTTGGATCTATAACCTACACGCCTTAGTTAGTTCATACAAATCATGATCTAGTTAAAGATTGAAGAAAACTTATTTTGCTCACATGAACACAAATTCGGTCAAGGCTAGAAAATAGGGATAGGAATTTCTTTTTATTTCAAGTTTCTAGTTATAACAACTATAGGTATTAAAGAGTAAAGATCAACTGTCATATTGTAAAAATTGAACAAAACTTCCTTTGCCTAAAAATATATAGATTCGGCCTTCAATAGATAAATAGGAAGGAAAATGATTTTGATTACATACTCTTAGATGATGATAGTAGAGGACATATTAAGATCATAGAAATTGGTTTCACATTAAAATAATTTTCCTTCAATTTTCTAGAAATATTTGAAATTCTAGATCTAAGAATGAAAAACTCAGGAAAACTTGAAGATCATGACTTGGAAACAAGAAAATCAATGAAGAACAGGATGTTTATTTATCAAGAAGAGTAAGGTATACCTCTAAGATGTTGGAAAATTGAAAGGAATGGATCAAGTCCTTCACAAAAATGCTTAAAGTGTTCTTGAGAAAAGTGAGAGAAAATGAAGAAAATGAAGAAATGAGTGAAGGGGGCAAGGCTGTGGTCTGGGGGGTTTTATCGGGGAAATTTTAGGCCATGTTTGTTCTTAGCAATTTAATTAATGGGTTTTGTGAATATTAAATAATATTATAGTTAACTATGGTTAATAATTAACTTAACTAGGGTTTCTTTGCTAACTATGGTTAATAAACATGTGGCTCACATTTAGTGGAGGGTGTGGCTTATTTTATACCACACAAACTAACCATGGTTCCTTAACCATGGTTAAAATCTAACTTAACTTTGGTTAGGTTAAGCTAAAAGGGCTTTCTGGTCATTTCACCTAAATTTACATTTAATGCTTCATAAATGCTTGGTGAGTCATGGTGGTGACTCATCCTATGACTCAGCTCCTACGATGTCCGGTTTTGTCTCTGCACCTCCCTTCTCGACTCTGTCGGTTCCCCGATTAGGGTTTTACGCCCGTATAAAAGCGTAATATTTCGTTTTCGACTGAAAATTTTCAAACTAACCAAACTCGTTGGAAATATGACTTAAATATAAACCATTTCATTCACAAGTCAAAATTATGGTTTATGATCATTAAAATCTTGCTGTCAGTGAAAATACCGACTGCTTTCCATTCGAACTTTCGCCAAAATTCGGCCGAATACACATAATATTTTATTTCTGATTAGAAATTTGGAAAGTAGACTTCCTCACGGATAAAATATAAAAAATCTACAAATTTCAGTTTTCCGGCCAAATTAGGATTTTCTGTCAGTATTGTCAGTTAAAAAAAGCAGACCGATTTCCGTCTGAGTTTTAAACTCAAATTTTAACCAGAGCTTCCTACTGTAGAGTAAGTTCCAGATATGATTTTGTTTTCTCCAAAATTTTTTCCTAAGTCTCAATTAAAAATATAAATAAATATATTTTTACTGTTAACAGCGTAATTAAAAACAGACTGTTACATTACTACCCCTCTTAGAAAAAGTTCCGTCCTCAGAATTTACATACCTCAGAAAAGATGTGGATATCGTTGTTGCATATCTGCTTCACGTTCCCAAGTAGCATCTCCAGTAGTTTTATCCCATATGACCTTAACCAAAGGAATTTGTCTACCATGAAGCTCCTTAATCTTTCTATCTGCTATACTTACAGGTAGAGCCTCATACTCTAGATTCTCTCGCAGTTGTATAGACTCAGACTCAATAACATGTGAAGGATCATGATAATATTTTCTCAACTAAGAAACGTGAAAGACGTCATGAAGGTTATCAAGGTTAGGTGGTAGAGTAATATGATGAGCAAATAGACCAATCCTTCGAAGAATCTGGAAAGGTTCGATGAATCTAGGAGTAAGTTTTCTAGTTTTGATAGCCCTGCCAATTCCGGTCTTCGGAGTAACTCTCAAAAACACGTGATCACCCTCTAGGAATTCTAAAGGTCTCCTTCTCTTGTTACTGTAGCTCATTTTCCTATCATGTGCTTCCTTCATCTTTTCCCATATCTTCCTAATCTGTTCCGTAGTCTGTTGCACCACATCTGGACCAAAGACATGATTTTCACCAATCTCATACCAACATAATGGGGTCCTACACTTCCTACCAAACAAAGCCTCATATGGTTCCATTCCTATACTACTGTGAAAACTATTGTTGTAAGTAAATTCAATCAATGATAAGAACTCATCCCAACTGCCAGTGTGTTCCAAAACACAAGCTCTTAAAAGATCCTCTAATGATTGAATTGTCCTTTCTGATTGTCCATCTGTTTGGGGATGATAAGCAGAACTCATCCTCAACTTGGTCCCTAAAGCATTGTGCAACTGTTTCCAAAATCTAGATGTGAATCTAGGATCTCGGTCCGAGACAATGCTTGATGGCACACCATGAAACTTAACAAATTCTTTGATGTAAATTTGGGTCAACTTCTCCAAACTATAACTTTCACCCATAGGTAAGAGTGAGCACACTTCGTCAACCTATCAATGATAACCCAAATTGCATCATGTCTCTTAAGAGTTTGTGGTAATCCAACCACAAAATCCATAGCTATGCTATCCCATTTTCATTACGGGATATATAATGATTGCAATAAACCCGCCGACTTTTGATTCTCTATCTTAGCCTTCTGACACACCAAGCAAGATAAAACATACTCTGCTGCCTCTTTCCTCATCCTCGTCCACCAAAACAATTTCTTCAAATCCTGGTACATTTTAGTGGATCCAGGATGAAAACTTAAATTACTCTTATGTGCTTCTTCTAATATCACCTTCCTATGTTCTAAATCCTCTGGCACACATATTCTATCCCTAAACCTCAGTACCCCATTTGTTCCTCAACTAAACTCAAATCTTACCCTCATCTATACCTTTACTTATCTCCTGCAAATATAGATCCTGAACCTGTTTATCCTTAAGATCTTCATAAAATCACTACTAATAGTAATCATACCTAAGCAAATTTTATTCTAAACCAACTCCATTCCTAAGTTCAAATCTCTGAACTGTTCCAGTAATTCTAACTCTTTAACCATCATTGCGGATACATGCAATGATTTCCTACTCAAGGCATCCGCTACAACATTCGCCTTCCTAGGATGGTATAGTAAATCAAACTCATAATCTTTGATAAACTCCATCCATCTCCGTTTTCTCCTATTCAACTCCTTTTGGTCGAACGGATACTTCAGACTTTTATGGTCACTGTAAACATTAAATTTTGCTCCATACAGAAAGTGTCGCCATATCTTTAATGCAAACACTACGGCTGCTAACTCCAAATCATGAGTCGGGTAGTTCCTCTCATGAATTCTCAATTGTCTGGATGCATAAGCCACAACTCTTCCCTCTTTCATTAGAACATAACCTAAACCTTGGTACGACGCATCACAGTATACGTCAAACTGTCCTAATGGATCAGGTAAAGTCAACACAGGTAATGTAGTCAACCTCTCCTTCAACTTTTGGAAACTCTGCTCATAGTTGTCCGTCCATACAAAAGCTTCATTTTTCCTCGTCAACTGCATCATAGACAACGCAATCTTCGAGAAACCCTCTATAAACCTCCGATAATATCCAGCTAACCCTAGAAAACTTCGTACTTCACTTACTGACTTAAGTCGTTCCCATTTAAGAACTGCCTCAACCTTTGCTGGATCTACTGCTATACCTTCCTTATTGATCAAATGTCCAAGAAATTGGACTTCTTCTATCCAAAATGCACACTTGGAAAGTTTAGCATAAAGCTGCCTATCCTTCAGAACTTGCAGCACCACCCTCAAATGTTTCTCATGATCTTCCCATGTACGAGAATAGATAAGGATGTTGTCGATGAACACAACAACAAACTTATCAAGGAACGGTCTAAATATATTGTTCATATAATCCATGAACACAGCTGGCGCGTTAGTCACACCAAACGACATAACTAAATACTTGTAATGTCCATACCTTGTCCTAAAAGCCGTTTTGAGTATATCTTCCTTCCTTACTCTAATCTGATGGTATCCAGATCTCAAATAAATCTTGGAAAATACTGCTGCTCCTTTCAATTAATCCATCAGATCATCTATCCTAGGCAATGGATACTTATTCTTAATTGTTACCTTGTTCAACTGTCTATAATCCGTGCACAACCTAGCACTTCCATTTTTCTTCTTAACAAACAACACCGAAGCTCCCCACGGTGAAACACTCGGTCTTATGAACTCTTTTCCCAACATGTCATCCAACTGTTTCTTTAACTCCGCCAATTCTACATGTGACATCCGATAAGGCACCATAGATATAGGTCCTGTCCTTGGTACAAGATCTATGGTGAATTCCACTTCTCGCTCTGGTGGCAAACCTGGAACGTCGGGAGGGAAAACTTCAGGAAACTCTCTCACAATAGGCATAGAATCTATACTAGGAGTCTCATTAGTTTCCACCACGAACATCATCACATACTGCCAAGAATTGTCACTCCTCATGGATACTCCTTCATTGGCAGAGACTACACTATAAGACTCAAGAAATGATAAGGTCTTAGTAGAACAATCTAGCATTACATGGTTAGCCGAAAGCCAATCCATGCCAAGAATAACATCTATCTGTTGCATAGGCAAACAGACAAGGTCTACAATAAATGTCCTATTCTCAACAATTATTGGACACTGTAAACAAACAGACATAGTAGTCAAAGGATCACTAGTTGGAGTAGATACTGTAAGGGTATAAGGTAATTGAGAAACATTTAATTTTAATTGATTCACACACTCATACGAAATAAATGAATGTGTAGCGCCTGAGTCAAATAACACATACGAGAGTCTACCAGCTATCAAACACATACCTTGTATAAGATCATCATATTGAGAGGATTCAGCTAACCTCACATAAACACTCTTCCAGTGGCCTGAGGTCTTGCTCCCTGTCATCCTGCTATTGTGACTCCTCTTTCAGCTCCACCCCTATTGCCTCCATTTCCTATACCTGCAGCTATCGACTGTTGCCTAGCCTGCTGCTGCAATCTCGGGCCATATGACCTATTTTCCCATAGTGAAAATAACTAGTTTGCTCCATCCAGTCTCTAAGATAATGTGTTCCTCCACATATGAAACAAGCTAAGCCTTGCTGCTATTGACCTGCTCTAACCACTGGTCCTGGTGTCGGTGTCTGTACTGGTCGGGAATATGGTCTCTGTCTCCATTGAGAGTTACTACCTCCTCACCTCTGAAAACCCGGTCTAGTAGGACCTCCAATCCTCAGTTGTTTCTGCTCATTAGCCAGCCTCTGATTTATACTTCCAATCGCACTGCATCTTTCCACCAGCTCTGGAAAACTCTGGATATCGAGAGATACTATATCCCTCTGGAGTTCAAGTCGGAGTCCTTCCTCAAACCTTCTACATTGCCAATCTTCATCTGGGAATCTCTGATAAAATTCAGAATACTTAATCAGAGCCTCAAATTGTGATGCATAATCACCAACAGTCATGTTGCCTTGTTTGAGACTTAAGAATTCCCTCTCTTTCTCGCGTCGAACTAGACGTAGAAAATACTTCTCAAAGAAGCAGTCACTAAACAGCTGCCAGTTGATAAATCTTCCTTCGGCCTCCAACAATCTTCGCTTGCCTCTCCACCAAGACTCTGCTCCTCCTGTTAGCATGAAAGCAGGATGTGTCACTTTCCTATCCTCTCTCCAACGCATGGTATCGAATATCTTCTCGATCTCTTGTACCCACCATTCTGCCTTCTCTGGATCATAATCTCCTCGAAATTGAGGTGGCTTCCCTTTCAGGAAAGTAGTCATTCCGGCATCTTCAGCTGCTGCAGCTCTCCTTTGATTCTGTTGTTCTTGCTGCTCTTTGTTCATTTGCAGCATCTCAGCATTCTGCTGTGTTTGTAATAACAGAGCAGTAGCTATGTTTTTCATGGTATCTTGAGTCTCAAATGACTCTCCTCCACTTCCAGTATGATTATTTTCCACATTGTCAGCTCCAACAATTCTTTCAGAAGTTCTGTCACCACTATTGATCAAACGTCCTCTTCCACGAGCCATGATTCTATAAAAGAAATCATTCGCTCTTATCAGTATGACATATAATACCATATAGACAAGTATATAAATACCATATGCCATACTACTGTTAATTATCGCATTGAATTCGGACACAACTAGACATGGCCAGTAACAACATCCTAGACCTCACAGTCCGATTAGAATCGAACTGCTCTGATACCACCAAAGGAGACACCTCGTTGTGCCCCATTGTATTATTAAATTAAAACCTTATTATTTATTTACTTCATCGCGCGCTTATCGTTGAAAATAAGTAAAAATTAAAACTTAATTAAAAATCATATAACTTCTGCAAATATAAAACACTCCAAAGTTATATTACAAAAATACACACATAATTATCCTTTATTTTACACAATACTGTTTAGGGTATCCTCTCAGTAGGATCCCGCACGGGTACTTATTTATACAAACTGCTTATAACTAGTGGAAAATAAAAAAAGTCTTTTATGACTCACTGGCCCTAAACTTACTACACTATACTATTAGGATCCGTAACTTGTTCTCCAGTGTCAGGCTCATACGGAGTGTCATCCAACTCCTCAGCAACCATCATTTCATACAGGGTTCCATCCATCTCCTCAGCAACATATTCTTCCATCGGGTCTTCTAACGTAGTAAAGTAAACATACACAAAAATACAGAAATAGGGAGATAAGAAACAGTTCTATCATCATAAGCGGAAAAGATTCATAGCAAATAATACAATAATAGTCACAAACATGCATCACTCACAATCTACAATCATCCATACTTTATAACATCATCCTCTACCCTCCAACTCATGCAATTAAACATTTATGCTGACGTGGTCACCACTAATGCTGTCACACATCCCTCGTTAGGAATGCCAGTCAGTCCTCCAAGTGACACGTCCCCAACGTCGGTGCACATTCTCATCCATGGTGAGAATGCTCATGCAAAGCAACAACATCCCTAGTTCTCTCTCTCACCTCTATCAAGGATGCTCATGCATAGCAATGACACTATAGTTGCACAACTTAAATTCTAATTTGGAACAGTCCATGAGAACTTCGGACCTCGTGTTTCTCAAATACACGGTTATGAACAACAATGCAATATATGATTCTCACTGACTTTTATCAATATCAACCTAGTGCCTCAAGCTTTCCTCATTACCTCCACTTACATTCTAAATCACATCACTACTATAAAATAATAGCTAGGCACCTCTAATTTATATTCAAGCTCTCACCCCAAACAAAATACCTCCGAGCATCATATATCTTCACTTAAAATTTAACTAAGCAATTTATCAAAACAGACAGATCATGCATAACACAGTAATCAATAAAATATTCAAACATCAAAACAAAACGTCACATGCAGTAGAGTACCTCAACTAGCGTATCACAAAAAAGTCAATAATAAATACTCCAAACATCCTCAATATTATAAAATTAAACTAAGGCGACAAACCAACAATTCCCAAATCGTCGTTGATAAAACGAAAAAGTTACCAATGCGATTTTGGTATTGTCGATTACTCAACCACTAGTAGGATTTAGGTCACCCTACACCATTATTATAAATTATATACTACTTATTGGTTCTGATGATGGAATGGTTCTTTCTCCCACCTAAGTTACCACCGGAAACACGAAATCGACGATCTTTGATATCCCGCCACGAGTTGCCAAAACCACTTTCAACCAAATCAACAAATTAACAAATTAATCAAACAAATCTAAATATGACCATATGGTGCTAGGGTCAGCCAAGTCATAAAAATAATGCTAGGGTTATTTTCTTAATCCAATCTTTATATAGTAATTCACAAAGTATTAACTAGCATAGATTAAGTGTTAATAGTTAAGATTGTAAAACATAATCCTTTAACCAACCAGGTTAGGGTTTCGGTCTCAATGAGCAAAATAGGTTAGAAATTCCTTTTTCTCACAAACTCTTGGATCTATAACCTCCACACCTTAGTTAGTTCACACAAATCATGATCTAGTTAAAGATTAAAGAAAACTTATTTTACTCACATGCACACAAATTCGGTCAAGGCTAGAAAATAGGGCTAGGAATTTCTTTTGATTTCTAGTTTCTAGTTATAAAAACTATAGGTATTAAAGAGTAAAGATCAACTGTCATATTGTAAAAATTTAACAAAGCTTCATTTGCCTAAAAATATATAGATTCGGCCATCAATAGATAAATAGGAAGGAAAATGATTTTGATTACATACTCTTAGATGATGATAGTAGAGGACATATTAAGATCATAGAAATTGGTTTCACATTAAAATGATTTTTTACAATTTTCTAGAAATATTTGAAATTCTAGATCTAAGAATGAAAAACTCATGAAAACTTGATGATCATGACTTGGAAACAAGAAAATCAATGAAGAACATGATGTTTATTTATCAAGAAGAGTAAGGTATACCTCTAAGATGTTGGAAAATTGAAAGGAATGGATCAAGTCCTTCACAAAATTGCTTAAAGTGTTCTTGAGAAAAGTGAGAGAAAATGAAGAAATGAGTGAAGGGGGGCAAGGCTGCGGTTTGGGGGGATTTATAGGGGAAATTTTAGGCCTTGTTTGGTTCTTAGTAATTTAATTAATGGGCTTTGTGAATATTAAATAATATAATAGTTAACTATGGTTGATAATTAACTTAACTAGGGTTACTTTGCTAACTATGGTTAATAAATATGTGGCTCAAATTTAGTGGAGGGTGTGACTGATTTTAGACCACACAAACTAACCATGGTTAAAATCTAACTTAACTTTGGTTAGGTTAAGATAAAAGGGCATTTTGGTCATTTCACCTAAATTTACATTTAATGCTTCATAAATGCTTGGTGAGTCTTGGTGGTGACTCACCCTATGACTCAGCTCCTCCGGTGTCCAGCTTTGTCTCTGCACCTCCCTTCTCGACTCCGTCGGTTCCCTGATTTGGGTTTTACGCCCGTATAAAAGCGTAATATTTCATTTTCGACTGAAAATTTTCAAACTAACCAAACTCGTTGGAAATAGGATTTAAATATAAACCATTTCGTTCATGAGTCAAAATTAGGTTTTCTGATCATTAAAATCTTGCTGTCAGTGAAAATACAAACTGTTTTCCGTTCGAACTTTCGCCAAAATTCGGCCGAATACACATATTATTTTATTTCTGATCAGAAATTTGGAAAGTAGACTTCCTCACGGTCAAAATATAAAAAATCTACAAATTTCAGTTTTCGGGCCAAATTAGGGTTTTCTGTCAGTACTGTCAGTTAAAAAAATGCAGACCGGTTTCCGTCTGAGTTTTAAACTCAAATTTTAACCATAGCTTCCTACCATAGAGTAAGTTCCATATATGATTTTGTTTTATCCAAAATCATTTCTTAAGTCTCAATTAAAAATATAAATAAATTTATTTTTATTGTTAAGAGCGTAATTAAAAACAGGTTGTTACAGGTGTCACATGTGGATTCTAGTTTCTAAACCCAAAGACAAATCCATTATTGGAACCAAATGGGTATTTAGAAACAAAATGGATGAGGATGGAAAAGTGGTAAGAAACAAAGCAAGACTAGTTGCTCAAGGAATAATCAACAGGAAGGTATTGACTTCACTGAAACCTTTGCACATGTAGCTATATTAGAAGCAATTAGAATTCTTATGTCTTATGCTGCACAACATGATATAACTCTTTATAAAATGGATGTTAAAAGTGTATTTCTAAATGGGATAATTGAGTAGGAAGTCTATGTTAAGCAACCTCCTGGGTTTGAGGATTCTGAAAATCCTCACCATGTCTATAAGCTTAAGAAAGCTTTATATGGACTCAAACAAGCTCCTAATGCTTGGTATGATAGGTTAAGCACATATCTAATTGAAAAAAAATTCATTAGAGTAAAATTAGACACTACACTTTTCAAGAAATGCTCAAAGAAATATTTCATTGTAGTACAAATTTATGTGGATGATATTATCTTTGGTTCTACTAATGAAAAGCTCTGTAAATAGTTCTGAGTTGATGCAGAATGAGTTTGAGATGAGCATGATGGGAGAATTGAAGTTCTTCCTTGGTCTGTAAATAAAACAGACAAGTGATGGAATCTATATCCATAAGCAAAAATACACCAAGGAACTTCTGAAAAAGTATAAGATGGAAAATTCAAAGCCTATGAGTACTCCTATGCATCCATCAATAGTTCTAAGCAAGGATGAGGAAGGTAAAAAGGTAGATTAAACTGTCTACCAAGGTATGATTGGATCTCTTCTATATTTAACTGTTAGCAGACCTGACATTCAGTTCAGTGTTTGTCTCGCTAATGGAAAAAATCCTTTCTACAACGGTTGACCAACCGTTGTAGATACACTCGATGTAGAAAGTAGGGACTTTCTACAATGGTTGTCCAAACGTTGTAGAAAGTACATTTCTACATCGGTTGGAAGACACAAACGTTGTAGAAAGTGTGATTTCTACATCCAAATTATTGACTCGAGTGGACTTTCTACATCGGTTATGTTGGCCAACCGATGTAGAAAGTTAACTTTCTACATCTATTTTTTTGACCAACCGTTGTAGAAAATGCGCTTCCTGGTTACTTTTGGGGACTTTCTACATCGATTAAGGTCACAACCGATGTAGAAAGCCTTTTTTTTTTTAAACATCATTTGTTTCTTCCCTCACTTCCTTTTCCTGTTTTCATTCAGTTTTCAGTAAACATAAACAAAATCAACAACAACACAAAATCAACAAAAACTCAACAATTAACATTAACATTCATATATATAATTCAATATCCATACAGTTAACTAGTACATCAAAAAAAAAAAAACTAAGCCTATATAAATGTCAAACTAAATACATCTAAGATACAAATGGTTTACTATAATCAAGAAAGAAGTCTGGCCAACGCTCCTTGATGTCCTCAATTTCATCATAAGAGAATAGTTCCGCATTGTTGAAATTCTGCAAGTTCAAATAGCATAAGATAAACAATATTAGCAAATAGAGTAAAACAAACATATGATAATTAACTCTTGTACTTAAAAACACTATTAATTACCTCCGTCCATCGATCAGTAATACCGGTGGACATAAACATGTTTCACAATTAACACCCTGTCCGATTCTTATATTGCAGCCTTCATCCAATTAATTTTCCTTCCCTTCACAGGCTTATCATGCCTGAAAAAGAAACAAAGAAATATGAGCATGGTTGGAACTTGGAAATAGAACAATTATGTATATAAACACAAAATACATGTTGTAATGTGGGTTTTAAAAAGATATGGGTATCATACCCGTCAATGAAGTCAAAAGAACTCCTTAATTCATTAGGTAAATTGTGAAGAGAGAAGTATGTGAATGCATGCCTACCCTGGTAGGCTATGTTATGAATACCAAATGCAACCTGCCATGATTGACAAAGGAAGTCATTCCTGAGAATGATGAAATGCAAAATTGATTTCATACACTTAAAAAGTAAATAAATTATCACCTTTGCATTCTTGTAAATCCCCCTGGACTGGTACATAGATCTCAAGTATCAAGGAAGAAAGTTTGGTCCAGAGAAATATTTGCTGCTGTTTAAGTTCAAAACTCTTGGTGCCTCAAGTGCAGCCTAAAAGTTTTGAAACACATTGATAATGTCATATCTACAGTCAAGATCAAGATAAATTCGTAATTCTCAGCTATCAGGTATAAATGAAAGTGCTGACAATGAACATTAAGATAAAGTCAATATTCAATACAATTACATGCAAGCAATCAAGTACTCTTGGACTGTTTTCTTTCTTCAGTTTAAACTGTTACACGAATGTAGTCAGCAATCATAAATCAAAACTGCAAATCTGTTGTTGAAGGGATTCAAAAAAAATGTCTTGACATACATGTTTAGACTTTAGGCACTATGTGTATGATAACCCAAGTTTATACAAGTTTAATACATTAAATCAACTGAAGCCCACAGAAAATAAGGGTACTTCAAAGGGAAAAGCAATTTGTGCAATTATCAGGCATTAACTTATCAGGAGAATGATCAGTCCAATATTTGGACAATACACTTTACCAACAAAGACTAAAAATGGGGAAAACTATAGGAAGTAAGTATAAGCAATAACTCAGATATAATAGTTCCTAGGGTACATTTGAACAAAATATAATATTCATGAAAAGTACTATGCTATGTTTCAAGTTCTGCAATCAATTTTTTCACCCATTGGATAAATTATATCTCGAATGTCATAAAGTGAACCAGGTTTTAAAAATAGTTTCCCATTTGAAGAATTTGTTTATTTCGGAACTATGTTTCATGCTTTGGATTCTTCTAATTTGTGGCATAACCTTAAAATATACTCACATAACTTTGCCAAATGTTTGTTAAGTCCTTAAGTTATTTTTACCCATTTTTATGGCTCAGCTTAAGGAGGTAACAATCTGACTTAGAGCCTGATTGCCTTAATGCACAGTCCTGGCAAGATATAAAGATCACATGTGACTATCATTAACAGAACTCTCAAGTAGAAGAAAAAGAAAATGTAAAATTCAAGAACTATCACTCTAATTAATTAAACCCTGGCGTAATCCAAACCCTAAAAATCTCTTCTTTTCTGAATCAATGGCGCCCAAGAGTTTCCTGGAAACCGTCGCCGGACAAGCTGGAATCTCCGTGAGTGAGATGAAGAAGGTTCACCTAGGAAGAGTTCCAAACTTCGAGGAACTAAAAATCAAGGGCATGGATGTCCAACCAGAGATTTCTTCTATTGGATGGATGCCTTTCTTCCATCTCCGTGAAGTTGTCTACCCCCTCACTAGTTAGGGATTTTTGGAAAACGGCCAAGATTAAAAAGGACAACATTACCTCCATGATTTCTAGAGATGTTAGGGATGATCATGTAGTCATCACCACTGAAGTGACTAAATGCCCAAGGGAAGGTGCTAGGTATGCTGCTGATTGGATCAAGCCAATGGGAGAACAAGTTGTCAACATTATGCTTTATGGAGTCCCAAGACCTGTTAGCCCAAACTCCAAATATCTTACTGCTAAGGCAAGATTTCTCGACGTTCTCATCATAAACTGTGTGATGCCTAGAGTAGGATCTAGGAACCATGTCCGTAAAATTGAGAAATTTGTTATCTATCATCTTGTCCAAAAGATTAAGATAAATATCACTGATCTCATTTTTAGACACATGGAGAAGGCTGCCAAAGGGAAATACAAGGATTATCCCTATGGCATGATCATGACAGAGTGTTTAGGGCAACCTCTCTGAAGGATCTAAGGAATGCCTTCAGTTTGCATCTCTGCACTGAGATCACAACAAAGACTTTGTCTCTGATGAAGGTGCCACTGACACGTTTTGAAGACCATGCTATAGAAGAACCTCAACAAGCCCCTGTTGAAGAAGTTCCAATTGCAGAAGGTCATGTTGTCCCTGTTGTTAGGTTGAGCCTGAGGAAGAGGAAGAGCCCCAAGTGCTGCACAAGAGGAAGCTAACCCTGTTGTACAGTCTAAGGGGAGTCTCAAGCTGATAGGATTGTGATCCCTAATAAGAAGAGGACCTCTACTACAAAGAGGAAGACCACTGAACCATTGAGACAATCAAACAGAATCAAGAAGAGATTGGTTCTGCTACCAACACCTCTATCCTCACTTTCACCCAAACAGAAAACACCTTCCCCATCAGCAAAGAACAAAACACCTACTCCTCCACCAACATCACCATTACCAGTACCTTCAAAACATAAAGTCCCAACACCACCACATACCTCACCACAAAAGCTCCCACACCACCACCACAACCATCACCTACTTCTGTAACACCCCGTTTTTCATAAATAAGCTTAATGCATTTATATGTGTGTGTGTGTGTGTGTGTGTGTGTGTGTGTGTGTGTGTGTGTGTGTGTGTGTGTGTGCATATGCTTGATAGGTTGTTTTTGATGTCTAAGTTCATGTTTGGGAAAGTTTAGCCTTAGAAAGGTTCAACCATTTTAGAGTCCTAGTAAACTGTTTCACCGTTTTGGCCATATCTTGAGTTCTAGATGTTTGATCGAGGTGATCTTTGTGGCGTTGGAAAGCTAAAAGAATTATCTACAAGTCTTAATTTTAGTGTTTTCTCAATATCGGTCATCTTGGTGGTCTTGTAAGGAATTATTTTAGTGCCCCGTGCTCATGAGTTTAGCAAAGCCGTGCTCAGGTATCAGAGTCTATAAGTAGAGAAGTTTCATGAGGGTTACGAGCCAACTCCTATTTTGGTACTTTGGGAAGATTTTTTGGGGCAAAAACCTCTTTTCTCTTCCTCCCCTTGAGCCCCTTTGATGCCTTGGTGTTCTTGCTCTAATTTTGGGAGGTCTTGGTTGGTCTGTGCCAATCATAGAAGGTAATGGTTCATTTCCCCTTTGGTTTCCTTTTCTTGTTTATGAATTGGGAACTAATTGGTTAACCTTTTTTTTGACCAAGGCTTGGAATGCTAGTTAAGCCGCTTGAGGGAAACGCGTTGGTTCTTCGTTTGGGTTGCCAGTTGGCTTTCATTGGTTGGAATCTTCATACCAGGTATGGGGAGAAGGGTAGTGTATATCATAGGCATTGGGGGTTGCGACACCCCATTCCCAAGGTATCACATTTACATAACGTGTTACAAAAATCAAACTTACGAAAATATTAATTTGCTAGTTTCCTTCAGAAAACAAAATAAATTTACAAATTTCTGATGCTTGTCAAAATAGTGATAATTTTTTTTCTTTTCCTTCAAAGTACACATACCCAAACACCAGTAACATAATATACTTCACTATATATTACACATATGCATCAAGGTTTTACAGAAGACATTTTTCCTACCAGGTCACCATCTACTGTCACACATATATATTACAACAAACTGAAAACATCCTAACTATGTGGTAGTGGGGGTCTGAAAAACACTAATCAAAAGATGGCTCTCAGTAGCCACTAAGTCAGACTAATCTAAAATCCCACTCTACCCATAAAGACTGCATCCTACAGCTGGTCGCCACTACAGAAACCCATTGGAGAGTCCAGTATAAACTCCCCCACCTCCAGGGGGTGTCTCTGGTGAGGATACATCAACCCCCTCTACAACATCCGGGACTCCTCCATTATCCAGAGGAACATAGTCCGGATCAACCATCGGATCATCCTTAGGATCCTCCTTCATCTCCACACGTGCCTCCTCCGGGATCAAGACTATGGGTCCAGGAGGTGACTCCGGGGCTACCTACTGTAAAGACTGAACGTACGGAGGTGGTTGATGCTCTAAGCCCCTGTGTTGTACCGTATATCGTAGGATCATCCAAATGGGAGGTAGTGAAACCTCTATTGTCTCCTTGCTATGAATAAGCTGCTGTGGTCCGTCCGCTACAGTCCCTCGGTGTGTCCTCATCGGACCAGTATAGGTAGCACTCCGAGCCCCTGGGTTGATCACCCAGGCATTCCCTTGATCAGCACTGTCAAACATCAGGGCTCGGGCCCCCGAGTTGTTCAGATCCGTTGCTCCCGGATCCATTTGAATGTGTGTGTGTATATATATATATTCCACATAGAAGAGGAAACAACAAACAAATATGCAAGGGTGAGTTACCAATATATGAGTTTTGATAAGACAACCCCATGCACGACACACAAACAACATATACCATAAATTCACTGAAGTTGACACAGGCAAACACTAGAAGGAGGGGTTGAATTGTGTTTGTTAATCAATTTCGAAAACAACCTTTAAAACTATTTTTGCACACAAGAAGATTAAATCAGAAGCAAGCACAAAGAAATTGATCCTTTTTAAAATGCTTTAACAAAAGCAATATCAAAACCCTTCAGTCAGTAAAAACAAATAAAGCCATAAGAGTTTAGGGATAGAATGTTCATACAAGATGTTTTATCCTGGTTCACTCTCTTCTAACAAAGAGTTACGTCCAGTCCCTTCTACTTGAAGGTTTTTCTCCACTATTTGCCAAATAGATTACAACCAAGTATTCAACACCAGTCTAGGCTTACAAGTATTCCTTTCTTACCAAGCCTCTCCAGGCTCTAACTCTAACAAAGAGATTTAATTTATGATCTTCTTAACTCACTATGTGTGACGATATGAAAGTGTAAGATCAGTTGAATATTGCAACAATATTCAAACTAAAGAATACAGACTCTTGCTCTTTAAAAGGAAATTAGAATGAGTGATTATCGATTGGCAAAAATTTATTCTTCAGAACTTGAGGTCTTCTATTTATAGCGACCTTCTTCTTCCCTTGTATTTCTTCAACGGTTATTTTGAATAGTCCCGTTCAGAGATAGCATTGAATGCATGATATCCGTTGTGACTGATAGCTAGATTGTGGCAATGCTGAAAAGTACTCTTGGTTATCGAGGTAGCACGCAATGGAGGCTCACTGATCTGAGCATTGCATCTTGAAAACTTGTTGTTCCTCCTTTCTATACAATCCAGCTTTTTCCAGTCATAAAGTTGTCATCGTATAGATCATTTTGCGATTTCTCATTGTATGATTCTGCTTTTTGCATTTCTTTGATGGTACTATGTTTCTTTTACAACAAGGTAAAATATTAAAGTAGATAAAACAAATGTGAAGAACAAATATTCTATAGAAATAAATATCTATCATTTGAAATAAATTCAAGAGATTCAGACTACATTTATTCATTCAAGAGATGGAGCTCGTCTACTTAAGAACTCCGTCTACTTAGTTGAGACTAAGTCTGTTCACTATTTTATTTTGCTCACCTGCTGATGTGACATATCCTCTCGTCTATCAAGTCTTTGGACTTGCAATACCTCAGTGAGTTATCATAATCTTCGTCTGGTGACGTGGCACTTAAAGCTCGTCTACTTGATTATTTTATCTCTCAGTTCATTTAACTCTACCAATTATTCCCGTCTGCTGACGTGGTAAGCTAGACACGCCTACTATCAAGTCTTTGGACTTGCTGTATTTAAGTAAGTTATCTTGATTTCCGACTAGTAAACACTTAGTGCCTCGTCTACTTAAAGAAGTCAGTCTACTCAATTAAATAAATAAATAACTTTACCAATAATAGAGCAGCAGTCTACAAGGGTAGACGCGTATTTTTCTCAAGGAGTCCATCGAAAACTTATCCCAAGTTTCCATTACTTATATTATAAATATTCCTGCATAACTGAAAGCACATGTTATATCTCAACTAACACTTTGCCAAGCAAATTTAATCCTTTTGTTAACATCAAAACGTAGAGATTGTTTAAATCCAAACAACTTTGGTTCCAACATTCACAACTTACAAAACTATCCAAACAGTATAATAATTTTATCCAAATGGTTTCATACCCGACAGTCATCGCCATTTTATAAAAATGCATGGCACTTCAATATTCAGGCTCTATTTTGATACCTAATCTCCGGAGATCCCACAACTTTCTGTTTTGTTTAGAGCCGACCAAGCTCTGCACATGGCACATTGTAAAACGAAATAAAACAATGTCCAAGAGAACACATAACACATTGGTAACACTTGATACACCAAGGTTATTGTTCAAAAATGTAACTCATTGGCTCACACAGAATCCCAATGGTCACTGCAATCAATGGAGTTTATTATGCATAACCTATTGCATCACTCCGAACCTCAATAGTTATCGCATAAAATTTGACACACAGTCCAGTAAAGATACATTGGTTCACACAGAATCCCAATATGATCACATGGAAACATAGTCCATAATAGATACATTGATCCACTCAGGACTCAATGATTATAATACATGACTCGTCTGCCAGCAATGCATGAGAAAAATTTTTTATTCTCGTTCATTTTCTTTGTCGTAATAATCTTTCCTTGTCGAATCACAAAGCTCACGACCATGCTTAATTTCATATTAAGACTTTTCACATAAACAAAAATAGGACACATAGTCCAAATGTTTTAAACTCAACACAGGACACACAGTCCGAGTGCTCAATCGCAAAGCCCTAAACTGATGCACCAGTCTTAGGCTCACAGATATGGAACTCAAATTTTCCACATCAAATTTAGGACACACAGTCCACAAAACCATTACAGGACATTCAATCCAATGACACAGATCCCTGATCTACGTGTCCACAGAACATTAGACCTCCGACGTCTCGGTTCCTAGGTTCGTTTATCCTCTTGTAAACCATTTCGTTCAGTGAAAAACAAATACAAAACCAAATCTCCGAAAACTTATCCAAGTTTAACGGAATAATTTCACTGAATAAAAATCCTCTTACAGAAATCCTTTTTTGTTAAAACGTTGATAAAACGTGAAATTCATTGATAATTCCTTTTCTTTCCAATCACTTTATTTATGAGAATGGTTCTCAATAAAAGTCATCTTTCAAAAAGTCCTTACTAAATAAAATTCATAATAATAAAGTAACTATTTTTCTCAAAAAAAAAAAAACTTAAATGACTTTTCTGTCATAAGTAATTGTTCTGGAGGCTATATTACGTTATTTTCGGAACTTAATCACTTTAAATAACATTTTATAATAAAATTGAATTTATTTTAGAAAAACTATAGCTTGTGAAAAAATTTCACAGTTTCGCCCTTACTGTCACATATTGACACATTATCCACAAAAATATTATTAAAATAATATTTTTTTTTCCACTTTTTCTCAAAATTCCCCAAATTAATCACTCTGATTAATTATACAATCTTATTAAGCTTTTATCCTCAAATTAATTTAAACACTGACCAATGTCAGGTTTTTCAATCCATTAATCAACAACATATAATTACATCACAGAATAGCATGACATATATCCAATTCATGACATGCATCACAATTATAATACAACAATATAATTATAATCATGGAAAACAACATATCTCAATTACTCGAGTAAACATATAATCAATCCAACAATTAACAGTAAACAGTTTTAAATCACAAGATATTACTACAGACAATTGACAAACAATTCCAACAATAGGCTTGTGATTAGCTTAAACTCCTCAGTCATACTCCCCTTACCTCTTGGAGATTCGAACTAACGGTTTCAAGCAATATCCCGATTTCAGTCCGATTTCCTCCGTCGACTTAGATCAAACCAACCCGATCAATTCCTTCATAATGAATTGCAACCAAAATAAATCAAAATAAAAAAAACAACACACTTAATCAAAAGGGTTAGGGTTCAGCCTCTTCTAAAATTCTAGGTTAGGAAAGTTAAAAATTTTCTAACTTTGGGATTAATGATCCTTAAGCAACTTAAACATGATTAAGAACTTAGTCTAAGATCATGAACTAAGAACTTTGAATGAAATTCATCTAGCTCCAAGAACTAGGGTTTCAGTTTTCATAAGATCAAAAGGCTAGGGATTTTAAAATTTTCTCAACTCTTGGATTCAACAAGTATACATAACACTGAGTTTGATTTAGGTGTCACAAGACAACTTTGAATCGAAAATTCATCCAACACCCAAAGTTAGGGTTCCGGGCCTTTTGAATAAAATAGGCTAGGGTTTGATTTTTTTTATCTTCTAATTACTTACATACAAGAGCTATCATGGTTTTAAGAGATTAAATCATGAATCATGACTTAAAGTTGAAACAAAATCCAAGAACACCTATTCTACATAGGTTCAGCCTAGCTTAGAAAAATAGGGAAGAAATTTCTATTGATCACATGCTTCTAGATGATGAATATAGACATCAATATGAGTTAATAGAAATTGGTTTCAAGTCAAAACGATTTTTCAACAAATTGTTATGAATTTTTGAAGTAAGCTTCATGAACTTTAAGCAAAATGAAGAACATGATGATCAAAGGCCTAAACTCATAAAAGTTGTGAAGAGAAAGACTTAGAAAGGTAGGATTAAGAGATTTACCTCTTGGAATTCAAATAAATGGATGAGTTTAGTGGTGTTCTTCACAAAATCACTTTGATGTTCTTATGGTGTTCATGAGTTCTGAAAACAAAATGCTTAAGTTCATAAGAAAGATGACATGAATGAATGAAGAATTTGCCTAAGTAATGGTTAAGTGAAGGGAGCCGTGGGTTTTGGGGGCATTTTGGTCTAAAAACCCAATGGCAAGGCTTGTAAAAATCATGTGAAGCTAGGGGTAAAATAGTCTTTTCCAGACCAAAATATCTAAGTGTCATAAATGCGTCATTATGGCCATTATGACTCGGATAGGATCGTCATAAATGTTAGTCACATCAGTCACATTTGTCATCTCAGCTCCGTTGCTGGCTCCCCGATTCATCTGGCTCAGGTTTTCCTAGAGATATCTCGACGTTTTCGCCCGCAGCAAATATAATATTATATTTTTACGCTAAATTTTTCAAAACTCCCAGTATCATAGAAAATACGATAAAAACATTATTCATCTCGTTCACGAATTGAAATTAGGTTTTTTGAGCAGTAAACTTTTACTGTCAGTGAAAACGTAGACCGGGTTCCGTTTGAATTTTCAACCCAAAATTTTATCGTAACTCTAAGATATAAAGCATGACATGAAAATGACAATGGTTTACCCAAAATCATTTTGAGTCTCGGATAAAAATATATGCATTTATATATTTATTACCAACATTTGAAAGCAGCGAGGGTGTTAAAGGGAGGTAAAGGGGTTCCCATAACCCCGGTTAGATATGTTTGATGATATGATTAACTTTTTGGTTTAATTTGTTGTGATAACATGTTTGATTATTGTTTTGCATGCCTATGTTCATATTATGTTCTTGATGGTTACGTTGTTACTGCTAATATGAACATGATGTTATGTTGATGATTGTTGACTTTGACTATGTTATATGATAACATGTTGGTTGTTGGAATACCATGATTATATGTTTATAATTATAAGTGATTGTTTTATATGGGATATAATTATATATGTATCGTTGTTGTTGTTGAACATGTTGGTTGATTGGTTAATGCCATAACTATTGAATTGATGTTGTTGATTGCGTTGGCTAAATGGTTGATGTCATGACTGTGATGATAATGTTGAGTTGATGATACCGAGGTTATAATCTGGAAAATTATGCTGATAACTGACTTAGGATTAATGGACTTAATCCCTAAATTAATTGGTAAAAAGGTTGATGTTGAATTCTGCCCAGAATAGTACTGTCGTGCATTGAGCACGGCCGTACTGAACAGGAAGCACGCCCGTGCTCCCAGTTTGAATTCTGGAAAGTGGTCGCGGATTAAGCACGACCGTGAAGCTGAGCACAGCCTTGCTCAACAGGAAGCATGACCGTTCTGATGAGAGCGATCATGCTTGAAAGGAAGCATGACCGTGCTCCACTTAAGTGGCAGCACGCTCGTGCTGGGGTTAAGCACGACCGTGCTCACCCCTCTAGACAGAACCTGAGATTAAGGACTTAATTAGGGGTTTTTAACCCCAATCTTCCCCAATGATGATGATGACTTAGTTAATCAATTATGAAGACTAGATAACTTAACTAAAGTCTAATTAAGATGGTTAAGTCGGTAACCGTTGGGTTACTGCACGTTGATGAGTTGTACCTTGGTGCTTTTGGCCAAGGGAACCTTGACCCCGTGGTTTGGGTCTAAGGTGTTGTTGATATTGTACCTTGGTAGCCGAGAGTTTGCTCCAAGGGGACCGGTTGGGTCTAAGGTGTTGCGGTAGAATCCGCTGTGGTCGATTTTGCTGGTTAATGGTCTCACGGTAGATTTCGCTGTGGTAGATTCCACTAGTTAAAGGTTTGCGGTAGATTCTGCTGAAGCCTTCGGTTGATTCCGTTGAAGTAAAGGAGGTGGCGGTTGCCCATTGTGTGTTTGATGTTGTGCCATTTTCATAGAGCATTGGAGTTGTTGTTGTTGGGGGATGTTCGACATAGGGGAGGTTGTCCTAAAGTACAGTGATCTGGCCATCCATGGTAGGAGTATATTCTCCGTGAGCCCCGGTGATGAGGCATTTGTTGGTTTGATGCGTTGGCTATCCGAGGAGTAGATTCTTCGGCGTTGAGTCGATTCTCAATGTGGATATTTATTTCTGAAGTCGTTCATCCTGAGTTAGTTGGATCCACATGCATAGATGGAGTAGCGGAGTAGTGTTGCATTGCATCGCATAGCATACTTGTTGTTGTTGATGATGATGTATGTTGATATGTATACTGGTGTATCTCCATGCCGTATATGTTTACATGATTCTTGCTACCCGTTGTTTGTTTGTTTGTTTGGCCTGATCGGTACCTTGGAGAGAATGGCGAGCAGTCAGGAGAGGAGTGACTCTGAGGAGCCGCTTCTAGTAGTTAGCTATATTTAGTTTCAGTTTGTTTATCCGAATTGTTATTCAGATTGGTTATACCAGCTCTGTAATGTGACATTGGGGTTTGGTTTTATTTATGGTTCATGCTTATGTTTTAATTGTTTTTAACTTGTTTTATTTTCCGCAAGTTTTGAGAACTAGTTCATGTGGGACCTTTCTACCCATGGACAAAAAATTTATTTTATTCAGTTAATGCATGATTGGTTTTATATCTTTGTCCTTTAAATGATTTATAACATGCAGGGTAGCATGGTGTCACATTTAGTGGTATCAGAGTTGTTCGGCCCTGTCCGAACGTGGTATGAGTCTGTCGTGAGTCTATTGTATGCTCATGTTTGAATTGTCTATATTTATATAGGAAATGTTACGTGGTACTAAGTGCCTATAGCTTCACTTTGGCTTGACTTACTGCATTTGGTGGTTTGTCTTGAACGATCCAAGAAGCCCACGAGTGCTTCTTGTGTTTAGGAAGGCCGTTCTATTATCATTTTATAGGAAGAACTCTACAGCTGATCTTGTGTTCTTACCTTTTAAAAATCGATCGATGTTATTCTCGACATGGACTGGTTATCTTCCAACCACGTCCTTCTAAACCGTTTTGATAAAACCTTGATTTTTGGAACTCCAACGGAGTCTAAGAATCCGGACATTCTCTTTGCCAGTCAAGTACAAGCTTCGATGCAAGACGAAGCCCAAGTATACATGATGTTAGCTTCCCTGGAAGTAGAGAGCAGCCCTCCTGATGTCGCCAGCGTGCTTATTGTGCGGGAGTTTCCTGAAGTGTCCCCGGGGGATGTTTATAACTTACCCCTACAGAGAGATGTTGAGTTTAGCATAGACTTAGTGCCAGGAACTGGGCCAATCTCCATAGCACCCTATAGAATGTCTCCTCTAGAGCTTGCTAAGTTGAAGGAACAGTTGGAGGACCTAATGAAGAATCAATTCATTAGGCCTAGTGTGTCTCCGTGGGGAGCACCTGTGTTGTTGGTAAAGAAGAAGGATGGTAGTATAAGCTTGTGTGTCGACTACCGACAACTCAACAAGGTGACCATATGGAATCGGTATCCCCTCCATAGGATTGATGATCTTATGGACCAGTTGATGGCGCTGCATCTTTTCAAAGATAGATATGAGGTCAGGGTATAGTCAGATTTGGGTTAAGTCTGAGGACATCCTGAAGATAGCGTTTAGAACACGATATGGTCACTATGAGTACTTGGTTATGCCCTTTGGTGTGACCAATGCTCCTGTAGTCTTCATGGACCACATGAACAAGACCTTTCACCCTTACTTGGATAATTTTGTGGTGGTGTTTATAGATGACATCTTAGTGTACTCCAAGAGCAAGAAGGATCATAAGGAACACCTGAGGGTTGTCTTGAAGACCCTTAAGGAGAAGCAGTTGTACGCTAAGTTATCGAAATGTGAGTTCTGGTAAGAGGAAGTGAGCTACTTAAGACATGCCATCTCTCAGGGTGGCATAGCAGTAGACCCAGCTAAGATAGAGACGATGCTCCAGTGGGAAGCACCGAAGTCAGTGACCTAGATTTGGAGTTTCTTGGGGTTAGTCGGGTACTATAGGAGGTTCATAGAAGGTTTCTCTAAGATAGATTTACCCTTAACCCGTCTCACCAAGAAGGGACAGTTGTTTGTGTGGGACTCTAAGTGTGAAGAGAGTTTCCAAACCCTTAAGAATAGGTTGACATCAGGACCACTGTTAGTTTTACCAGATCCTAGTGAACCCTTCGTAGTTTACGGCGATGCTTCTAAGCAAGGGTTAGGTGGTGTGTTGATGCAGAATGGTAAGGTAGTTGCTTATGCTTCCAGGAAGTTGAAACCCCATGAGAAGAACCACCCTACCCATGACATAGAGTTAGGAGCTGTGGTTTTTACCTTAAAGATCTGGAGGCTTTACCAATATGGAGCGAGGTTTGAGGTTTTTAGTGATTACAAGAGTTTGAGGCATCTCTTTGATCAAAAGGAGTTGAATATGAGGCAGCATAAGTGGATGGAGTTCTTAAAGTATTATGACTTCGAACTGACCTATCACCCAAGAAAGGCCAATGTGGTGGCCGATGCCTTAAGTAGGAAAACCCTGCATATCTACGATTTGATGGTTAAGGAGATTGATCTGATTGAGGAGTTTAGAGACCTTAGTCTAGCTTGTGAGTTTACCCCTAAGAGTATTAGGCTTGGAACCTTGAAGGTTACCGACAGCTTGATGGATCAGATTAGAGAGGGTCAGAAGTTAGATGAGTTTCTCTTAGATCAGCGAGAGTTGCTTGCTCGGGGTAGAGACCTTAGTTTCAAGATTGGAAGTGATGGAGTACTGAGGTTTAGGGATAGGGTGTGCATACCAGATATTTTTGAGATTAGGAAGTTGATCCTTGAGGAAGGGCATGGGAGTGGTTGGAATGTGCACCCAGGTGCCACTAAGATGTATCAGGACCTTAAGAGGACGTTTTGGTGGCCTAGGATGAAAAGGATGTGGTTGAGTTTGTGTATGCGTGCCTAGTTTTTCAGAAGGCCGAGATGGAACACCAAAAGTCTTTAGGTAAGTTGCAGTCGTTCAGTAAGGATTATATGATTAGTTGCTAATAGGAAGGGCATCAAGGACAAATAGATGAGTGGTTTGGTGGTTACTGTAAGAAGGATCTTTAATAGAGACGAGAGGACAATTATGTTGTGCGGACATAGTTGCACTCGAGCCCCTGTCGGAGACCCTAGTAGAGAGAGATTGACTCATGGAATTATTATTGCTTGAGTTACTGTGCTTGACAGGTAGGAGGGACAGATCACCCCAATTACTCGTCGCCGGTAGGTGAAGTAACGATAATTGTTATGAGCTTTATGTCAGTGAGGTTAGTGGCCTTAGTCGTTTAGACACGAATCGAGTAGAGACTAGTCGCTTAGAAAGTAGACTCGTAGTGGCCATGGGCAAGAGTGTTAAGTTTGCAACCATAGAACTTCAAAATTTAGACTTCTAACCCGTGACTAGTGTATATGTTCCTTAGAAGGGGAGGCCTATTTAAGGAGTAACTAGATGGAAAGATCAGGTTGGTTCGGGAAAAGATGGGAGTTGCACATAGTAGGCAAAGGAGCTACCATGATAAAAGGAGGAAGGCGCTCGAATTCCAGGAAGGCGATCATGTATCCTTGAGAGTTACCCCGACGACTGCGATTGGAAGAACGATAAAAGCAAGCAAGTCATCCATTATCAGGATATTCGAGTCTTTCTACCTTGGTGAACAAGTGCAGGAATCAGAGTACGCAGCGAAAGCATAGTGGAGCTGGAGTCTACAAGTCCGTGGATTCAACACAAGGTGTACGCCTAATTGGTGAGATTTTAACCAATTAAGGTGATAGAAATTTCGAGGATGGAATGTTTATAAGGGGAGTTGAATTGTAACACCCTGTTTTTCATAAATAAGCTTAATGTATTTATACATTATATATATATATATATATATATATATATATATATATATATATATATATATATATATATATATATATATATATATATATATATGCATATGCTTGTTAGGTTGTTTTTGATGTCTAAGTTCATGTTTGGGAAAGTTTAGCCTTAGAAAGGTTCAACCATTTTAAAGTCCTAGTAACCTGTTTCACCGTTTTGGTCATATCTTGAGTTCTAGATATCCGATCGAGGTGATCTTTGTGGAATTAAAAAGCTAAGAGAATTATCTACAAGTCCTATATTTAGTATTTTTCCATATCGATCATCTAGATGGTCCCGCAAGGCATTCTTTCAGAGCCCCGTCATCAAGAGTTGAGCATGGCCATGCTCAATGGGGAGCAAGGCCATACTCAGGTATCAGAGTCTATAAATAGAGCAATTTCGTCAGAGTTACGATCCAACCCCTATTTTGGCACTTTGGGCAGCTTTTGTGGGGCCAAAACCTCTTTTCTCGACCTCCCCTTGAGCCCCTTTGATGCCTTGGTGTTCTTGCTCTAATTTTGGGAGGTCTTGGTTGGTCTGTGCCAATCATAGAAGGTAATGGTTCTTTCCCCCTTTGGTTTCCTTTTCTTCTTTATGAATTGTGAACTAATTGGTTAACCTTTTGTTTGACCAAGGCTTGGAAAGCTAGTCAAGCCGCTTGAGGGAAACGCGTTGTTTCTTCGTTTGGGTTGCCAGTTGGCTTTCGTTTGTTGGAATCTTCATACCAGGTTTGGGGAGAAGGGTAGTATATATCATAGGCATTGGGGGTAGTGTAAGGTAAAGGGGTTCCCATAACCCCGGTTTGCTATGTTTGATGATATGATTAGCTTGTTGGTTTAATTTGTTATAATAACATGTTTGATTATTGTTTTACATGCCTGTGTTCATAGTATGTTCTTGATGGTTACATTGTTACTGCTAATATGAACATGATGTTATGTTGAGGATTGTTGGCTTTGGCTATATTATATGATAACATGTTGGTTGTTGGAATACCATGATTATATGTTTATAATTATGAGTGATTGTTTTATGTGGGATATAATGATATATGTATTGTTATTGTTGTTGAACTTGTTGGTTGATTGGTTGATGCCATAACTGTTGAATTGATGTTGTTGATTGCGTTGGTTGAATGGTTGATGCCATGACTGTGATGATAATGTTGAGTTGATGATACTGAGGTTATAATCTAGAAAATTATGCTGATAACTGACTTAGGATTAATGGACTTAATCCCTAAATTAATTGGTAAAAAGGTTGATGTTGAATTCTGCCCAAAACAGTAATGTCGTGCATTGAGCACGGCCGTGCTGAACAGGGAGCACGCCCATGATCCCAGATTGAATTCTAGAAGGTGACTGCGCTTTAAGCACGGTCGAACAGCCAAGGAGCACGACCATGCACCTGAGCACAGACTTGCTCAACAGGAAGCACGACCGTGCTCCACTTAAGTGGCAGGACGCCCATACTGGGGTTAACCACGACCGTGCTCACCTCTCTGGACAGAACCTGAGATTAAGGACTTAAATAGGGGTTTTTAACCCCAATCTTCCCCAATGACGATGATGACTTAGTTAATCAATGATGAAGGCAAGATAACTTAATTAAAGACTAATTAAGATAGTTAAGTCGGTAACCGCTGGGTTACCGTACGTTGATGAGTGTTACCTTGGTAATTTTGGCCAAGGGAACCTTGACCCCGCGGTTTGGGTCTAAGGTGTTGTTGATGTTGTACCATGGTAGCTGAGAGTTTGCTCCAAGGGGGCCTTGACCCGATTGGGTCTAAGGTGTTGCGGTAGAATCCGCTGCGGTCGATTCCGCTGGTTAAAGGTCTTGCGGTAGATTCCGTTATGCTAGATTCCACTAGTTAAAGGTTTACGGTAGATTCCGCTACGGTAGATTCCGCTGAAGCCTTCGGTTGATTCCGTTTGAGCAAAGGAAGTATTGGTTTCCCATTGTTTGTTTGATGTTATGCCATTTGTATAGAACATTGGAGTTGTTGTTGTTGGGGGATGTTCAACATAGGGGAGGTCATCCTAGAGTACGTCGATCTGGTCATCCACGGTAGGAGTAGATTCTCCGTGCGCCCCCGTGATGAGGCATCCGTTGGTTTGATGTGTTGGCTATCAGAGGAGTAGATTCTCCAACGTTGAGTCGATTCTCAATGTGGATATTTAACTCCAAAGTCATTCATCCTGAGTTAGTTGGATCCACATGCATAGATGGAGTAGCGAAGTAGTGTTGCATTGCATCGCATAGCATACTTGTTGTTGATGATGATGTATGTTGATATGTATGATGGTGTATGTTATGATGCTATGCTGTATGTTTTACCTTACTTACTATCTCTATGCCGTATATGTTTACATGATTCTTACTCCCCGTTGTTTGTTTGTTTGTTTGGCCTAATCGACACCTTGCAGAGAATGGAGAGCAGTCGGGAGAGGAGTGACCCTGATGAACCACTTCTAGTAGTTAGTTATGTTTAGTTTCAGTTTATTTATCTGAATTGTTATTCGGATTAGTTATACCAGCTCTGTAATGTGACATTGAGGTTAGGTTTTCTTTATGGTTCAGGCTTATGTTTTAATTGTTTTTAACTTGTTTTATTTTTCGCAAGTTTTTAGAACTAGTTCATGTGGGACCTTTCTACCTATGGACAAATAATTTATTTTATTCAGTTAATGCATGATTGGTTTTATATCTTTGTCCTTTAAATGCTTTATAACATGCGGGGTAGTAGGGTGTCACAACTTCTGTCCCAGAACCTTCTGTTTCTGAACTGGAACCATATACTTCTGAACCAAATGTCTCTGAACCACACATTTCTATTTCAGAACCTCACATGTTTGAACCATCCTTACCACACTCATCCCACACTTCTGAATCTCATCAAGAAGAAAATTTTGATGACTTTGCCTTATTCGACCCACCTCCACCTAGATCACCCATACCTGATCACATCAAATACCAGTGTCAAGTTCCTTTGAGGAATATCTTTCCTGATCTTTTCTCTGGAACTTGACATAACCCCTTGCCCAAAGCCACCTTACCCAGATATCATCTCTCCTCCAGAACCACTCCCTTTTCTGTCTCAGATGCTTGCAGCTCCGATATGCTTTTCAGCAAAGACCTGGACATAATTGCATCTCTGGAAGCAGAGAGACAACTGGTCAAATTGGATGAGAAGCAGAAGTTTTCTGAAAGGTGGAAGCCCAATCCACAAGTCATCATGAAGCCATCAATTCTAATTAAGGTGATGCCAGACTCCATGGTACTGAAAGAGAAGTAGAAGGTTGTCTATATGCCTAGTAAACAGATAGACAATCTCATTGATCTGGATGATGACAGATTGAAATTCAGAAAAAGGATAGTCACCACTGCAACCTTTTCCAAGTACCTGAAGGTTGGAGAGATCTACTTGAGATTTGGCTCTTGTTCTAGATTGTCTGATGAAGAAAATAAGGAAACTCCCACTAGAGGTAGCCAAGCTTATGCCCTTTACTCCTTTGCACCCTTTGTCTATTCTTTAGCTCCTTTATTTGTAGTTTTACCTTTCTTCATTTTAAATTTTCAACAGTCTACCCATGTAACCCCCAAAAATCTTATTAGGAGATCTTATGAGTTCATGCTTACCCAAATTGAGTCACCCCTCCATCATGAAAGAATCCAATGGTTTCTGGATACTTTCTTTCCCAACACTGATTTTGAAACCACTATTTCAACTAGTGTCTATATGGATCCTCAACCTAAGGATGAAATCTTGGTTGAAGAATTACCTCCTACCCCTCCTCCTAGTCCTCCTCCATCTGCACCTGCTGATCCCTCAACTTCTCTGGCTACAATAGACTCTACTACTCCTTTTGTTGCTCATGACCCTACTGCACATCAAAGACTGGATGAAATGGCCACTTGTCTACAATCTGTTATGCATAAACAAGATGAAGTCATGGAACAACAAGCTTCATTTCAGGCCACTGTGTTAGCTCAGCAAGCAGCAATGTAGAAGATGCCGGAAGCTTTCTTGAAGTGTCCAGGAGGACCTAGTTCTTAGTTTTAGGACTTGGCTTTTCTTTTTATCTAGAGTCATGCAATGTACTGTCAGTGATGCTTTTATCACTTTTTGTAAACATTTGTTTTTACTCTGAATAAAATGAAAATGTTTTCATCATTTTTTGGCCTCTTATTCTTTATCTAAATGATTGTTATTTCTTTTATTAATGGCAAAACCAGAAGGAAGTAAAAGTAACAGAAATATAACTTAACAAGATATAATTTGTTATGCTCTTGTTTTTGCTCTGACACTTGTTTTAATTTGATACACAAACTAAGGAGGAGCATTTTTTTCATACTTATATCTCTTTGTCTAAATATCTGCTATTACTTTTTGAAGTTCAATAAAATCATAAAAATTATATGCCTTCATCAAAAAGGGGAGAATGTTGAGACCTCATAAGTCTGGAACACATTCAATGTGTAAATTTTGTAAGTTATGATGATTCCAAATAGATTAAGTATTGTTATTGAACCATATGAAATTACTGATAAGTCTGCTAAGTGTGCAGGAAAATAGACTTAAGGTCACAAGTTTAAAATCTGACCCCTCTAAATTTCCCTAAGGAACAATTTTTCAGATTCATTTGAAAAACCACACGTCTGAAAGTTAGTCAACTCAGACAGAGACCAAGTCAACTCTTAGTCAAAAGTTCTGACTTAGTTGATGACATGACAAGGATCAAAAGTCTAAAGAAGCCTTAGTGGATCACCAATCTAAAAACGACTTGCTCACCCGTCTAAGTTTTGAACCAAAACACCCGTCTAATTTTCAGACTCTGGTGTACTAGTTTTATTGTCAGACTGTCAGAAGAAAGTTCAAGTCAACATTATTTGAAAAAGATGCCTTCCTTAAGGATATCGAAGACCTCTGGACAATAGCACAAAGGACAAAGAAAAGAATAAAGAATTCATTCTTTCAAGTGTTTAAGGAATAAACACGCTATCTCTGCACCAAGTCAGTAGCTTTTAGCTGTTTTAGTACAAAGTAAATGCATTTTCCAGAAAGTGAACTGAGTGTTGCACTGAAATGGAAAGTTCTCTGCTGCAAGTACAAGAAATATGCTACTGCAACTCTGAAACAACAATTGCTCAGAAGCAAAGTGTACTCTTGGTCGCATATGTCAAAGTCCAACATCCCTAAACATTTAATGCTTACACAGAATGACTCTTCGGCATTAGTGGCGTCCCAGAAGTTCAAATCAAAGGAGCACTCTTTCTGGAGCTGTGTCTAACGGATCAAATTGATTGAAGCCTTTAAATAGGCAAACCATGAAGATGAAGTTAAGAGCTTTGCGCACATATTCAAAGAAGCATTTACTCTGCTCATTTACTTCTTCATTCCTTCATTGAATAGCTCTTCAATCATTTGACATAAATTTTGCAGTCTTCATTCCTTCATTTATTTCACTGAGTGTTATCTGAAAGACTTGCAAAGTTGTATTAATTACTCAAAACCTTTACCCTTTATTGTGTTGAGCCTGAAGAGGCTAGGTGAGAAAAGAATACTTGTTTGAGTGTGTGAAAACTTAGTGCTGCCAAGAACTGGACGTAGCCCTGTTGATTTTGGGGTGCACTAGTATAAAACTCTTAAGAGATATTCTTCTTCCCTTATCTCTTTAATTTATTTAAGAATTATTTGTTTAAACTTTTAACTTGGGGAGTTAATATTGTAAATATCAAATCTTGTTTTAACATTCTCCGCATACGCGTGTGTTCTATTCCGAAATTAGACGAGTCACCCGTCTAGCTTTCCTTAGCTTTATTTTTACTTCTTGTGCCTACGAAAATAATTTTCAAAGTTTCCGAAAAAGTTGATAAACACAATTCATCCGCCCTTCTTATATTAACTTTGGTTATTCCAATTCTATGTGTTTGTAGAAGCCGTCATCTACTTAAAAGTAAGTATAAAAAAACACTATCAAGCGCTACACTTATGCTTATGGACTTTACTTTTAGACCAAATAACGTTTAAAAAAGAATACCAGCCATCTTGCTTTACACCATAACTTGTAATATTATAGCCACATGAAAGGGCCAATAAGAATGAAACATAGGTCGATACCCTTAGAAATCATAGAAGTCAGAATTTGTGCACAAATGGTTAGATGCTTCATTTGAAAACAAAAATGATTTAGCCATTAAATAATTAGCAATATATACTTTTACCCCAAAAAGCTTATCAACTTTAACCGAATCATGAATACTAATATCCTTGCAGAAGAATGCACATCCCAACATATTTCAACTCAACAAAGATGCCAAGACTCTAATTCACGTATGCACACACATGTAAGATGTCACTATGTTATGCATCCACTACAAGCCAAACAAATAGAATCCTATAGCAACATTGATTAAAGAAAATGATGATAATATCCGGGACTCTGTTTCGCAACAGAATTTCTTACTACTATCACTACCATCAGCTTTAACCAATGTCTAAACCAGTAACTCCACTAACAAGGGTAGAAAAACATACCACAATGTGATTTACTACATCATGAGGAAAATCAAATTTTACAGATGAACTCAACATGGACACAACTTCAACTCATTTCCTTAACATCAAGGACATCCATACTTTAACAACCTTTTAAGCACAATAACGGAAAGAAACATTCACATATCAAATCATTTAATACAAAGACATTCAATTGTAGATCATTCATGATTCATCATTAAGAGCCTTTGTTTTTTAGCTTATGTGCAAAAAGAGACAAATCGAGGCAAAGGGAGTGGATTCCATTGAGACATGGTGAGACAGAGGACAGAATCTTCAGTCATCAATTGACAAAAGAGCAAACCAAATCATTTATTCTATTTTTACTTTAATTTAAGAGAGGAATTTGAGATATGGTTATACTCAATTTCACATGAGATGACAGCAAGTCATGAGATGTTAGACATGTCAAACCAACTTATATCCAGTCTAACAAAAAGAGTCTTGCATAATCATTTTGAGTCAAGAATAGAAGATATTCATCCGTTAAGTGCAAGATTGACATTCTTACAAGCATTTTGTGTGCGAACAAAATTAGAACACGCCAAAAATGAACGGAGACTGAGGACAGGAAGATGCACTCAAAGCCAGAAATTGTAAGGATTCCAGTTCTTGATCAGGGGATGAGTTAACTACCTGTGCCCAATTACAAAGTAGATGATAATACCCACATCTGTTTCTATTGCAAATGAAGAGAGCAATGCATAAAGCAACACAGAGAGGTAGAGAGGAATTTGTGATGCTATAGTAAGGGCAAAGAGCAGAGTGAATTTTATGATGCTATCCTCAAGTAGAGAGCAGAGGGCAGCCACCTAGGATGGTTTGTGTATGTGGAAAAAATTGTAGGAGGTGACAAAAATTAAGCTGACTTGTCTTAAGCATATTTTGAGGGTGAGATTTAATATATTATAAATGGATTATAAAAATTTCACATTTTTTTTAGTAAACAAAACACAAATATCATGGGAATGTATCTCATTCCTCCTTTCATTGGTAATGAGATTCAAAAGAGTGGTGTGGTCTTTTTGGTGGGGTTCAAACAATAATGACTCCAAAAGAATTAAATGGCTCTCATGGGACAAGTTGGCTATGCTAAAGAGGTGGTGTGGTCTTGGTTTTGGAGACATATATGCCTTCAACTTAGCTATGTTGGGCAAGCAAGCTTGGAAGTTCATTACCAAGCCAAATGCACTTGTGACTAGAATTTTCAAAGCGAAATACTTCTCACAGGACAGTTTTCTTGATTCAACTTTAGGGCACAACCCCTCTTATGCATGACGCAGTGTATGGTCTTCTAGACCCTTATTTCAGCACGGGCTTCGTTGGAGTATAGGCAACAATTCTCAAATCCCTCTCTGGGATGCTCCTTGGACCAGGGAGGGTAGTGTCTTGCAGCGCCCAGAACCTTGTCCCCATCACCTTAATAGTCTTGTTCTCAGGGACCTTTGGTTGCCTCATGCTAAGGAATGGAATTCGAATCTCATTCATCATTTGTTCCAAGCTCATACAGCCTCCATCATTCTAAAGACACCTCTCAATGATATGGTCCGGCACGATAACCTCATCTGGGGGCTTAGCAGAGATTGCATTTATTCAGTTAAGAGTGGATACAATGCAGCAGTGACAAGCCTGACAGATTGCTCACACTTGCGTGTTGAAGGAGACTGGAGTTTGATCTGGAATCTTAAGGTTCCACCGCGAGTTAAGCTCCTGGTTTGGTGAGCTTGTAGGAAAAGCTTGCCTACTAGAACTTGGCTGCAACAAAAGGGAATATATATCATTTTATATTATTTTAATTTGGAGTGATTAATTATCTGGGCGTTTATTTTTATTTTTTTATTTATAGTAGTTTTATTATTCTTTTAAAATTATTTTATTAGATGTGTTAGCACTGTTAGTGTAAGCATGCTTGCTAGACAATAATCTTATATTATTGTCACTATTAGTATTTGTTTAGAAAAATATTTTAAATATGGTTGAAAGAAAATTATTTTCATATTTTACTCTATTTAAATTTTAGATTTGAAAATATGTTGGTTTAAAATTAATCTGAGATTAATTTTGGATTATTGATTTTCTTGATTGATCAATTTAACCATCGATCTTTACTCTATTTTGAATATAAAGTATATATTTGTCACCCATTGTTTTTAGATCAAATGGTTAGTATTATTTCCTTTTTTCTAAAATCAATTTCAACCACACATTTTACCTATTAACTAAAAGTAAATGAAAAAAATTGTCATAAAAGAAAACCCAAACCCCTCCCTTCCCTGACAGAACCCGACCCTCCCCCTCACTCTCTTCTTCCTTTTTTTTAATTCTTTTCTTCTTCTTTCTCCTTTTTCTCTCCATCTTCACTTCATCTCCCTCCATCTTCATCAACCACCCTCCACCGCCCCTGAGCGCACCGCCGCCTCTGAGGTCACCGTCCGGCCGCCGCTCGACGTGGGAGACGACGCCAGCACCTCGTCTGGCCACCCCAGCTCGTCACTATGCCTCTCCCTGCCACTGCCACGCTGCGCGAACGAAGCCACCATGACATCCTCTTTCATCATCTTGGGTAAGTGTTTACCCTTAATCTCTTCTATTTTGTAAAATCCGCAAATCGGTTTGCAAACCCTAACCCTAGCTCTTTGATTTCATACTGAAATTTAAAATTAAAGCTTGTTTTTATGCAATTGGGACTATGAATTAGTGTTTCCTTAAACTGATTTCCTTGTTCTTTGGCTAGATTGATTTTCCCCATTTCCACTCAAAAACCCTAACTTTTTATTTTACTTTAATCATGAAATTGGTTCAGTTTAGTGCAATTAGGGCTTGTAATTAATGAATTCTAAGTTCAATTTCATGATTCTCTAAGCAAAAAAAAGTTTCCCCAAATTTTATGAAAAACCTTTTTACCCAAATTAATTCTATTGAGAAATCAATTACATTTTGTTAAATTAAATATAGTTTCCTTTGATTTTATGTTTGAGGAATGAAAAATGATTGTTATATTATTGGATTTTGTTGTACGTGCTTGGATTCTCTCCCTAAGTTGATGGTTGTGTGGTTGTGCTTGCTTGGGAGAGCAACTTTTGCTTTTGGAGCTGTCACAGATGTTGTCAAATGTCAAAGGGACCGAGATGTCATTGAGAAGGAAACAAACTCTTGGAGCATTAAGATAAGGATTTTTTTCTGGTCTACAAAGGTAAAGGGAGTATGCCTGAGGAGTTCCTAGTAATCATATACTTAGTATATGAACTGCTTGTAATCATATGTGTGTGTGTGTGTGTGTGTTATATGTTACTGAGGTTAGCTAAACTATATATATGTCTGATGAGTATATTTTCTGTGATATTGTTGACTAAGACGGGTTGAAGCATGACATTAGTCATGGCTTATGAATGGAAAACCTTATTTTATTAAACGCATATGAACACAGAAAAGTTGAAAAGTGATTTTGGCTTTCTTTGGAAAGTGAAGAGAAAAGAAAGGAAAAGAACTAGACTTCTATGCTGAGATTCGGACTGGATTCTGATTTCTGGGAAGCCGGACTAGCATTCCTACTGAATAGAACCTAAAGTTCTGAGATTACCGACTAGTGTTCTTTTCAGAAAGAGATTTTGAAATCTTGAATGATGTATTAAAACTCCAAAATTTGATATTAAAAGTTTAATTAATATCTGAAAGATGATCTGGCAGACGTGCTGCTGTTATCGAGCTACAGTGTCACACATGGTGAACTGACAAACTGGATAGTTACGGATCAAAGACTTACTCTTTATCTTTGGGTCTTAAGGGACATTCGGGTTCGAAAACCTACGTGGATATCCGAGGCGTAGCAACCTCGGGTGTATAAATCAGCAACCCTGCACGAAATGTACTCTATCAGGAACTATTATGTGTTATTTACGCGATACCCTAGAACAATTGGGGAAAGGATCCAGTTAAGAGGTCACCCAACGCGAAACAATTGTGTTATAGGCATTATCACAGCCTATCATGCTCGACGAAGGGAAGTTAGGATCTCTGGAGATTGAAAATGTAGAAAGTGGATATTGAAGTGTTAAGACATAATATATTAAACACTTTTGATTTTAAACCTTTTGAAAATATTTATAATTGTCATACTATGATTTGTTATTATTATCTTGCTGATGTCGTCGTGATGTTAAGTATATGATTGCTGTGATTTTAAACTCATATATTGGTAACTCACCTTTGCATTTTTTTCTTGTTTTGGTTCTCTTTGTTGTGGTGTACTTTTTCATATACAGATGATGTAGAGGAGTTTCTAGCTTCACTCGGGATATTAGTCCCAATTTTTGAAGAGGTCGTTGAACATGGTGATGACCACGGGGTTCTCTATTGGATAGGTTTTAGAGCGACCAGCTTAGGATTTTTCCTTTTGGGTTATTTGGGTTGAGTAGGTCTGTACGTATGTCCTTTGTGAATTTTCAATTTCAGTTTCCGCTTTGTATATTACAAATATTTTCCGGAAAAAAAAAATTGTACACAGTGATGGTCTTGTTAGGTATATAACATGTTTATATAAAGTTGCTGATGTGTAAGTTTGGTGATGTAAGTATTTATGATGGAAGTTTGTATAAAGAAAAATTTAATAATACATACTCATTTTCGAGTAAGGTTAAGGATACTATAAAATTTTATTTTTCGAAAGCAACCAACATTCATTTTTATTTAATATGTATTAAAGAATTTGAGTTAGTCATGTAATGCCCAAGGGAGGTGTTACATTTGGCATCTAATTTTTATGTTCCCTGTGAACGTGGAATGATGGTCTCATAATAAGATTTGGCACCGTATTGAACCTCTAATGCATGGTGCAGAATCCTTCTCTGAACTGTGTTTTCGGATTCTGGGCTCCTTGGATGTTGAGAGCAGGAATGTTTTTGCCATGCTAATGTGGAGCATGTGGAGAGAGAGGAACGAGAAACTCTGGAATGAAAAGCCTCCTACTGTCATTAGCATTAAACAAAGAGCTAGTTCCTTTTTCCAAGATTGGTCTAGTGCAAACAATCTTAAGAGTCAGAACCCAGTGAATCCAGTTCCATCCACTCCTGCTCAGTGGACAACTCCAATGGCTGGGACCCTCAAGTGCAACGTTGATGCGGGATTCTATGAGGAATCTGGCAAGACAACCTTTGGAATGTGTCTTAGAGATGAATGGGGAAACTTTGTTTTAGCAAGAACAGAATGGACTAACTCTCTCCTACCAGTTGCGGAAGGTGAAGCAATGGGGCTTCTTAAAGCAATTCGGTGGATTCAAAGCCTAGGGCTTTCCAATGTCCATTTTGAGTTGGATTGCCAAAATGTGGTGCTCTATGTTCAACATCCGAATGACAACATTTCGGAATTTGGTGTGGTCTCAAAGTCTTATATGATTTATTATTGTCTTTTCCAAACTTTGGTGTAAGTTTTTCTAGGAGACAAGTGAATAGTGTTGCCCATATCCTAGCAAAGGCGGCACTTTCTCTAGCTAGTCCCCATGTCTTTTATCATGTTCCATCGTGTATTGCTTCGTTAATTGTTAATGAAATGCATTGATTTTCTTTGGGCAAAAAAAAAAACACAAACACCATCATAATATAACTCAAGTTTAAATGAAAAACATTCTAAACAATAATGACAATTGATAACTTTATGGCACTCTTCCAATAACTATCTAATTGGGAGTGACAAGTTGAGGAACCATTGTTGGCCATAATGGGAGCACCAACCGAAAAACATTTTCCTTTGGTTTGGCAAAGGAGGCAACACAAGTGTTAGGAACAAGAGTTAAGGTTCTTCTCCTTATGTCATACTTGGCTATGCTATCACTATAAATTAAGTTCAAATACACTATATTTTCATCATTTGGATCTAAGCCAAGAACAATGGGCATACGAAGACGTCGCTCGTTTCTCCTCAAGATCAATCCTTCTTCCATGACAGTCTTGAAAGTACTTCTGAGGTACTTTTCTGAGATCCGCTCATTGTCTGAAATAATTTGTGGAAAACCAACTTCATGTACCATGCTGAACTTGCACTGTTTGAAATCCCAACTCTTAAGTGTAGGGACATTTGTTGAATTAGTCACCCAAACTAATAGTAGATGCCCTTGGCTTATCATTAAATCTGGCCAATGTGAACACTTATACCATGCATAAAAATCATCACGGAGCCAAACATTAACACATTACCTTCACTGTAACAGCCTGATTTTAATTATGTTGTTCAACCAGTTAAAATATAATTAAATTATATTTTAAATATTAGAGTTAGAAAGTGTTTTTTATTAAAAAAAAATCATATTCATAGTCTACTTTATAGTAGATGGTTACGGTAAAATTTTCGGTTGAAAATTCAGACGAAAGCCGGTCTGCGTTTTCACTACCAGTACAAGTTTACTATGTAGAAAACCTAATTTTGACCCGTGAACGAGATAGTTAGTGTTTTTATTATGTTTCCTTCAACTTTGGTTATTTTGAAAATTTTCGTTCAAAAATAAAATATAATATTTTATTCGGGCGAAAGCGTCAGAAGAATTACGGTCGGAAATACAACCGGGTACGAAATGGAGCAGAATAGGAGACATAAAAGGATTGAGGTGAGATGAGGGAGTGAGGTGGCTCACTAGAGGTATGGCCTAAGCTACCTCCTAAAAAGTGGTCATGATGGACTTTTTGAAATATATCATATTATATTCTAAAAACCTATTTTTTTCTTTCCTCTTCAACCAAACAAGGCAAAAGGTCAAAACTTGCTCTCCAAGCTCATTCCTCTCTCCTCAATTTCGTGTCACTCTCTCCCCTCTCTATATATACCCCTTTCATTTTCACTTCATCATCTTCCTCCTTCAACCTCCATTAAACCTTCATCTTCTTCTTTCTTCTAAAAGTTCAAGCTCTTAAAGCTTTAGTTTTCATTCATCTTTTCTACTTATGTTCTTCATTAAAGTTCTTCCTTATACTAAGGGTAATGCTCTCATATGAATCTTTTTGCAAGTTTCATCTTTTATTTCTTAGTTTAATTATGTGTTCTTTATATGCTTTAAACTTCTAAAATCTCTCTAAAATGGTAGAAAACTCCTTTTGAGTTGAAACCACTTTCTATAGTCTTGTATTAACTTATATTTTCACATAGTAAGAGGTTATGTAAAACAAAAATCTCTACCTATCTCTTCCAATGAAGGCCGAATGCTTGCATTTGTGACCTAGGAAGTTTTTGTTTCAAGTTTTGGAATATGATCATGTGATTGAGTTTCTAACTATCCATTGATCTTAAATCTATAAATCTTGGAAGTTTTGATAGCTTGTTCCTATGATGGCTGAAAATATGAATAAGTAAGCCTAGGATACTATGTTTCAGGTTTCCAAGTATGATCATGGATTTAGAACTCTTAATACCTTGTGATTCTAAACCTAAGAGTTATTGTTAAACAAAGAATATTTTTCCTCATCATCCTATGATGGCCGAAACTTAGTGTTTAGGTACTAGGATGTTTGAGTTTTTATTTTTCCAAAATGATCATGGACTTAAGATCCATAAGATATTTGGATGCTAAGTCTAAGAGATTGGAAAGTTTAAGGATTTCTAACTTGTTTATTCTATGTTATTAAAGCTAGGATGTATTACTTTCATTTTTCCAAGATGATCATGGACTTGAGCTCCATAAGATATTTGGATGCTAAGTCTAAGAGATTGGAATGTTTAAGTTTCCATTGTTTTCCAAAATGATCATGGACTTGAGCTCCATAAGATATTTGAATGCTAAGTCTAGGAGATTGGAAAGTTTAAGGATTTCTAACTTGTTTATTCTATGTTATTAAAGCTAGGATGTATTACTTTCATTTTTCCAAGATGATCATGGACTTGAGCTCCGTAAGATATTTGGATGCTAAGTCTAAGAGATTGGAATATTTAAATTTCCATTGTTTTCCAAAATGATCATGGACTTGAGCTCCATAAGATATTTGGATGCTAAGTCTAAGAGATTGGAAAGTTTAAAGATTTCTAACCTACAAATCCTATGAAGGTCGAACCTAGAAGGTTATGGACTTAGGATACTTTGTTCTTATTTTTCCAAAATGATCATGGTTTTGAGCTCCTTAATACATATGGATGCTAAACCAAAGAGATTGGAAAGTTTAGTGAATGCTAGCCTATTTTACTAGCCTTGTCCGAATACTCTAAGTTTATAACTTTGTGGGATTTTAATTCAACTTTGTTAAGTGATCATTGTTTATGAACTCCTAACACTTAAGGATCATAAATCCATGAGTTGTATAATTTTTGGGAATCTCTCACCCTAAGAACTAGTCTTGGCCGAACCTATACCTTGTGGTTTAGTGTTCTTTTTTGATTTTAACTTGTGATTTTGTGTTCATAACCTTAGAGTTCCATCGCGGAGGAAACAAGGACGTTCATGGTATACCTCTTCGAGCATCTAATCTCCTTACCTTCACAGAAGGTGGAGTTAGTACTTTGTGGTGTGACAACAAGGAGCTTCGAGTTCGGGAGTCCGGTGATAACCTAGGTGGGGGAAGAACCAACCTATCGTCGAAGTGGATAAGTAGTAGATTATATAATAATTGTGTAGGTCGACCTAAACCCTACTTGTAGTCGAGTAATCGACAAGACCAAAATCACATTGGAAACCTTTTCTGAAAAACCAATGGCGATTCGGGGATTGTAGGTTTATCGATATTATGTTGATTTTATATTGTTGATGGTTGATTTGATTTTATTACCTTTATTGAATGGATTTTGTGCTATGATTGGTGATATGGAATATTTTGATTGATATTTTGTTATGCATGATCTACCTGATTTGTATTATTATGCTTAGTGGTTTTTAAGCAAAGATATATTTGTTATCTAAGAGATGATTGTTTTGGGTGTGAGGATAATAATGATTTAGAAGTGCCTAAACTAGATGATGTATGTTAAAGAGGTGTTATGGCATATAATATGTGTCAAGTTCTAATGGAAGGTTAAGGCACTAGGATGTTGTTAAAATGGGTTGGTGAGATTCAAGTATAGGTGTTGTTTTCCACAACCGTGTATTGGTAATATAATATACGAGGACAAAAGTGTATTGGTAATATAATACACAAAGACAAAAGTGTATTGGTAATATAATACGCAAGGACATCTGTGTATTGGTAATATAATACACCGTGTATTGATAGAATAATACATGTAAAACACTTCTATGTATTGGTAATATAATACACCGTGTATTGGTAATATAATACACTTAAAACACTTCTGTGTATTGGTAATATAATACACCGTGTATTGTTAATATAATACACGTAAAAATCAAGAGTTCTCGCGAGACCACTTCCACCTTAGGAAATAGGTGTGCAGCTATGGTGTATTTGAGTAGCATGAGATTGGGGGTAGAGGATGATATATTAACTTGAGGGTGATCTGTTAGTTATGTGCATTGTTTGTCTGTGACAATTACTGTATGATTTATTATGACTCTTTTCCGCTTTTTTATGATAGAACTGTTTTCTTATCCCCTATGTTTCTGTATTCTTGTGGGTTACTTTACTTACATTAGAAGACCCGATGGAGGATTATGTTGCTGAGGTGCTGGACGGAGCTCTGTATGAAACGGAGGTTGCTGTGGAATTGGATGGAACTCCTTACGAACCAGACGCTGGAGGTCGAGCTGTGATCCATGGCGAGTAGAGTATAGATAGTATGGCCAGTGTGTCTAAGAAGGAGTATTTTTATATGTTTCCGCTAAGTATGGCTTTTACTTTAAGTTTATGCCTGTGAGGGATCCTACTGAGAGGATTCCCTCAACAATCTTTTGGTGATGTAATAAATAAACAGGTGTGTATTTATATATATTACAACCTTGGTGTGTTTAATTTACAGAAGTTATATGATTGTTTAAATAAAGTTTTAATTTTTACGTACTTTTCACGCTAAGCGCGCGATTAAGGAATTAATTAATAAGGTTTTAAGCTAATAAAACACCGGGGCACAATGGGGTGTCTCATTCACTAGAACCACCATCAACATTATCGGTACTAATAATAATGTTCTTCTCTTCATGGCGCACCACTCCAAACAAAATTAGCTTCCCATCAAAAGTAATAGCATCATGAATAGTGTGATAAAAACCTTCATTTGCATTCAATATTGACACCTCAGCCTCCACCCATTGTCCAATCTCTGAAGAAAAGATTTCCAAGTCAATTTTGTTGTAATTTTATTTTTTACAGATTCTCACCACCTTGCACCCGTATTGATTATTGAAGACCACCCCATTAGGCTGTTGTATTGTTGAATCTTTCTTGAAGACCACCCCATATGATTGTTTAAATAAAGTTTTAATTTTTACGTACTTTTCACGCTAAGCGCGCGATTAAGGAATTAATTAATAAGGTTTTAAGCTAATAAAACACCAGGGCACAATGGGGTGTCTCATTCACTAGAACCACCATCAACATTATCGGTACTAATAATAATGTTCTTCTCTTCATGGCGCACCACTCCAAACAAAATTAGCTTCCCATCAAAAGTAATAGCATCATGAATAGTGTGATAAAAACCTTCATTTGCATTCAATATTGACACCTCAGCCTCCATCCATTGTCCAATCTCTGAAGAAAAGATTTCCAAGTCAATTTTGTTGTAATTTTATTTTTTGCAGATTCTCACCACCTTGCACCCATATTGATTATTGAAGACCACCCCATTAGGCTGTTGTATTGTTGAATCTTTCTTGTAGCATGTAAAACCGACACAAACATTTTCATAACAATAACGAGAAGGAGGGAGAGCGACCCATTGCTTTGTCGATGGGTTGCATATGTAATATACCCATTGAAATTGCTTCCTTTTGCAACATAGAAACAAGTCATTGAAGGTTTTAACAACATAGATGGGTTCTTTACCTGGAGATGGAACTGTGTAGCAAGGGAGAAAATTGGGAGAGAATCTGGGGTAGTTGAATATAGAGTCCTTGGAAGTCGCACATAATGCATGCCCTATTTCATCTGGAGGATACATGAAGGTCCATAATTCCTTTTTCATGGACAAAAACCTAGAAAGAAAATTGGGACTTGATATTAAATATAACCATTTCTTGGAGACACACTTGCAACTAATCACATACTTGTGAGGGAGTCTAAGTAGGATTTCAACTACTAAGTCATCACAGAGATTATCAAGAGATATAGCACAAATCAATATAGTACCAATCAACTGTATTATATGAAATTCAGCTATTTAGTTTCTCCTTTACTATTTAAAAGGATGAATAAGTTGAATTTTTTTACGTTACATAAGATTTTGAAGGTACCGTGTTTTTTGAAGTTGCTGACGTGTTTTTTAGTTATCATTATCACTAAATCTTTTGACCGAATTAATTGAAATTTATTAGATTGTTTCAATCTTTAAAAACAAATTAAGGCAATATGTATTAAATATATAATATAAAATCGATTTTGATAAATATTTATTTTTTTAATTAATTCTTCCAGTGGTTGAAACCGTTTTCAACTTATTTCTCTTTATGATTTTTATTTTGAAAATTTTATATCATCAATTAATTATGTACCGAGAATTAGGGAAATTGAATCCAATACTACGTCAGAAACGAACTTTAATAGTACATGTTTTTGGCAAGTAATAGTACATTTGAGCGCTATATATCTTAGCACTATCACAGAAGGTAAACAACGATAGTGCTATCATAGATGAACCTACGGTAGCACTTCTCCAAGAAAACACTATCATAGTTCACATTAAGATAGCGCGTCTAAGATAAAGTGTTGTCGTAGGGTTCGACTAAAGATAACACTTACTATAAGAAGTGCTATTTTTGTTACCCACAAAGATAACGATTGTCCAAAAAAGTGCTAACAATTAGAATTATGATAATGTTTCCTTGGAGAAGCTCTTTTTATTCCATTTATTTTAAAATTATTTCCGTTGCTTTTTGTACTTTCATCTGCATTCAGCATTCAAAAAGCAGTATTCAACATATAAAAAAATAGCATTCAACATTCAAAAATATTATTCAACATATAAAAAAAGTTGATTCCACACATATCCTACATTTCAATATTAAACTAAACGGGCTCTTAAATAAACCTCATATGCAAGCAACAACAAATTTTCACTACAAGAAAAGAGCTTTTTACAGACGGAAATTTACCGACGAACATGGCCTCTGTCGGTAATGAGGAGATTTCCAACGGAAAAAACCGTCAGTAAGCACGAATACCAAAAGTTTCATTATTTACCAACGGAATAGTTGTCGGTAAGTTTAGTGTGGGCTTTTCTGTCAGTAACTCTGTCGGTATATTAGGCGAGAAGGGGTTTTTCTGGCGCCAGAGTTTACCAACGGCTTATTCCATCGGCACTGTACTTGTAGTTACCAACGAAAATGCCATCGGAAAGCGTTTTCTACATTCCGTCGGTAAATTTCAATAGCCGTCAGAAATTTGCAATATACCACCACCGAAAAAACCCTCTCCCTCACTTTTCATTTTCACTCTTTCTCTCAACTCTCTTTGCCCTCTCTCCTCCAGCGAGCACCACCTCCGCACCATCACACCGGCACTCACCTCTGCCGCACCCCTTCCTCCCCACACCTCCTTCTGCTCTCCTCTTTCTCTATCTGTTATCCTCCCCCTCTCTCCTTCTCATTTTCCCCTCCTCCCTGTCACCACCGTGGCTCCACACCCTCGACCACGCATATATTTGTAAAGCAATAACATAAAAGGAAATAATTTTAATAAGATAAACACATGCATATTATTCATGATAATAAAAACCAACAGGAAAAGGATACCACATTACAAAACGTCATAACGCGGAAAATAAAACGAGTTTAAAAAGGAAAACATAACCATAAAACAAACCCAACCCCGATGTCACAATACAGAGCTGGTATAACCAATCCGAAGATTACAACGGAAAAACCAACTAAAACTGGAAACAAATCCTAAACTAAGAGAAGCGATCTCCTTGGAGTCACTCCTCACCAAGCTGCTCACCGTCCTCTGCTTAAATATACATGCCAACAAAGAAACAGAAGAACGGGAAGTAAGAACCATATATATAAACATAACGGCAAAAGGATAGATGGTAAGATGATCATACAGCAAGAAAATATAACAGACATCATCATACCATACATCAAAAGCACATCACATACAACTCCGAATGCATGTGGATCCATCTATACCGGGAATACGACTTTGGAGTTACAAATCCACATTGGTCATTAAGCACCAATGCCGGCAGTCCACCAAACCCTGGGTGAACCCCTTGGATAGCCGATGCCTCTTACTCTCGGATGCGCCACCACGGGTGTACACGATTCACCTAACCCTCGGATGAATCACCGCGGACGGCCAGATCGTCTTACTCTCGAACGACCTCCCCAGTTATCGTATCTCCCCTAACAACTTCGTGCATGAATGCATGCATACAGCAAACAATCGTTTGACCACCACCTCCATCAACACCATTTATTATTGTTTAACGTCTTTGGCCAATAAGCACCAAAGTTAACATTATCTTAAATCTTTAATCTTTCATTAACACTCTGGCCAATACGCACCAGAGATCAACACCTTGACCTATAAGCATCAAGGCCCCCTTGGCCACTAGGCTACCAAGGTACAACATCATTTAACACTCTGGCGAATAAGCACCAGAGCTCAACACCTTGACCAATAAGCATCAAGGCCCTATGGCCACTAGGCTACCAAGGTAAAACATCATTTAACACTCTGGCCAATAAGCACCAGAGCTCAACACCTTGATCAATAAGCATCAAGGTCCCCTTGGCCACTAGGCTACCAAGGTTCAACATCAATGTCTTAACGTTTGTTATTTAATCATCTTTGTTAAGACTTCATTAAGTTATCTAGCTTGTCTTTACTCCGTTTGGTGTCCTATTATATCATTGAAACGATTGGGATGTAACACCCTTGTTTTTGTCTTTCGAGTCTTTTTTGAGTAGGGAAGCACGACCGTACTTCCCCTAGCACGGGCATGCTGACTTTTAAGTCAAGTACGGTCGTGCTGACTGTTGAGCACGGCCATGCTTACTGGATCGTGGCTGCACTGTTTCTGGGCATAAAGGTTTTAGAACCCCTTCTAAGCTTCCTAGGGCATTCAAAGGTCAATCCTAATTGACTTTACTAACTATCAACATCAGTTTCATTATTCTTGGCTTAATATCCATGTCTTATAATTATTGGGAATTAAACATTTAATTCCTGTTTCGTTATTAATGTCCCTAAAACACTCATAATCAAGCCTAGGGTCTTACTAAACCTTTGAGCAATAACCTTGCATCTCATTACTACAGTTGAAGTCTTATGAACAATTGGGAAAACATCCCTTAATTTCGTTCGTCTTTATTAAAATCTTTTAATATCTTATTAACATCATTGTTCATCTCAACATTCATGACAAACCAACCAAACCATTCATGGCATAAACAACATATCAAATCAAACAGTGGTTCATGACATAAACATCATCAACATTAATAATAACTCAAGGTTCAAGCATGTCAATTACAATTAAATATATATAAACATATAGAAAATAGCAATCAACAGGGCATGGGTTAACCTTTCATCTTACGCTACCCCATAGCCTACATGTTCATACTAGTCCTTCTCCCCATACCAGGTATGAAGATTCCGAACAACAACGTTACAAGCAGACTAAACATGTTCCCTCGAGTGGCTCGACGAGTTCCTCAAGCCTTGGCCAAACATGAAAAGATCAACCAATTAATCCCAAATCCAAGGAAACAAGGAAAAGAGATTAGTAGAGGGATAAACTGTTACATGTTAATGGCATTAACGCGTGGCTTCTCTCCCAAACGGACTCAAGAACACCAAAAACTTTGAAGGGTTCAAGGGAAGGGAAAGGGGAGAGGTTTCTGTCACACTAGGATTGCCCAAAGTGCCAATATGAGGGTTTTACTCGAAACCCTCACGGACTGCTCTGTTTTTATAACTTCAGACCCAAGCACGGTCGTGCTTAACATGAGTATGGGGTCGTGCTCACTTAAGCACGGGCTTGCAACATTCACGTCACAAAACTCGTATTTCCAGCACGGTCATGCTCCCCCTAAGCACCGCCGTGCTTGTGGCTCAGGCAGCCACAAGAGACGCGCCTAAGCACGGGCGTGCTGATACATGAGCATGATCGTGCTCATGTACCAGAAAGGGATTTTAAGCCTCAACATCCCACCTAGCCTTTCATAACACTCCTAAGGTCAAACTTAACATGTATAGCACAAACATAAGCACTTAAAGGCTTAACACGAAATACGGGGTATTACACATCTCCCTTATTTCCCCTCTCTGTCTTCTCCTCTACTCTCTCTGCCCTCCACCGCACCACCACCACCTCCTCCTCCACGAGCCACCACCCCAGCAGTTGTTATGGTATGCAAGTTTTGTTTTGTTTTTATTATTCCTTTGGTATTATTTTTGGTAACCTAAAAACTTATGAGCATTTTTTCACAGATTTTGTCTTCCATTGGTTTGTAATCTGATTAGTCTCAGAGATGAAGATTCTGCATTTCTTGTGGTATTAATTTGTTTTGTGCATTTTCTGTTTGTAGTAGTTTGTCTCTGTTTGAGGGTTGTCACTGCCGCCACCGCCACGAGCCACTGGTAACTGGGTTCTTTGCTCCCCCAAGCTACATTAAGATCCGCCGTTGCCCGTGGCAGCTGCAATATTTGAAAGATGTTTCTTTTCAACGATTTTTTGAAGAATATTGGAATGCACAATCGTATGGGTGATGAATAATTGTTTGCTTACATATATATAGAGATATTTTTTACTGTGTTGAAATAAAAAAACGTTAAACATTTTTAAAAAAAGAAAATGCATAAACGGCAATGAATATAACTAATGTATGTACTTTTGCCATGCACGAGAATATGCTAATTTTTTAATATTTTATTTTATTAAAAAATATGTAATAGTTGATTTCACGTTTTTAGTTTAAAAAATTTTGTGGGGAATTATATTTCAAAAATTATTGATTTATGAGGACAATTATGCAGAAATATTTGAAAATTTTGTTAGGTAAAATTTAAAATATAAATCTTCATATAAGTTTAATTATATGATTTTTTTTTGTTATATATATGATTTATAAACCTTCTCTCTTTAAAAAATTTATTTGATTTTTTTAACTCTTCCCCGACAAGTTAACCATTTTTAGAAAATAATATATCTATCATATTTTTTCCTCTCTCTTAAAAATATATTTCATTTAGTTAACAAATTTTTTTTGAAAAATGCAAGTTAACAATTTTTAGAAAATATATTTATGTACGATATTATTTTTCTTCTTCTCTCTTGAAAACTATTTTATTTATTTCTTCTTTTTGTTCGCTGCAAGTTAACATTTTTTTCAAAATCTATTTATCTATCATTTTTTTATCTTACAAATATTTTAGATTTATTTCTCCTATTTTCCCGTGCAAGTTAACCATTTTAAAAAATAATATTTATCCATCATTTTATTTTTTCTTCTCTCCTTCTAATCTATTTGATTTATTTCTACTCTTTAAGTGCAAGTTAACAATTTTGAAAATATATTTTTCTATCATATATTTTTTTATTCTCTCTTGAAAATCTATTTGGTTAACTTCTGTTATTTTCCCATGCAAGTTAACATATTTAGAAAAATTATTTATCTAACATATTATTATTTTCTTTTCTCTTTCTAATCTATTTGGTTTAATTACTCTCTTTCCTCATGCAAGTTAAACGTTTTTAGAAAATATATTTATCTATCATATTTTTTCTTATATATTGAAAATCTATTTGATTTATTTTTACTCTTTTCCATTCAAGTTAACAATTTTTTGAAAATATATTTATATATCATATGAATTTTGATTCTCATTTGAAAATCCATTTGATTTATTTCTGATATTTTCTCGTGCAAGTTAACAACTTTTAGAAAATATATTTATCTATCATTTTTTTTCTTCTTTCTTGAAATTTTATTTGATTTAATTCTACTCTTATTCCCGTGCAAGTGAACTATTTTTAGAAAATATATTCATCTACTATATTATTATATTTCTTCTCTCTTAAAAGTATATTTGATTTATTTATCCTCTTTTCCGTGCAAGTTAACCATTTTTATAACATATATTTTTCTATCATATTATATTTTTCTTCTCTCTTCAAAATTTATTGGATTTATTTATCTTATTTTCCCGTGAAAGTTAACAATTTTTATAAAATATATTTACCTATCATAATATTTTTCTTCTTCTCTCTTAAAAATTTGTTTGATTTATTTCTCCTCTTTGTCCGATGCAAGTCAACCATTTTTTAGAAAATATATTTATTTATCATATTATTTTTTCTTCTCTCTTGAAGAGATAGAAAAACAAGAAGAGTAAGAGAATGAATAAGCATAGATGAGATAAATAGTCTCTACATGGAGAATGTGAGAATGTAAGAGAAACATTAAGAAATTAATAGAGAAGCTAAACATAGTAACATAAGTAGCCCCACGCTACACATAATAACATAAGTAGCCCGAAGCTACACACGGAGCCGCTCGACAAGGACTACAAGAGTATCACGGTAGCATCACTAATCAACTGTCCGATGATATCAGGTATATGTACTCAGATACTCTGACCTCGTGTGTATCGCCCACACGGTTGTGAACAACACCATGCAAACTAGTATGAGTCTCACTGACTCTTAGCGGGTCATAACCTAGTGCCTTAACCTTTCACTACAATCTCAGATATTTCCTCATATCACATCACGTAAGCTCATCACAAATAAAATAATATTTTATTAGGCGAGGCACTTCTAAGTCATATGTCATACTCTCCCCAACATGCTCCGAAACAGCATATATCATCGCCTAAAGGCCAACTAAGCATATATCAGTAAATATCGCATATTATCAGACAAAGCATGTTACACATATTAAAATATTCATGTCATCACAATTAGCCAAATTGCCCATGTTAACACAAACAGCACACAACAAGGAGCTCAACGGTAAAATATCACAACTTCGATATTCACAAAATCAACCTAACGGCGATATACCTACAATCCCTATATCATCATTGGTACTCCTGGGTAGTCGGTAATGTGATATTGACATTGTCGATTAATCGCTCACTAGTAGGGTTTTGGTTGCACTACACCATTAGGGTTTCAGCCATTTCCGATGATAGGATGCTTCTTTCTCCCACCTGAGATGTATGTAGCTACAACTGGTGCCACGAAACGAAGCTCCTCCTCCTCCTGTCTAATATGCCACACATAGCTTAGGCACCCCCCGGTACTCCTAAAATTCACCTGGATACATGAACATGAAGCAGACACATTGGTAACCCTAATACAAAGACGGAACGTAAAACCGATAACCGAGCTATGATAAAACCTCAATACCGTTACCGACGACATGTCGACATAAAAAGAGCATAGAATTACCTTTGCCTTAGCAAGAAACAGAACATAGGGTTAGGAAAACGACGTCACCACGATCACAATGGTGTAGTCGGAATTGCGATAGGGTAACCGATTTGATCGAACCGAGCTTCGAAAGTTGTCACCTTCTCTCTGCACTCGGTCTCCTCTCTGTTCTTTCGGTTCTTTCCTTTTCGTAGATGGTAACTTAAGTTACCATCTCATATAACTTCTTTTTTTTTTTCAAAAATCTCACACCAACACTCGAGCGTGGAAAACCCCAATGCTCCAGCGTCCGGGCGCTCGAGTGCTAGCCTCTGGGAGCTCGAGCGCTAGCCTCTGGGTGCTCTAGCGTTGACCAAAGTCAACTACTTCGCGTCGAAGAAACATCGCCATGTGTCTGTGCTCCCTCAGCTTCCAACGCATGTCTGCCACTCATCAGTGTAGGTGCTCAAGCATTGACCCCTGAGCACTCAAGTGTTCCATCCTGTCCCAAAAACCCTTATTCGCGCGTTCATCCGATTCTGAGCCGATCGATCGCGTACTTTACAAACAAGCTTCCAAAATACTTAAACATACATCTTAAGCACTTAAACAAGGTTCTAAAACATGGATGTTACAGATTTTATTATTCCATATTCTATGCTCTAAGATATGCTAAGATATAAAAAGATATTATCAGATATTTCTCTGATTTTCTAACACAAGCCTATAATCTTCATGGATGTTTTTCTTTTGGAGTTTAGAAGAAAAATATTTAATCCACTTGAGGAATTTAATGTATTCATCTATATTTTGGAGTTATATATTGTAGACTTGTGACAAATTGATACGATTATATATAGTGTTTTTATGCGTTCATGTTGAATCATTACTTATTCATTCTACAACAATTACTAAAATGTCCTCTAAAGTTGTTTTAACCATTTTTTATTTTATTTGCCCAATATTAAATAAGTATTGTCTATATTATATGACAATTGATTGAAATGTCTAGCAACATTAATAAAATATTTGCCTTCACCATTTATCAATAGTTTAATAAATGATCCATATAGTATTTGACAACAATTAAATAATTGTGGTTGAAACATCTAGCATCAGTTAAGAAATCGTTGCCTAAACCAAAATAATGAAAAATGTTGTCAATGGGGAGTCTAAAAAACCGTTGCCTATTCCCCCAATTTAGGCAACGGATATTGATATACTGTGGCCTTAAGCAAAAATTGTTGCCTGTGGGAAAAGGCAACGACCACCTAGAGAACTTTTTTTAACCATTGCCAAATTGTTGCCTAAGGTTTAGGTAATGGTTTTCATTCTTCTAGCAACGATTTGTCATTGTTGCCTAAACTAGAAAATGTTGTGGTGAACAATCTAGTGTTGGGCATGTTGCAATATCAAGAGGTCCCTTACTGACTATGGCAATCCAAATATATTGGCTGGCGCACTCCATCCACAATAAGGCAAAAAGTTGTTAATGAGTTGGTAGTTAGCCTCAATGGTGGAGAAGACAGTCAAATGAAGTTTTTATCACTAGTGCAGAAAAGGCATTCTACATCGGAGTTTACACATCGGTTTATTAGAAACCGATGTGTAAAATGAGGCGGTGGCATTTTTGAAATTAAAACCAAAGTATTACACATCGGTTTGGAGAATAACCGATGTGTAAAACGTTTCCACATCGGTTATTTCTAACCGATGTTTAAAAGTAAAATAAAAAAAATTTAAAGTCAGAATTTTTAACATTCAACATCGGTTTCTTTGAACCGATGTGTAAAATAGAGATTAACTACATCGGTTTCTAGTTAACCGATGTATAAAATTATAAAAAAAAAAATAGAAATTAAAATTTACTTTTACACATCGGTTTTTATTAACCGATGTATAAAATTGAAAAAAAAATTCAGAAGTTAAGGTTTACACATCGGTTTTTTTAACCGATGTGTATAATATGGTTAACCACATCGGTTTTAGTCATAACCGATGTGTAATATTCCCTATTTTTTTTACTCCCTCCTTCAGTTCCGCGCCCTATCCCCTGCATTCTTGATTCGAGTTTCGAGTTTGTTTTGCATTGAAGAAAACCAGAAAACCCCATTCTTTCTCTGCTAACGCTTTTCCCAACACATTGTTCCTCCCTCCTCCGCGACCTAGTTCCCCTCCTCCCCCAAACATCAACTCACCACTACCACCATCTCTGCATCTGAACCACCGCGAGCACCACCACAACCCTAACCTGACCTGCATTTTTCGTGCAGCCCTTTGCACCACCGCGCCTCTCTGTAACCCAAACACCAACTCGTTCGGTTTTCACTAACCATCGCGAGGACCACCGCGACCCTAAGCTGACTCACATTTTTCGCGCGGCCCTCCTCACTTGTCTCCCTTATCGGCACCTCTCTGTAACAGAACAGGTATTGTTTGTTTCCCTTCCCTTGCCTAAATGCTTTTAGTTTTTTGCTTCATTTTTTTCATGTTTAATACCTTTTTTAGGGTTCACTTTCCATTTGATGTTTACTTCAATGATGTGTTTGAAATTGAACATCTTTTGAGTTATTCTTAGAATAGCAAGTGTTAGGTCTGATATAGGTGAGGAGGACAAGTTTATGTCCTTTCCCGTGCTTGTGCCTGTCTGTGTTTTATTGCTTTTTCTAGTGTGCATATATAGAGTTTATTTCTATTAATTCCGTGGGATTTAAAGGGACAGACTTTGGTTTTTCCTTTTTCCAGTGTTTGCTAGTTTCACTTAGTTGCTTGATTATGCATAAATTTCATTAGTATATAGCACAATTAAGTTGTGACCCTCTCTGCATTTTAGGTTGTTGCTTCTAATCCTGTAGTTAGGACCCATATTTGGGTGCAGGATTTTGATGTAGCTTGGATAGATGGTGAGGTCTTGGAGGTTAATAGAGAAGAAATCAAAGTCCTTGGCACTTCAGGGAAGATGGTGAGTGTGATTTGTAATATTTGCAAAAAGCTGATCCTGGTCTTCACTCTTCACTTATGGTATATTCATGTGGATTTTGATGAGGGTGGGAATTGGGCTAGTCTGCACGTATTTGTTTGGAAAGATCAGTAAATCTTCTGGTGGATGCTATCCTTTTGTGGTGTTATAGTGGTGTTTTGGTTTTGACAAAGTCCTTCTTTGTTTTAACTTTGGATATCTGGATAAATACAATTAGTTGGGGTTCGGTTTTTCTGGTTTTGGCATGCTGGGTTTGAGGGTCTCGTTTCTCCAGTGGGTGGGATTAGCTTGGGTAAGCTATGTTCTTTTGATTAAGGGATTTTTGAATATTTGTTCTGGTTTGGGATCCTTGTTGAGTGGCTAACTAGTGTAAATTAGATGCTGACTTTTGTCACAGTATCATCTTTACATTGGTGATCTATTTTTTTTGTAAAAGGATTGGAGTACACCTAATATTCCTTTTTAATATATATTTGGCTTATCAAAAAAAAAATCCTGTTAAAAATCTGAGACATAACTTGGTCAAAACAACAAGTCTTGGATTTAATCTCTTAACAATTTTAGTGCAGTTTTTGTGTTCAATTCCGTGTCTTATCTGCATGTTTTCAACTTCTGTCATATTCTTTAATTTATAACTTTGGCTATACAACTCAGAATCAAGCACTGTTTTTTTTTTTCTTGAAATAAGAAGTGGTTTCTATTATTCAATGGGTCTATATGACTAACTTCTATTTAACAGTCTATTTCTTATTTTAGTTGGCAGGTGTACAAGTGTCTTTGACTCCGTTGCATAGTGCTACTGCCTCTGCTTTGTTCACTTCTTTGCTGTCTTTGCACAATAACAACTAGGCGTGTCTCTCAGAAGGTACGTTTTGGCTGAAAAGCTTTCATTGGAGTTTTAATGTATTTTCTTGAAAATTTATTTGATTCGAGAATATGCCCACAATAATTAGTAAAGCCTTAGTTTCCCGTTTGAGATGCAATACTAATGAGCGTATGTGTACGTGCTTAATGTACCGCTCATTGTGTTGGATCTTGAATTGTCCAAAGTTGGACAGTTTGGGAAAAAACTTTTTCTTAATTCAGTTAAAATAGTTATTCATTGGTTCTAATGTTATATACTTGATGAAAGTTCGGATTGATACATTTCCTTTCGTTCTCCGGGTGCATACTTTATCGTGGTGGATGTCATCGCGTTCAAGTAGTGTACGTCGGAGACCGCGGGGAATGCTGCCGAAATTTTGTCGAGTATGAGCATGAGAGTTAAGGACTAACTGTTAACCGAATGTTGAAAAAGTTTCTTCTCGAATGGGATAGGGCCATACCCTGTCATAAGAAGTGGTTGATGAATATGTTGGACTAAGTACGAAGGTATTGGTTTAGTCATGGATCGCGGTTGGATGAATGCTAGACGGACAAGTGATGAGTATGAGAATGGAGTGGAAGATTTTCTACAGTTTGCAAAAACAAATGCTCCTGATAGTGGTAACGGAAGGTTTTATTGTCCTTGTGTTAACTGTTTGAATGAGAGACGACTAGAAGGCGAGGAGATACGTGATCATCTTATTTGTGAGGGGATTTGCAAGAGTTATACAACATGGATATGCCATGGTGAATCGTTAGACAGGCCGAGGGTGTCGGATAGAGAGGAAGTTGATGACGTGGAAATGGACGATGGACTAGAGGACATGATCCGTGATGTTGGGCAAGAGTCTTTTCGGCGCGCACATGTGTATGATACTTTGTGCCGTGATGCGCAAGTGGCTTTGTATCCGGGGTGCACTAATTTCACACGGTTGTCAGCGGTGTTAAGATTGTTCAATGTGAAGGCGAGAAATGGGTGGAGCGATAAAAGCTTTACCGAATTGCTTGAGTTGTTGAAAGAAATGCTTCCAGAAGGCAACACATTGCCATCTCGAAACTATGAGGCGAAGAAGATATTGTGTCCGATGGGTATGGAGTATAAGAAAATACACGCTTGCCCCAATGATTGCATATTGTACAGGAAAGAGTTTGAAGAGATGCACGAGTGCCCCAGGTGTGGGGTATCACGCTACAAAGTGAAGGATGGTGATTCTAGTTGTGATGTGGTCACCAAAGGTCCTCCTGCGAAGGTGTTATGGTATCTTCCCGTGATTCCGCGGTTCAAGCGATTGTTTGCTAATGTAAATGACGCAAAGAACATTAGATGGCATGCAGATGAGAGGAAGTGTGATGGACGACTTCGCCATCCCGGCCGATTCTTTGCAATGGAAGAGAATTGATAGTTTGTTTCCGGATTTCGGCAATGAGCCCAGAAACCTCAGGCTTGGACTTGCTACCGATGGAATGAATCCATATGGAAACTTAAGTAGTATTCATAGTTCATGGCATGTTCTCCTTGTAATTTACAACCTGTCTCCTTGGTTGTGCATGAAGCGCAAATACATTATGTTAAGTATGATGATTTCGGGTCCTAAACAGCCAGGAAATGATATTGATGTTTATCCGAGTCCCTTGATTGAAGACTTGAGAATGATGTGGGATGAAGGCGTTGATGTGATCGGCGGGTATTGCCGTGAGACATTCAGATTGCGTGCCATGTTATTTTGCACCATCAATGACTTTCCAGCATACGGGAACCTGTGTGGGTATAGTGTTAAGGGGCATAAAGCATGTCCAATATGTGAAGAAGGCACATGTTACCATCAACTGCAACATGGAAGGAAGACGGTTTACCTTGGGCATCGGAGATTTCTCCGACGTAATCATCCTTATCGTAGATTGAGGAAAGCTTTCAATGGACTTCCGGAGAATGAAATTGCTCCGGTGGCCTTGACTGGAGAGCAAGTTTATGAAAGGGTGAACAACACTAATGTTATCTATGGGAAGACCCAGAAGAAGGCTACCGAGAGAAGAAAATATGGAAGAAGAGGTCGATCTTCTTTGATCTTCCATCTTGGTGCAAGCTTGATGTCGGACATTGTATTGATGTGATGCATGTTGAGAAAAATGTGTGTGACAGTTTAATCGGGAACGCTTCTCAACATTCAAGGCAAGACAAAGGATGGTGTGAATGCTCGTCTGGATCTAGTTGCAATGGGTATACGAGAGCAGTTATCTCCACTTAAAGTGGGGGATAAGAAGACTTATTTGCCCCAAAGATGTCATACTTTATCAAAAAAAGAGAAAAGAAGTTTCTGTGAATGTCTACGGGGAGTCAAAGTGCCACAGGGTTACTCTTCAAATATCAGAAGACTTGTCTCAATGAAAGATCTCAAATTAGTTGGCTTAAAGTCTCATGATTGTCATGTCTTGATGCAACAACTACTACCGGTGGCCATTCGTGACATATTGCCTAAAAAAGTCATACATGCCATTACTAGGTTATGCTTATTCTTCAATGCTATATGTAGCAAGGTCATTAACACTAAAAATTTGGATGAGTTGGAAAATGAGGCAGCCATTGTATTGTGCCAATTGGAGATGTATTTTCCACCTTCATTTTTTGACATCATGGTTCATTTGATTGTTCATCTAGTGAGGGAGATTAGATTGTGCGGTCCCGTTTGTTGAGCGATACATGAAGATCCTGAAAGGATATATGAAAAATCCACACCGTCCCGAAGCATCTATTGTTGAAAGGTATGTTGCAGAAGAAGCTATTGAGTTTTGTACAGACTACATGTCAGAAGCGGAACCTGTAGGGCTTCCGAAGTCTTGTCACGAAGGAAGATATGATGGTAAGGGTACACGAGGTATCACTGTTAAGAGCATGGATCGGGAGGAAGTGCTTCAAGCACATTTGTATATATTGAATAACACTGATGAGGTTGAACCATACTTATGTGAGCATAAAAGTATCATCAATGAAACTTACCCTAGAATGAATGAAAAATGGTGTTTGAACAAGCATAACAAGACTTTCTTGAACTGGTTTAAAGAAAAAATTGCAAAGGATGGTACTGCTTCTGCTACATTAAAATGGCTAGCACAGGGGCCTAACTTTGATGTCATATGCTGGAGTGGGTACGATATCAATAAGTTTTCCTTCTATACAAAGTCCCAGGATGACAAAAGTACTATGAAAAACAGTGGGGTTATGGTCGTCTTTGAGTCCATGAATTTCTCTAGTTCGAAAGATAAAAACCCTGTTATGGCATCAGTTTCATACTTTGGAATCATTGAAGAGATATGGGAGGTTGATTACACGAAGTTTAGAGTACCTGTTTTTAAATGTCAGTGGGTCGACAGTAACAATGGGGTGCAAACCGATGAGTTAGGATTCAAATTGGTGGACCTTAGTAAGGTAGGTAATAAAGAGGAACCTTTCATCATGGCATCCCAAGCAAAACAAGTGTTTTATATCCGTGATCCTTCTAACAAAAGCTGGTCAGTGGTTCTCCAGGGAAAAAACATGTATAACGGTAGTGAGGGAAATCACGATTCAACTCTTGATATTTCTGATACTCCTTCTTTCTCAACACGAGTGCCTAATTTCAATGAGGAAAATGAAGTGGATGATGTACATGCTACTCGTAATGATCACCAAGAAGGGTTATGGGAGAACTTTACTAATTGACCACAAAGTAAGTTTAGTTTGATATTACCATCAAGTTTGGCATATTATATGTTTACGTTGATATTTATAAGTTATGTTTATGTACGTTGATCGATATTTATAAGTTATGTTTGATATTTATCCTGACATACTAACAAGTTTTTTTTTTTGTTTTGTGTTTAAACAGGTATACATGGCTGATCATGAGGATATACCTCCTTCATGCAGCGGGTCAGAGACCCCGTCTACCGGTAGAAAGGGTAGACGTGCCACACGGATGAGGCATTTGACTGCCAACCGTGGGTCAAATCAAAGGATAAGAGTAGATTTTGATGATAACCTCAAACCTATTGGGCCAATGGAAGATCAGTTTACCAGTTTTGTGGCGACCCTTGCTAGGAACAGGCCTAGTATACTCATTGATAGGTGGAGAGATGTACCGGCGGACGTGAAGGAGCGAGATATGGGAGAGTATTCTGGTATCTATACTTCTACGTCCTGTGTTTTTGTCTGTATCTACTTTATTTTTATCTTAATAATATCATACAGTAATTTGTTGATTCTTTTGGTCTTAATGTAGTTGACATTTGACATCACAGGATACATACGCTATGAAGAAGCGTTTTTGAAGTATCTTTGGAGAGCGTTGGAGGGGTTTTAAGGCCGACACTGGCGAGATACTATATATTCGATCCAAAAAGTAAAAAGAACCCACTTGAGGTGTATCCGTTTCTTGACAAGGCGACGTGGGATCGCTTTGTTCGAGTCGACGTGATCCCAGCTTTCGAGGTTAACTTATTTGATTTGTCTCTAAATTTATGTAATTGCATTAATTTCATTTACTTATGTAATTTAATTGTCTTTTATTTATAACGAGGAGAAGAGGAAAAAGGGGCAGGAAAACCAAAGCAAGAATGTCTACCCCATGTCATGTCTCGTGGGGGATATAAAAAGCTTGTTAAGAAAATGGTTGAAGAGGAAAAGAAAGCACGTCGGCGAAGAAAGCATCTCGGGCGGATCCTAATGCTGAAAATCTTCCAGAGGTTGTTGATCCACCTCCACCCCCCACGCCATCGTTCATGGAAGAGGGGCCGACAAAGAAAAACGGGACAATATACATCCGAGGAGGCCCGCCAAGTAGCTGAGAGGATTGTAAGTATAGTTTGTTGTAATTGTCATTTTAAGATTGTTACCGAATTGTAATGTGACCTGATATTTTTATGTGATAGGATGCCTTGGATGATCAGCTATCCCAAGGAACCTTTGTTCCTAGAGGACGCAATGATATCTTATCTACTGCCATCGGTAAACCAGACCACCCGGGCCGTGTCATTGGTGTTGGATGGGGAGTCGGCATTCGCCAATACCATGGTTCATCTTCACACCAATGCCACAGGGATTCGGTTGCAGATAGAGCACAACTAAAACAGGAGATTGCAGTTGAGCTTCGACAGGAGAGGGCCGAGCAGTTTGCCCAGCAGATGGCAATATTTACTTCTATGTCCCAGCAGATGACAGCCGGTGTCCAACCCTCTGTCCAACCCTCTGTCCATGTGAGCACTAAGGGCTCATGTGATCCTCCTCATCATCCTGAAAATGATGATGATGGTGATGCTGCTGCTGCTGCTGCTGATGATGATGATGATGATGATGATGATGATGATGACGACCCTGATAGGTGTGAGCTGTATGTTGATGATCATCATCATCATCGCCGCTTAGTGGCATTGGGTAGGGCATATAATAAGTTAGGTAATATCATACACCATCGGTTATTATTAGGATGATCATCCGAGGGTGTCTGTTGAGATTATTCGAGATGCCTGATGCTCGAGTCCCTGTGCCCACTGAGGAGGTTCAAACAGTGGGTCAGGCCCCCGGTAACTTCATCCTCTGGCCAAGAAGACTGGTCAACTTTCTTGTTGCATCTGAGGTATTCGGTTAGTTGTGTTTTTCTATATTCATAGTTGATATATATTTATTATTGTTTAAAGATAATGCTTTATTTGTATTTGTTATAGGATGTTGGAAATGATATTATGCCTAAAAGGTCGGATCTAGGAAGACCAGAGATGTCTGCTCCTGCCAAGGTATTCATTTGACCATTTAGTTAATAACGAATTAAATAACTTAATTATCCGTGATTACTAATATATATCTATGTTGTTTAGGGGATCGACAAAGGGGCACCTGGCCATGGTGATGTTTTTAAAGTTTCGGCTATCCGAGGTTGTCACCATGGAGGATGATGCAGCCTTGGTAACGTTGGAACATGATGCCAGCCCTGGTGAACTGTATATACCAAAGAAGGAACTTATGGAGATGGCACTCAATAAAGAAATGGCCAGTTCTGCACACATATCGTTTTGGTGCACGTAAGTACATTTTATTTATAAGTTAAGTACGTAATTAATTTTTAAATACTATGATAATTAACATGTTTTTCCAATATATTAGGTATCTGCATCGTATGTTAGTCGATCAGGGTAACCTCGCCCTTTATGGGTTCATTGACCCCATGTTCATTCAGGGTGATGTTCTCGTAGCATCGGAAGACCCGGTCACTACCATACGTGATATACTTGCCCGAGACGATCATCAATTCTATCTTGCGCCTTATCTCAATAAGTAAGTACCGGTTATTTAAGTATAACTATATATGACTTAGTCACTAACTGTTCTGCAAATACAGCCGGCATTGGCAATTGTTGCTCTTGTACCCAAGAATGAACGTCGTGGTCTTCTTCTGCTCATTGGGAAATAAGCCGGCGAATGAACTGAAGACGATCATCGAAACTTAAGCGTTAAAATACTTTATAATCAGTAATGCAGTTGTTTTAATTATCTGAAATCTATTATATATACTTTAATTAATGTTTTTGTCATGATAGGTCTATTAATGCATCTCACATGTTGCGTGGTGAAAGGCGTACTCGGGCTATCAGATGGATTATTCCCAGCGTAAGATATTTATTAGTTCAAATGCATCAAATGCAGTGGGTACAATAATTGATTTCTATTTTATTTAATTCCTCATATTCTAATTGGGTTTCATTTGTACGTAGTCACGTATACAACGTGGGTCATGGGAATGTGGCTACTATGTGATGCAGTGGATGTTGGAAATTATCTCCTCCGGGATCACTGAAAGATGGAGTGAGGTAAATGTTAATTGACACAATTAGAAGTAATAGTATAGATTCGTTATATGTTTTATGTTAGTTTATTACTTAAAAGATATAATCTTTTGTCCAATTAAACTTGCAGATATTCAACAATCCAACTCCATTGTCTCATTCTGACATCAACATCATAAAGAGGCGTTGGGCAACTTTCTTTCTTGAAGTGTACCACCCATAGTTTGTATATATGTAGTTAGTTTAAAAACTTATCATATACTAGCTATAGTGTACCTTTGACTGATGATATGTATTAGTGCTCAGGTCTAGTTCAATTCTTCTTCTCTCGTGTTTTGATGTAGCCTTGATAAAGTGTTGTTTTCATTCATTCGAAATTAATTAGGCCTGATGCCCTCTGTTTTCAGATTCTGTGCTCACTAGTCATTTGATGAAATGTCAATATTTTTAACCATATGTGTAAGAGTTGATTGTTTGTGCTAAGAAAATTGAATGAAGTATGTTTTGCTTTTGAATGATTGTGTCAAAACTGGTTTGGTGTTCTGTTGTTGTTTCTTGTTTGATCAGGGTACTGCTGGTTTGTTTATTGATCTGCATTACTGAAACAGGGGAAAGGAATGATTGAAATGTAAATAACAGATTAAAAAAAAATGAGATTTTACACATCGGTTCTCAATAACCGATGTGTAAATTTAACTTTCTACATCGGTTTTCCCAAGAACCGATGTGTAAATTTCACTTTGCACATCGGTTCTATATAAAACCGATGTAGAAAGTCAAATTTACACATCGGTTTTAAGCAAAACCGATGTAGAAAGTTAAATTTACAACTGCTTATCCATTGATAAATTAATTTTCCACATCGGTTAATATAAAACCGATGTTTAAAATATACTTTACACATCGGTTTTTTAACCGATGTGTAAAGTGGCAATAAACCACATCGGTCGTTTGCACATCAGTTTTAAAACCGATGTGGAAAGCCAAAAATAACCGACGTGGAATCCCTTTTCTGCACTAGTGTATTGTGTTCAAAACTGTTTGCAACCATTAAGACAGTCAAAAAGTTGTTAATGAGTTGGTAGTTAGCCTCAATGGTGGAGAAGACAGTCAAATGAAGTTTTTATTGTGTTCAAAACTGTTTGCAACCATTAAGACATTTGTTTGCCATCATGCAGACTCATTTAATTAATTCATAAGGTTAAGTTTGTAGACCAACAAATGCTCAAGCCAAAGAACACTAACTTGTTTTTATGACTATGCAAACTATGCATGTTCTTACCATTTCAATTAAAACCAAGTGAAGAACATTATACATCATAATTTGGATCTTTTGTTTTGTGTTTCATATTTCCTAAGACTTGGATATAAGGTTTAAGTCTTGTAGCAGCACGAGCTAAAAGTTGGAACTTAGTAGAACTTGTGAAAGATTGAGGTTAACGTTGAGCAGAATTGATTACTCACCTTTAAGAACCATTATACTTACAGGATGCTCAATATTCAACTGTTGAACTATAGTTTACTTTTTAAGCCATATAGAGGAACCAAATAACACAAATAACACACATTGAAATTAGTTTAATTATTTGTTTTATTACTTTTTATTTTTTTATCATTTCTATTTACACTAGCTAGTAGCTACTCAAAAGGGAAGAGAAAGAAAGATTACAACAAACAAAAACACTCTTTACTTTTATGCTTCATATAATATGCAATATTTTAAATATTGTTTTATGAAAATAAGTCTGAAACATAGTACCATCAATTACATAAACGTCTATCTTGTCTTGACATATAGCTACTTCAACAAAGTTAACTCAATTCAAGAAGGAAAGACAAAAATAAACTTTCGAGTACAACAGAGAACTGACAGTTCTACTTTGAGCTATCTGATAACCAAGAGTGTTTTTCAAAAGAACAAAAGAACAAATTATCAGACTCAACGGACCTTATCATTAAATGTTATCTCTAAACAGATACATCTTGAAGACCGTTGAAGAAGAAATGTTGAAGATGCACTTCGTCTATGAATACTGGACGACTTCGATTGAAACACAAGAACTGAATCTCTAAGAATACAAGTGCACAAACTCTGCTCAAATCTCTCTGTAACTAGTGATAAATTGTTGGCGGTGACAACCATCACCCAAGAGGGGGGTGAATTGGGTTTTAAATAAAGATGAAATCTTTTTCAATAAATCAAAAACCCTTTTAAAATATAAACAGAAATCACAGCGGATAAATAATTCTTTTCAAATTAAGGTGCTTGAGAAAATAAACAACTTGAAATTAAAGCGCGATAAGGTAAAGTACGTTAATTTAAATGGCGGAAACATAAAGAGATAGTGAAAGAAGATGAATACAACAATATATCCTGGTTCAGCCATAAACTACCCACGTGGCCTACGTTCAGTCCCCAAGGCAATGCCACCAAGGGTTTTCACTCAACACTAGCTTTTAAACAAGTGCAGCTAGAAACCTTTACAATAGAGAGCACTCCTCACAGACCAGGGATATCACCTCCGCCTGTGAAAGAGCCTCAAACAATAACCCAAGAGATATCACCTCTCTTGTCAACCACGAGGAATATCACCTCCCTTGTAAACACTTGGAAATCACATCCAAGAAACACCACAAGAGATACCACCTCTCTTGTCAACCACAAGGAATATCACCTCCCTAATACACTTGGAAATCACATCTAAGAAATACCACAAGAGATATTACCTCTCTTGTAAACTTAGTGCAGAAAAGAATGGTTTGAGTCACATGACTCTTACCAACAATAAACACTCTTAGTAGTGCTGATAAAAACAAATTGAAGCCAAAATACAATCTCACCTATATGGTGTCTAAAGCTCTCTCAAAGTTATATTGTAATGCCTCGTTTTCTCGATTCTTGTTTAAGGAAGGGATTAGGCATATTTAAGGGCTTGATCTTATTCATTAGGAGTTGATGAGCTTATGCTTCAAATTTGAGGTCAATTGGACTTCAAACGAGCTTAGAACGCGACGAAACGTGCGAATTATGGTTTGCTGATTTGGATGGTCAACATGGTCCACGGTGGAGCGTGAAAACGCCATTCTTGAGGGTGAGGCGTGCTTAAAGGACTGACACGTGACTGGCTGAACGACACGTGGACGAGACGTGGAGGGGTATACGGCCACGCTCAAGCGTGGGAATTTTTGCGCTCGAGCGTGCGCAGTGTTGAAAAGACCCCTTGTTTCTTTAAAAACGTGAAAATTGGAGAACAAAATAAGTTTCGAAGACAGAAGTGAGAGCTCGTGATAGAGAGAGATAAGAGACAGGTTAGAGAGAGAAAGTGAATTCGAGGAAGATCCACCCATCCGATCACGATTCCGACTTCGATTCTGTGATCAGGACAACGAGTACTACAAGTAATGACTATCGATTCTCCGATAAAACTGAGGTAATATTTGAATCCCTAACGTGTCAACCTGTCGACATTGTTGTTTCCTCCTTTTGTAATTCTTGCTTCGATTCTAGCTCTGTTTGAAAAACTATTGCAAGATTAGGGTTTATGACATTGTCGGGACTTTGTCCATATGTTAGAGAAAATTTGGGATCACCGAGGAGTCCCGGAGTGTTCAAGGCAGTGAGCTAGGTGGAGAGAACGCGAGTTTCAAGACGACGAGGAAGTCTACGTGAAAAGTAAAGGTGGGGAGAAATTAACCGACATCGTCAGGGAGGCAAGCGTAGAATAATAGTTATATATGCATGTGTGTAAGGTGCCCCAGACCCTACTAGGATGTCAAATAATCGACAACATCTAAACCCTAATAAAATAATATTTTAATGTTGTCTGGGGTTTAGTGGTTGTAGTTTTATCGACAGTAAGTCTGAAACTATAAGTTAGCGATTTTATGCTGATTAAGGTTGTCTAGATTGCATGTTGCTCTGCTATATGACTGATATATGACTATATGTGATTTTTGGTATATTTAATATGTTGACATGATTCTGTGATTATTTTATGCATGTATGTGAGAATTGAGGATTGGCTGGTTGTGTTGATGGATATATGTTTGTATGGTTGAGTTGGGGGTTAACACCATGGTAATGACTTGAGACTGCGGCTTTGAGGCCGGGGATGTATGGGCATCCACGGTGAGAGTGTGAATGTGTAAGAAGGTTCCGATGTAACTATAGTGATGTTTGTTGCATTTCATTTTACCAAGGTGGCGAGCCGTATGACTGGGAGTCATACGAGGTTAGTTGTATGCTAGTGCGAGTACAGATTTCGGAGGGACTGGTTTGTGAAGAGACCTTGGGGATGTACGAACCGGACTCGAGAGGCTCACAGTGGCCATTAGGTAGCTCCTAATGTGTCGTGTACCTGGGTATAGCCTGGTTTTCCCGACTTTACCCTGAGTATCCACGTCGCAGGTGGGCGTTTTGAGGCCACCCAAATACCTCTAATGGAGTTGTGCTCATAGAAGGATGCACTCTTATGGGTCACGAAGAGCGGAAGGGTTACCTGGACAAACTAACTGACGTTCTCTAAGCAGTGTGGCTCGGTAAGGAGAATGTCTCCAGGCTGAAACCCGGATGAGAGATATCGGCCGACATGCATAGGAGTGAGACTCCTTAGAGGATTGATCTGAGAGTGAACTTAGAGGATGTATTATGTTCGTGTGACTAGGAAGATGGTTGCCTATTACTTGTTGCATGTGATATATGTATAGGTGATTATTGTTCTATGTGTCCCCATCCCCATTTTCATGACTATGTACTGTTGGTTATCTCCATCTTTCCCTCTATGTTTCTTTGTATGTAAACCCGATAGATGAGCAGCGCCAGCAGGACAGAGACAGCGACGGACTTGGGTTACCAGCCGCAGCACTATCTGCAGAGGATCCATCCTAGGATCCCGATATTGGGCCACATTGATATCGTCTATCATGACGATCGTGGATGGCAGGTCGTCCATTCATGGTTCTTCATGACGTACATTGGCCCAGTGAGTTTCTACATACGGATAGGAGACGGTCCTTACTTTCACCTGGACGACCCGAATTGGATTTCACAGAGGTTACCCTTTTTAGAGATGTGGTATCCACCTCGTTAGAGGGAGTTCCATGACGATATGTGGAACATGGTGGACCGCTCAGAGGCAAGGAGCCATGTTGGCATGGTGCAGCGGGGTCGGAGGCAGCGGAGTGTTCAGACGATGTATCACTATAATCGCTGACGCGTCGTCATGAGCAACAATGAGTCAGTTTAGGAGCCAAGGACTCGTTTTGGAAGAGTCTACCGATGCACTTATCGGGAGGAAGAGGGTAGCTCCATGTGCCCGTATAGTCTGTGATATGGTTTAGTCGGATGCGCCTGTTAGGTTGTGAGCCTCCGTGAACTTATTTTTCTTTTTGATGTATTTTTGAGAGGCGGGCCAGGTATTTCTATGACTTTTCTTTCATGTCTATGACCAGTTTATGTATTATGTTAAGTTTTAGTTTGACCAGTGTCTGTATAACTTTTCTAGGCATAGTCCCTCTGTTAGGACAGTTCATACTCATATAGTGACCGATGTATATATTATATATATATATGTTTGGTGTGTTTACCATTGTGCATGTTTTATGTTTTAAACGTTTTAATTTTCGGCTTCCGAACGCTTACATATTTTCGTTTGTAATAATCACGATAACAGTAATTACGAATTAAGGCCTAGTTAATTAGAGTTTTCTTTAATGGGACATCGGGTGGTCTCATTTGGTGGTATCAGAGCAGTTCGGTTCTAAACTGGGCTATGGTGTAGGGTGATTACCGACACTATTAGTTGAATCCTCATTGGATGTCATCTATGCTTAGATTGGGTAGAGTGTCCGATGTGCAAGTTATCCTTACAATATGAGAATTATTGTTAAGTATTTGTAAGACATGTAAAGTAATATAGTGTTTATATGGCCTTACATATCTTATGAATAAAAGAGCTTATAATTTCTTTTACAGGAAATTAGAATGGCTCGTGGTAACAGAAGGAGAGGAAGGGGTGGCAGGACTGGAGCAAATAGAGCCACCGACGTACCCGAAAGTTCATCAAGGACTAATAATGGTGGTGATGTTAATGACATAATGTGAGTAATGAGAGAGCTGGCTACTGCTATGCTACAGTAAACTCAGGAGAATACCCAGTTCATGTAGAGGTAGGAAGAGCGAGAAGAAAGACAACACCAGGTGAATACGGTGCGGGAAGAGGAAAACCTTGATAGCAGTCTGAATGCCTTCATGAAAGGTAACCCACCTCAGTTTCACAGTGACTACGATCCAGAAGCTGCAGAAAAGTGGTTACAGGATGTGGAGAAGGTCTTTGTGGCTATGCACTGTAGAGAAGATCGGAAAGTGACTTATGCTGCTTTCATGCTTGTCGGAGCAGCAGAAGCTTGGTGGAGGAGCAACCAGAGATTATTGAAAGCTGAAGGTCAGGAAATCAACTGGGAAATTTTTAGGGAGAGTTTTCTGGAAAAATATTTCCCAAGAAGCATCAAAATAGAGAAAGAGAAAGAATTTTCTAATTTGAAGAAAGGATTTATGTCGGTCGGAGAGTATGCTGCAAGGTTCAAGGAATTACTAAATTTTTCATAGTTTTACCAGGTACACCGGACTAAGAATGGGTGTGCAGGAAGTTTGTAGACGGGTTGAGGCCCGGGCTGAAGCGGGCAATGCTGCCACTAGAGTTGATTCACTTTCCAGCTCTAGTGGAAAAGTGCATTGTTTTCGAAGGACATGATCGTGCTGGTAAAGTACAACAGCAGCAAAGAAGCGGTGGTCCATTAAGGGGTAATATTCAGAGAGGAAGAGGAAGTAGATTTCAAACAAGGGTGAAACCGTATAGTCCCCCTGTTCAACATCATTGAATGCCAGAGGAGAAAGTTCGGGTCAAGCACGGGAGAGAGGCTTGACATGCTTCAAATGTGGAGGATCGCATCTCAAGAGGGATTGTCCTCAGTTACAGAATATCATATGTTTCAACTGTGGCAATGTGGGCCACATGTCTTGGAATTGCCTTCAAGGCAATACTAGGAGAGATCAGAATGTGCAACCAGTTGGAAGGAACTCAAGAGCAGGGAACCAGACTCAGACAAGAACTCAGCAATGAGGAAGACCTCAAGCGGCTGGAAGGGTCTTCGTCGTGAAAGGATCTGAATCTTCTCGATGTCCTGATCTGATACAGGGTAAGTGCTTAATGTTCGGTAAGCTCATATACGTTTTATTTGATTCGGGTGCAAGTCAATCTTTTATATCAATGGAGTGCATGGATCATTTGCATTTGCTTGTTTTTCATTATCCTATGACCTTACTGTTTCTACCCGTATGGGTGAAAACTTAACCACTGTATTTGTTTACTAGGATTGTCCTATTATTTTGGAAAATAGGCAATTCAATGTGGACCTTTTCTGTTTGCCTATGCAACAGATTGATATTATCTTAGGCATGGACTGGCTTTTGGCCAACCATGTAATTTTAGACTGTACAAACAAAACCCTTTGTTTCTCGGAGCGATCTCGATTATTGCCTGTCAACGACAGTAGCTCGGGAGATGGACGATCGAGAGACTGCATGGTACTATTTTCCTTGGAAGCCAAGGAGTCTCCTAAGACGGATGCAAAGCTCGTCGTTTGCGAATTTCCAAAAGTTTTCCCGGATGATGTTCCAGGGTTGCCACCTAAGAGGGAGATAGAGTTCGCAATTGACCTCGTACCAGGGAGTGGAATGATATCGATAGCACCATATCGAATGTCTCCAACAGAATTGGCAGAGCTGAAGAAGTAGTTGGATGACATGTTGAAGAAGGAGTTCATCCGACCAAGTGTTTCACCATGGGGAGCACATGTTCTGTTTGTGAAAAAGAAGGACGGTAGCTTAAGGTTGTGTGTTGATTATCGGCAACTGAATAAGATAACAATCAAAAATAAGTATCTATTGCTGAGGATTAATGATCTAACAGATCAGTTACGGGGAGCAACTGTGTTCTCCAAGATAGATCTGAGGTCTGGGTACCATCAGATTAGAGTGAAAGAAGATGATATACCGAAGACTTCTTTCATAAGTCGGCACGAACATTACGAGTATCTAGTTATACCGTTTGGCGTGACTAATGCTCATGCCGTATTCATGGACTACATGAATCGGATCTTCAGACCATACCTGGACAAGTTCATCGTAGTGTTTATCGACGACATTCCAATCTACTCTTCGAGTAAAGAAGAACATGCAGAGCATCTTCGGGTTGTACTTCAAGTGCTTAAGGATAGACAACTCTATGCCAAGTTGTCTAAGTGTGAATTCTGGTTGGACGAAGTACAGTTTCTTGGGCATGTAATAAACAAAGATTGGATGGTTGTGGATCCTGCCAAAGTTGAAGCAGTTGTAAATTGGAATCATCCTAAGACAGTGGGTGAAGTCAGAAGTTTTCTTGGACTGGCAGGTTACTACAAAAGGTTCATAGAAGGATTCTCGAAGATTACGTTACCGATGATGCAGTTGACGAGGAAGGGAAAAGCATTTGAATGGACAGATGAGTGTGAGACTAGTTTCTAGGAGTTGAAAAGGAGGCTGACAACATCTCCTGTATTAGTCTTGCCAGATTCATTAGCACCATTTGATGTGTATTGCGACACATCACGTCAAGACCTGGGTTGTGTGCGCATGCAAGAAAGGAAAGTGGTAGCTTACGCCTCAAGGCAGTTAAGAGTACATGAGCGGAACTATCCAACCCACAATCTCAAGTTGGCCGCAATAGTGTTTGCATTAAAGATATGGAGACAATATTTATATGGTGCTAAGTTTACAGTTTACAGCGATCACAATAGTTTAAAGTATATGTTCGAACAAAAGGAACTGAACATGAGACAATGGAGATGGATGGAATTCATAAAAGATTATGAGTTCGATCTTCAATATCATCCAGGAAAGGTAAATGTCGTAACGGATGCATTAAGTTGGAAATCTTTACAATTGTCTGCTATGATGCTTAAAGAATTGGAATGGATCGAACAATTTAGAGATCTAAATCTTGGGATAACGAAATTATCCCCGAACAAGATAAGTTTAGGGATGGTTACTATCACTAGTAGATTCATAGACTTAGTTTGGAAGAAACAAGCTGAAGACCAGTATCTCCAGAAGGTTAACCAGATGATAGAATAAGGTAAGACATTAGAGTTTAAGAGAAGTACTGATGGAATCATAAGGTTTGGAGAAAGGATCTGTGTGCCTGAAAATAAAGAAATTAAGGATCTGATTCTGGAAGAGGCGTACAAAAGTAAGTTGAGTTTCCATCCAGGTGCCACAAAGATGTATCAAGATTTGAGGAAAATGTTATGGTGGCCTGGAATGAAAAAGGAAGTTGCACAGTATGTCCAATCCTGTTTGGTATGTCAAAAAACAAAAATTGAACACCAAAAGTCAGCGGGACTATTGCAATCTTTAGACATCCCAGAATGGAAATGGGACAGTATTGCAATGGACTTTGTGTCTGGTTTACTAAGGACACAGAAGAAGTATGATGCAATTTGGACTATAATTGATAGGTTAACGAAATGTGCTCATTTTCTTCCTATCAATCAAAGGTTCTCAATGGAAAAATTAACCCAGTTGTATATCAAGGAAGTTGTCAGATTGCATGGAGTGCCATCAAGTATAATTTCGGACAGGGATCCGAGATTTACATCAAGGTTCTAGAAGAGTTTGCAGAGTGCTTTGGGAACTAAGTTAAGAATGAGTTCGGCTTATCATCCTCAGACGGATGGTCAGTCGGAAAGAACAATCCAATCATTGGAAGATTTACTAAGAGCATGTGTGTTAGAACACACCGGAAGTTAGGACGAATTTCTTCCATTGATTGAATTTACATGTAACAATAGTTTCCACACAAGTATCGGCATGGTGCCATATGAAGAACTATATGGAAGAAAGTGTAGAACGCCTCTTTGTTGGTACGAGACAGGAGAAAGTCAATTGATTGGACCAGAGTTGGTACAACAAACAACGGAAAAAGTTCAGAAAATTCGGGAGAAAATGAAAGCAGCGATAGATAGGCAGAAAAGTTACAACGACAAGAGGAGAAGGCCTTTGGAATTCCAGGAAGGCGATCATGTTTTCATGCGAGTCACACCGAGGACAGGAATTGGCAGGGCAATAAAATCCAGAAAGCTTACACCCTGTTTTATCGAACCATTTCAAATTCTTCGCCGAATTGGTCCAGTTACTTATCAAATAGCCTTACCACCAAATCTTTTGAACCTTCATAATGTTTTTCACGTATCTCAACTCAAAATATTATCCCGATCCATCGCACATTATAGAGCCCGAATCAATACAGTTAAGAGAAAACCTTGAATATGAGGCTTTGCCGGTACGGATCGAGGACCGAAGGATAAAGGAACTCTGCGGGAAGAATATTCCTTTAGTCAAGGTCATTTGGGATGCAATAACTGGTGATGCTACCTGGGAGAGAGAAGCTGGTATACAACATAGATATCCACACCTGTTCACGCCCCGTTTTCTCGATTATTGTTTAAGGAAGGGATTATGAATATTTAAGGGCTTGATCTTATTCCTTAGGTGTCAATGAGCTTATGTTTCAAAATTGAGGTTAATCGGACTTCAAACGAGCTCAGAACGCGACGAAACGTGCGAATTATGGTTTGCTGATTTGGCTGGTCAACATGGTCCACGCTCGAGCGTGAGGAAAGCCACGCTGGAGCGTGAGGCGTGCTGAAAGGATTGACACGTGGCTGGCTGAGCGGCATGTGGACGAGACATGGAGAGGCAGACGGCCATGCTCGAGCATGGGTGAGGTCACTCTCGAGCGTGGGTACGCTCTAGCGTGGGAGAGGTCACGCTCAAGCGTGGGCACGCTCTAGAGTGGTAATTTTTGTGCTCGAGCGTGCGCAGTACTGAAATGACCCCTTGTTTTTTTTTAAATGTGAAAATTGGAGAAAAACATAAGTTTCGAAGACAAAAGTGAGAGCTCGTGATAGAGAGAGGTAAGAGAGAGGTTAGAGAGAGAAAGTGAGGCCGAGGAACATCCGCCCGTCCGATCACTATTTCGAATTCAATTATGTGATCAGGAAAAAGAGTACTACAAGTATGGACTATCAATTCTCTGATTCAACTGAGGTAATACTCGAATCCCTAACGCATCGACATGTCGACATGTCGACATTGTCATTTCCTTCCTTTTCAATTCTTGCTTCGATTCTAGCTCTATTTGGAAAACTGTTGCAAGAGTAGGGTTTATGACATTGTCGGGACTCTGTCCATGTGTTAGGGAAAATTGGGGAGCACCAAGGATCCCTGGAGTGCGCAAGGCAGTGAGCTAGGAGGAGAGAACGCGAGTTTCAAGACGTCGAGGAAGTCTACGTGAAAAGCCAAGGTGGAGAGAAAGTAACCGACATTGTCGGGGAGGCAAGCATAGAATAACAGTTATATATGCAGGTGTGTAGGGTACCCCAGACCCTACTAGGATGTCGAATAATCCACAACAGCTAAACCCTAATAAAATAATATTTTAATGTTGTCTTCGGTTTAGTGGTTGTAGGTTTATCGATAGTATGTCTGAAACTATAAGTTAGAGATTTTATGCTGATTGAGGTTGTCTGGATTGCATGCTGCTCTGCTATATGACTGATATATGATTATATGTGATTTTTGGTATATTTAATATGTTGACATGATTATGTGATTATTTTATGCCTGTATATGAGAATTGAGGATTGGCTGGTTGTGTTGATGGATATATGTTTGTATGGTTGAGTTGGGGGATAACACCGTGGTAATGCCTTGAGACTGGGGCTTTGAGGTCGGGGATGTATGAGCATCCGCCGTGAGAGTGTGAATGTGTAAGAAGGTTCTGGTGTTAACTATAGTGATGTTTGTTGCATTTCATTTTGCCAAGGTGTCAAACCGTAAGACTGGGAGTCATATGAGGTTAGCTGTAATGGAGTGCGAGTACGGATTACGGAGGGGCCGGTCTGTGAATAGACCTTGGGGATGTACGAACTGGACTCGGGAGGCTCACAGTGACCATTAGGTAGCTCCTAATGTGTCGTGTACCCCGGTATAACCTGGTTTTCCCGACTTTACCCTACGTATCCACATCACAGGTGGACGTTCCGAGGTGACCCAGATACCTCTAATGGAGCTGTACTCATAGAGAGATGCACTCTTATGGGTCACGGAGAGCGGAAGGGTTACCTGGACAAACTAACTGACGTTCTCTAAGCAATGAGGCTTGGTAAGGAGAATGTCTCGGGGCTGAGACCCGGATGAGAGATATCGGCCGATATGCATAGTAGTGAGACTCCTTAGAGAATTGATCTGAGAGTGAACTTATAGGATGTACTGTGTTGGTGTGACTCGGAAGATGGTTGCCTATTACTTGTTGCATGTGATATATGTATAAGTGATTATTGTTCTATGTGTCCCCATCCCCATTTTCATGACTATATTCTGTTGCTTATCTCCCTCTTTCCCTCTATGTTTCTCTGTATGTAAACACGATTGATGAGCAGCGCTAGCAGGACAGAGACAGCGATGGTCTTGGGTTACCAGTCGAGGCAATATCTGTAGAGGATCCCTCCTAGGATCCCGATATTGGGCGACATTGAGATCGTCTATCATGACGATCGTGGATGGCAGGTCGACCATTCACGGTTCTTCATGACGTATATCGGCCTAGTGAGTTTCTACATTCGGATGGGAGATGGTCCTTACTTTCACCTGGACGACCCGTATCGGATTTCATAGAGGTTACCCTTTTCAGTGATGTGGTATCCACCTTGTCAGAGGAAGTTCCCTGACGATATGTGGAACATGGTGGACCGCTCAAAGGCAAGGAGCCATATTGGCATGGTGCAGTGGGGTCAGGGGCAGCGGAGTGTTCAGACGATGTATCACTATCGTCGCCGACGCGTCGTCATGGGAGCCGAGGACCCGTTATGGCAGAGTCTACCAACGCACCTATGGAGAGGGAGATGGTAGCTCTAGGCGCCCATAACGTCTGTGATTGGGTTTAGTCGGATGCGCCTGTTAGGTTGTGAGCCTCTGTGAGCTTATTTTTATTTTTGATGTATTTTTGAGAGGCAGGTCGGGTATTTCTACGACTTTTCTATCATGTCTGTGACCAGTTTGTGTATTAAGTTCAGTTTTAGTTTGACCAGTGTCTGTATAACTTTTCTAGGTATAGTCCCTCTGTTGGGACAGATCATACTCAGATAGTGACCGATGTATATATTATGTATATATGTTTAGTGTGTTTACCGTTGTGCATGTTTTATGTTTTAAACGTTTTAATTTTCCGCTTCCGAAAGCTTACATATTTTTGTTTGTAATAATCGTGATAACGTTGGTTACGAATTAAGACCTAGTTATTTGGAGTTTTCTTTAATGGGACATCGGGGTGTCTCATATATAGTCAAGTGTAAGAACAAGGAGAAGAAAGAAAAGATTATCAGAGTTTTTAGCACAGTTATAAAATGATAATTCGGTGCGTTGAAATCTGGTTAAGTTTCCTTTATATAAAAGAAGTGAATAGCCCAAGGAAATTAGGTCAAGCTCATTTAAAAACTTAATTTTTGTGCATGATAATCGATTATTTGAAAGTTATAATCGATTATCCAGATTCAAATTAAAAAACGCCTCGTTTAGACAGTCGCAACATAATGGATTATGATAGTCGATTATTTTAGCATAATGGATTATGATAATCGATTATTTCAGCATAATAGATTATGATAATCAATTATTGGTTCTCTGTTTGAAATCCTGCGAGCACCTAAAACATATAATTGATTACATAATGAGTATAATCGAATATTCATATAAAAATTCAAACTTAACAGCTAGAAAGAAGTTATTACTCATTAAAATGCAATTAAAGCCAAATAAGTTGAGTGAGCATGAAGAGGCTTGAGTGAAAAAAAATACTTGAGTTACTAGAAATGTGTTGAATACTTGAGAGTTTGTAAGCCTGAAGAGGCGAGATAAAAGAATACTTGTAAGTTGTTTGAACAGTAGTGGATAAAACCTTCAAGTAGAAGGGACTAGACATAGCTCTTGGTTGGAAGAGAGTGAACCAAGATAAATCTCTCGTATGGTTTTCTCTATCCCTTCTCGTGTGTGATCTTTTATATTTTTTGCTTGCTAAACTATTTTGAAAAAGATTTTTCAAAAAGTTAAGAAACACAATTCAATCCCCCTTCTTGTGTTTCCCTGTGTCAATTTCAATAAAGACATCAAGTAAAGGGAGAATCACGCTAGGAGATTTATCCTGGTTCACCTTAATCCTTGGCCTATGTCCAGTCCTTGACTTCACCAAGATTTTCACTATAAACGACTCAACTACAAACAAGTATTGTATTCGCACCTAGCCTCTTCAGGCTCCTATGATTATTGTTTTCAAACCTAGCCTCTCTAGGCTCACTCACAAATATTCTTTTGTCTCCTCTTTAGGCTTACAAGCAGGGCCTGTAACGCCCGTTTTCTCAATTAGTTTATGAGGAAAGGATTAAGCATGTTTGAAGGCTTAATCAAGTTCCTCAGGGGTTATTTAGTCTATGTTTCAAGTTTGAGAAGAATCGGAGTTGAAGCGGATCAAGAACGCAAAGAAACGCAAACCGAGCAATTGATTAATTAATTAATCGAGGGTTAGAATATTAAAATTGATACAGGTATGAGTACAATAGGTTTTTAGGAATATCCTAATAATTACATAAAAATATTTCGGTAGTAGGTTACGTGGGCAAATGCCGAAGAAAATACTCGGTTGTTTCGACGGAGTAACATGCGATGACACATGTCGCGACGCCAAGACGCCACCCCACATTCCACTACCTAATTTTAAACCTACCGACACATTGAACCTAGCCTCAACCACCAATTAATGACACCTAGCATTCCACTAAGAAACACCTAAAAACCATCTAAACAAATCTAACTAAATCTAATGCATTTGATAAAATTAAATGAAAGTGAACTCTTCATCCTCCTTCAATCACGCATGCAGAGAAAGACCAGGGGACAAATTGAAAAAAATAGAAGAGATAAGGCAGCCATAGTGGTTGCACTTTGAAGCTTGGTTGGTGGTTGTTGCACTTTGGAGCTTGGTTGGAGCAATCGTAGTGAAATCGTTGCCAAACATTTGTCAACCATTGGATCATTCTGAAATTTGGGGAGGAGGCTACATACATGTGGTTATACATTTTCAATGGTTGGATATTTTGTTCTAGCTATAGAGGACGAGATACGCATCCCGAACATTAGCCCTGAAATGTTGAACAACCATTCCTAAAACCACAGCTATGTCTCTGTAAAATCACAACTGCAGATTCGTGCACCATTGGATTAAGCTGAAACCTTGGTAGCTAGTTCAGAGCTTGTTGTTCGTTATTTTCATTGGTCGAATTGGTAAATCGAGGTCTGAATCTCGAGTTATGGTGTTCGAACAATAATTGTTTGTAGTACCTTTCTCTAGGCTGTGAGCTCACTTTTGAACCTGTTTTTGCTTAGGTCCAGCTGCTATGTTGTCTGGTTGTGTTGTTGAAAAGCATGCTGAGATTGTACCGGTCACGGAGATGTGCTCAGGACTTTTATGGGAAATTGTGCGTATCTTGTCGGGTAGGGAGAAATAGTTAACACATCGGGGAGGCAAGCATAGTACTACCTGTTAAATTGTATGTGTAGGGTGCCCCAGACCCTACTAGTTGTCGAGTAGCCTATGGTGACTAAACCTTTAGTAAAATAGTTTTAAAATGCGTACATGGGTTTAGTTATGGTATGTTTATCGCCTTTAGGGGAAAAAACCTTATGTTAGACGATACTTCTTGAGGATGCATGTTTATATATGCTATATATGATATCTGTGGAAGGTCGTGTTGGTTGATGTGTATTCTATGGTTATGTGTTTATTATATATATATATATATATATATATATATATATATATATATATATATATATTGTTATTATTAATAATTGACATACTAGGTACACACATGTTATTGTGAAGGTTGATTGGCTGTATGTTAGAAACCCTAGTTGATATCATGATAGTACACTGTTTGGATATGTGTTAAGGTTGTGGTACACGAGTACCGAGATTGGATTTTGGTACGGAGTATGGACTCCGAGACGAGAACGTGGATGGTGGATGCTTCGGGCATCGTGTGTTTGTTTAGGATTTTGTACCGATGTCAGCTTAGGATGGTTGTGCATTGCATTTGTTGCCAAGGTTGGTGTACCCGGCTGCGGGTACAGAATAGGAGAGGGACGTTTCTGGGAACCTTGGGGATGTAGCCCGGTCTGGAATGGTCTACAAGAGACCAATGATTTGTACCCACTATGTCGTGACCGCCGTGGAGGCTTGGCTATCCCGAAGTCTAGACCTGAATATTCTAGTCCTAGGTGGACCTTTCGAGGTGACCAAGATACCCCTATTGGATTTGAGCTTGTAAGAGGAAACACCCTTATTGGTCACGACGAGCGGAACTGTTAGCAGGACAAACCAAGTGGCTTTCTCTAGGCGTCGGAAGGCCCAAGAAAAAGAGAATGTCCGAGGGATCAGTATCCCTAGAGAGAGATCGGCAAACATGCATAATAGTGAGACTCCTTAGAGGATTTGATATTAGATGTGGATTGAGGATATTTGTAAAGGAATAACTCAAAAGATGGTTGTTGTTTTTATATATATGTTGTGTGAACATGCTGTGTTGTGTTCCCCATCCCTTTTGTTTTACGAGAATAGTTGCTTATCTCCCTTCTCTTTTTTCTTTATTTGTATGTAATCGATCGATAGATGAGCAGCTTCAGCCTTACAGTGACGACGATGGGACTGGAGCACCGACCGATGCACTACCTCCAGAGGATCCCGCCCAAGGTCCAAATTATGGGCGATATTGAGATCGTGTACCACGACGACCGTGGGTGGTGTTCAACCACTCACAGTTCTTCATGTGTTATGTCGGTCCAGTTTGCATCTACATCTACTCACAGATCATACATTACATGAACACCCTCGCGATGGTACCAGGGTGTGCACCGACGTGTACTATGCAACTATGGTGCCATTGTTTTGCATAAGCATTCTCACCGCGGATGAGGATGTGCACCTGGGACTCTGGAGACGTGTCGCTTGATTGATTGAGATATGGATATCCTAATTGATGGCCGTAATATTATCATACACATTGCATTGCATTGCATCATGGTGAAGGGTAGAGGAAACTAATATGTTTCGAGGATGGTTGTATATACCTATATACAGGGATATGTGGTGATGCATGTTTTGGGAGTTGTATTGATTTAAATGTTACTAAACCCTTTCCATGTTGATGTTAAATGGGTTCTTATCCCCATTTTTCTTTCTTTTGTACTTTGTTTTCTTTACTGTTGCACTTAGACCCGGATCACGCTGATGGCTCATTGGGACCATCCTTGGATGGCACAGGCAGCGGGGTTCCCCCTCACGGGGACATTTGAGCTTGAGTTCGTAGATGCAAACGGGTGGCTAGTGGACCCAGTCACTCGGTTTGCTGTTTATATGGGTCCTATCTCGGTGCAGCTGGAGTAGGGAATGGAGCCTCATTTGGGATGGTGGGGACCTTTCGAGTGGGACAGACTTTCCCATTCCCGATTGGATTTCCAGATGCACCTTTACCGCTGATGCGTGATGTGGTACCAGTTCTCGTTCCCATACCAGTTGAGGCACCAGCACCAGAGCCAGCACCAACACCGGTATCCGAGCCAGTACCTATGATTGCACCAACCCACGAGGAGGACCGGGTTGTACCATATATTGATCCTATGCTTGCCCCGGAGGTACCCGAGTTTCCGGATGTGAGGGCAGCAGGATCTGAGTCCTCTAGGTTGTCATCCAGAGATAGTAGAATGTATCGATAACTGTTCCAAAGGTCTTCTGAGAGGAGCACTTCTAGCGGTAGCAGAGGAGTAGTGGGACCATCGAGACTCAGGAGTGACAGCAAGTGTAGTAGTTTGTGATGGTAAAGGCCAGTGCTATCCATTTAGATGTATATTGGTGTGTGTGAGGTTTTGATGTACCTTTGATAGGGGACTAGGGTGTTGAGAGTTTGTGAGGCATCTTCTATTTTAGTCTTTGATGTATTTTTGGTTATGTCCCAATTTGTATATATATATATGGGATCCTATTGATGGGTTTACTGGCCATTTTAGTTGAATCCACATCAGATATCGTCTATGCTTAGAAGTTGGGTAGTGAGTCCGTACGCAATAGTTAGCATTGATGTGGCATATAGTAATTATATTCCAGTTTATGTAATATTATATGTCATATTAATGTGGGCTAATGATTTCTTTTATCTGGATCATGGCTCGAGGCAGAGGTTGAGGACGTAGAGGACGAGGTGGTGGTAAGAGCCCAGAGATAGTGGATGGTGGGACTTCTCAGCCTGAGGTAGGAGCTGGAGTTGGAGGAGAGTCATCTGAGACTCTCCAGACTATTCACGAGTTAGCATCCATACTGTTGCAGCAGGTGCAACAGAATGCTCAGAGGATGCAGAGAGATACAGAGTTACAAGAGCAGCAGGACAGGAAGAGAGCGGTCGAAGCTGAGGATGCAGGGTTGGCTACCTTCCTGAAAGGGAAGCCACCCCAATTCAGAGGTGATTATGATCCAGAGCGAGCTGAGTAGTGGATTCAGGAGTTGGAAAAGATATTTGATACTATGAGATGCAGAGATGACAAGAAGGTGACTTATGTTGCTTTCATGCTGACGAGAGGAGCAGAGTCATGGTGGAGAGGCAAGAGGAGGTTGCTAGAGGCAAGAGGAGGTTGCTAGAGGCAGAGAGTAGATTGATCAGTTGGGAGTTGTTCAGAGATTGCTTCTTCAAGAAGTACTTCTCGCGGTTGGTCAGACGCAAGAAGGAGAGGGAGTTCATGAGTCTCTGATAGGGTGACATGAGTGTTGGTGACTACGCAGCCAGATTTGAGGCTTTGATACAGTTTTCTAAGACCTACCAGAGGTTTCCGGACAAGGTAGTGCCGAAGATTTGAGGAGGCGTTACGGCATGAACTGAAGAGGGCTATAGTGCCCTTGGACATCCTGAGCTTTCCAGAATTAGTGGAGAGGTGCAGTGCCATTGAGAGTATGGATCAGAGGCAGGCTACAGAGCAGAGGCAGCAGCGGAGTGGAGGACCTATGAGAGCATGCTAACAGAGGAGAGGCGGTATGATATGATCAAGGATTGATCACAAAACATTTGAGGATCTTTCTTTGATTTCAAGTACTAGGAATTCAAGATCAAACACAAACTAGAACAATAGAATGAAGCTTGATTCTCAAGTGAGAATCAAAAGAAACAAAAAGGAGTAGAAGAGCACAATTATATATGAATTGAAAATGGCAAGAAAAAGAATTAAAGTGCAGAATTTAAATTGCAAGAATTAAAGAACAAACAAAGTAGAAAATGGAATAGGGAGAAAAGGAAGGGGAAGGCGCCACAATCAATGCTTCATGGAGTTGAAGATTGAATTGATACGTCAAAGGAGGATTCACCACTTGAATACGGATATTCAAGATAAGAATCAAAGGTTCAACTCATGAACCAAGAAGAGGAGAACTCTCTCTCTTTCTCTAGAAATCTCAAGTATGAGAAAACATTTCAAATGAATTCAAACTTATGAAATGAATTACATGGAGCCTATTTATAGATGAGCAAAGTGTTCATCCACTTTCAAGATGCAAATGGCACCTCCTACATCATAAACCCAAGTGTGGGCTTGATTTTCGCCCAATGCTTCCTACTCCTATGCTTATGACCTAATAGGCCAAATTCCTAAACTAGTCTTAAGTGCTTTTACGAATAAGCACTTCTATTACATGAAGTCTAGTCTATACAAGGTCCTAGTTCCTATATTTATTACATGAAGTCTACTCTATACAAAGGTCCTAGGCCCTATCCGTAACTAGGTATCTTGGACTCTCTTTTAGAGTATTTTGGACTTTATTTAGCTTTGACCTTGTCATGGGTCCATGTGAGTCTTCAATGCTTTGTCCTTTGCTTTGTGAATCCAAGTTCATATCATCCCCTCCTTCTTGAAGAAAATTCGACCCGAATTTTAAGCCCTACATTAAAGAGATGATGTTTATGTTTATTCTTTCATAAAGTACGTAAAAAGAAAAGAAAATTTTTGGGAAGAAAACTCCCTTATTCGGGAAGGCAACTCCCTTATTATCGTTGTAATTCTCAACCCATCCTCCCGGGTCAAAAACCATCCTTTTAAAAACAAGTTTTACCAACAACCCTTTCAAATATTTACCATGAGTTGTAATCACTTGAAAGTTGTGGTAAAGTTCATCCATTTTTAAAAGAAATGGTTGGAAAGATATTTAAGATGTGTTTTAGTTCTCTCAATGAATGGGAACCTTGATGGATATGCATTGCTTTATTTTTAATTTGCAAAATAGGTTCAATGCACATAGGTATAGTAGAAATATTAGTAGGCAAGTAAATATCATTATGTTTAAAATTATTTAAGGGTTACTCTACTAATAAATCTTCTTTTACCTCACTTTTAACATTTTCAATATGCACACTTTTAGCACTTACAACATAGCCTAAGCATTCCACTTTGGTGGTGCAAAAAGTGTATTTTTCAAGACTTGCAAAAGGTTTTTCCTCTTTTAGTAATAACAAAACACAATTTAAATGTTCAAAATGATTTGCTTGTGTTTTGTTATGTACCAAGAGATCATCATTGTAGATTACTACAAGCCTTTGAATTTCTTTAGGTTCTTGAGGAGTGACTTGAAGTTTTCCAAAAGAAACTCAAAGGTAGTAGGTAAAGAAAAAGATGGAATAGGTTTGTTACCAAAAAATTTGGAGTAAAGAAAATACAATGGTGGATTTTCCAAAAGTATTTTCATTACTTCTTTTTCTTTTAAAACTATGCATTCTTTATCATCTTTTTCTTTATCCTTTTGGTTTTCACAAAAGTTTTGCTCACTTGTGCCAATAGCCTTTTTCTCATTCTCTTGTAGCACATGCTTTTCGTTTGCATTGATTTCTTTATGGTCATTGTCACTCTTGGCTTTTACCTCAAGCTCCCTTTTCTCTCTCATTTTCTTTTGATCCTCTCTAATTTCATTTGTAGAGAGAGGTACAAAGTAATCTTTTTGTTGTGGTGCATAGAAGGCATGGAAGAAAGGGTAGAAGTGGTAGGTTTATAGTTAGGAAATGTGGCCTTTGATCCACTTTTACCAACAACTTCAAGTTGTTTTGATGAGGCACCCTCCTTCTTGAAGGAGTTCTTTCTCTTCACTTGTGCGTCAACCTTGAGTGCATGTTGGAGGTCTCTAGTATGGCTTGAAGGCGCATATCGTTTTCTCAAAACCCTATTCATTTCTCTCCAAGTACTAATTGGTTCCTCATCATACTTTCTTCTCTCTTTACACAATTGATCCCACCATATTAAAGCATAATCATGAAATCCTAGACTAGCTACCTTTACTTTCTTTTCCTCACTATAGTAGTAGCAAGAGAATATATGCTCCAATTTGGACTCCCATTCCAAGTAAGCATCGGAATCACTCTTCCCATGGAAGCTAGGGATCTTTACCTTCACATTATGCAACTTGTCATCCTTCTCATTCCTACTTCCTCTATGCTCATGTCTAGGTCTCCATTTATCAAATCTAGGTCTATGGTTGTTGTCTTCCAAATTTGATGAGCCTCTATGTGAGTTGTCATGCCTTGATACTTTTTGTTTTCAAGCACTTATAATCTTTCAAACGCTCTCTCTAAGTTCCTTGTCAATCTATCCAACTTCCTATGCAAGTTCCTTGTTCTTGGTGATGATGGAGGAGAATCTTCTTCATGTTGTGAAGTCATGGTGCACTTACAATTTGAGAAATTACAATACAAATTCCAGAAAATTGAAAATTACACAAATCAAATGAAGATTACACCAATAAGAACAATTACACCTCCAAAAATCAAAAGAATTAAGTACAATCCAACAAGGAACAAATACACTTAAAGAACGAGTGAAAGAAAAGAATTACAAGTCAAAAATGAATATCACAAGGACCTCACCACTCACTCACCATTCACTCAAAGATTTCCACTCATGTATATCACTCAATGTAGACTTTTTCAAGATGATTTCTCTCTTATCTCTTTTCACTCAAGAGTTTCCTCCTCAAGGGATCTACAAGTTGAAACAAGATTCTCAACAATTAGTCTCCATTAAACAAGTGACAAATCAACCAATAGGCAATCAATTCAAAGAGGTCAAGAATGTGGAAAACAACTAACACAAAATTAATGGAGTTTATAAGACAAGCAAGAAAAGGTTCAAGAAGAATTGTACACTCAAATTGATGTGAAGAAGACAAGTTGAAAAGAGTTCAACAAAGTGTAATTCAAATTTAATCGAAGTGTTTGTGAACAAGTGATGATCAATGTGAATTGTGCTACACCAATATGTGAAGGATCAATATAAAAATAAGCATGTGAAATGGTGGCAAGTCATTTACCTTTGCTGAATTTTTTCAGATTTTGCACTTTTGCCCCAAAACTCTGTATATTTACGGTTTTGGCCCACTTTTTCTTTTTACACTAGATTTTTTTTTTATTTTTTTTAAACTTCAGCCACTTGAATTTTTCTAATTATAATTTCACTGCAATTACAATGAAATTTTGGAAATACAAAAAGATCCTTCAAGTATGAACAAATTTGGACAAAATTGGTGTAATACTTGGAAATATGAACAATTCAAGGAGTGTAAAATAATTTCCAAGTGAATGAGCACAAATCAAGTAATTAGAGACCTATATCTTTCATTCAAATGGTTGATAAACACATCATTTCCACAATTTGAATTTCATGAAGATCTATTAGGTTCTAAAAATTTGAAATCATTGAAGCACTTTTGATTAAAATTTGAATCAGTCTTACTATTGTGAATTGAAATTTGAATTTGAACTTTCAATTTGTTAAAAATCACAAAGTAAGACAAAGATATTTATGCTTGAATTTTCAAGAAGCAACCAAAATTCAAATGTATTCTATGAATAAATTTGAAAATGGCGCCTAAACGCTAGAGTGAAAAGTGGAGGGGGAAAAATTTCACCAAAATTCAAGCAAGATCAATTCAAACACATTTCAAATTCTAGATTCATGAACACAATTGGATTCAAATTGAATTTCATCATCCAATTCATGTGGTTAATGGCGCCACTAGCAATGAATTTTTCATTAAAAATTTGGCTCCAACTCAAAAATCATCAAAGAATTTGAAAATTTTGATCAAAAATTCAAAACAATTGAAGATTCAAAGAACTAGCTCTAGATACCACATGATATGATCAAGTATTGATGACTAAACATTTGAGGATCTTTCTTTGATTTCAAGTGCTAAGAATTCAAGATCAAACACAAACTAGAACAATAGAATGATGCTTGATTCTCAAGTGAGAATCAATAAAAACAAAAAGGAGTAGAAGAGCACAATTATATATCAATTGAAAATGACATGAACAATAATTAAAGTGCAGAATTTAAATTGAAAGAATTAAATAACAAACAAAGTAGAAAATGGAATAGGGAGAAAGGAAGGGGAAGGCGCTACAATCAATGCTTCATGGAGTTGAAGATTGAATTGATAAGCCAAAGGAGGATTCACCACTAGAATAAGGATATTCAAGATAAGAATCAAAGGTTCAACTCATGAACCAAGAAGAGGAGAAATCTCTCTCTTTCTCTAGAAATCTCAAGTATGAGAAAACCTTTCAAATGAATTCAAACTTATGAAATGAATTACAAGGAGTCTATTTATAGATGAGCAAAGTGCTCACCCACTTTCAAGATGAAAACGGCACCTCCTACATCATAAACCCAGGTGTGGGCTTGATTTTGGTCCAATGCTTCCTACTCCTATGCTTATGACCCAATAGGCCCAATTCATAAACTAGTCTTAAGTGATTTTATGAATAAGCACTTCTATTACATGAAGTCTAGTCTATACAAGGTCCTAGTTCCTATATTTATTACATGAAGTCTACTCTATACAAAGGTCCTAGGCCCTATCCGTAACTAGGTATCTTGGACTCTCTTTTAGAGTATTTTGGACTTTACTTAGCTTTGACCTTGTCATGGGTCCATGTGAGTCATCAATGATTGGTCCTTTGCTTTGTGAATCCACGCTCATATCACAGTAGCGGTTCTTAGTGGAGGATAGGACCCTATGCTAGACCAGCACAGAGTACTTAGACTTCTGCACCAGTACCAGTTACAGCAGCACCAGTTGGCAGAGAGGGCCAGCAGCAGAGAAGCCCAATTTGTTTCAGATGCGGAGGTCCGCATTATATGAGAGAGTGTCAGGAGAGATCTAGTTGTTTCATCTGCGGTAAACCAGGTCACTTTGCTAGGGATTGCAGGCAGAGAGGAGTACAACAGCAGACAGCTGCAGGCAGAGGAACCGGTACTTATAGAGGTGGAGCTGGGAGAGGAGTTCTAGCAGCAGGACGACAGACGGCCAGACCTCAGGTCAGAGGGAGGGTGTTTACTGTGGGAGGGGATGAGTCCTCTCAATCTGCAGATCTTATTCATGTTATGTGTTTAATATCTGGCAGACTCTCGTCTGTGTTGTTTGACTTAGGTGCTACACATTCATTTGTTTCGCATGAGTGTGTGGATCATTTACATTTGCCCGTTTCTCAGTTACCTTATACTCTTACAATATACACCCAGACCAATGATTCCTTGATTAATATGTATGTGTGTCTAAAATTTCCTATAGTTGTTGAAAATCGGACATTCATTGTGGATCTTATCTGTCTGCCTATGCAACAGATAGATGTTATTCTCGGCATGGATTGGCTTTCGACTAACCATGTAGTGTTAGAGTGTTCCAGAAAGACCATATCTTTTCTTGAGCCTTCTAGAATAGTATCTGCCAATGAAGGAGTATCTATGAGGAGTGATGATTCTCGGCAATATGTGATGATTTTCTCAGTGGAAGCCAAGGAGACTCCGAGTATAGATTCTATGCCTATCGTGAGAGAGTTTCCTGAGGTTTTCCTTCCTGATGTTCCTGGTTTGCCACCAGAGAGGGAAGTTGAATCCACGATAGATCTCATACCAGGGACAAGACCTATATCAATAGCTCCTTATCGGATGTCGCCTGCAGAGTTGGCTGAATTAAAAAAACAGTTGGATGATATGATGAAGAAGGAATTCATCAGGCCTAGTGTTTCGCTGTGGGGAGCACCGATATTGTTTGTTAAGAAGAAGGATGGAAGTGCAAGGCTATGTATGGATTACAGGAAGTTGAATAAGGTGACAATCAAGAATAAGTATCTGTTGCCTATGATGGATGGTCTGATGGATCAGTTGAAGGGAGCTTCGGTGTTTTCCAAGATTGACTTAAGGTCCGAATACCATCAGTTAAAGGGAGCACTGATGTTGCAAGTGTTGAAAGGTAGGAAGTTGTATGCTAAGCTTTCTAAGTGTGAATTTTGGCTAGATGAAGTGTAGTTTTTAGGTCATATAATTAATAAGAAAGGGATAGCAGTTGATCTAGCTAAAGTGGAAGTTATGATTAGATGGGAGAGATCCAAGTCAGTAAGTGAAGTGAGAAGTTTTCTAGGTTTAGCTGGTTATTACAAGAGGTTCATTGATGGTTTCTCGAAGATTGCGTTGCCTATGACGCAGTTAACGAGAAAAGGGACGATGTTTGTTTGGATGGAGAAGTGTGAAGAGAGTTTTCAGAAATTGAAGAAGAAATTGACTACATCTCCAATGCTGACATTACCAGATCCTTTAGGACAGTTTGACGTGTACTGTGATGCGTCATATCAAGGATTGGGTTGTGTTTTGTTGCAAGAGGGAAGCTGATGCACTGAGTAGGAAATCTTTGCATGTGTCTGCAATGATGGTGAAGGAAATGGAATTGATTGAACAGTTTAGAGATATGAACCTAGGTATGAATTTGGCTGAGGATAGAATATGCTTAAGTATGATCACCATCAGTAGTGAGTTTCTGAGATATCTTTAGGTTAAACAGGTTCAGGATGAATATCAGCAAGAGGTGAATCGAGGCATAGATGAGGGTAAGTTTGCTGATTGCAGTAAAGGTATGGATGGTGTGTTAAGGTTTAGAGACCGAATATGGGTGCCAGAGGATTAGAGCTTAGGAAGATGATATTGGAAGAGACACATAAGATTAAGATGAGTTTTCATCCAGGAGCCACCAAGATGTATCAGGACTTGAAGAAGATGTTTTGGTGGCCAAGGATGAAGAAGGAAGTGGCGGAATATGTTCTATTTTGTTTAGTTTGTCAGAAAGCTAAGATAGAGCATCAGAAACCTACGGGTTTGTTACAATCTTTAGATATCCCAGAATGGAAATGGGATAGTATAGCTATGGACTTTGTGGTTGGATTACCACGAACTCCAAAGAGGTTTTATACGATTTGGGTTATCATTGATATGTTGACGAAGTGTGCTAACTTCTTACCTATTGGTGAGAGATATAGTTTAGAGAGGTTGACCCAGATCTATATCAAGGAAGTTGTAAGGTTGCACGATGTGCCATCGAGTATTGTCTCCGACCGAAAACCTAGGTTTACATCTAGATTTTGGAGACAGTTAAACAATGCTTTGGGAACTAAGTTGAGGATGAGTTCGGCTTATCATCCTCAAACGGATGGACAGTCAGGGAGAACAATTCAATCATTGGAGGATCATTTAAAAGCCCGTGTGTTGGAACATATTGGCAGTTGGGATGAGTTCCCACCTTTGATTGAGTTCACATACAATAACAGTTTCCACAGCAGTATCGGGATGGCACCGTATGAGGATTTATATGGTAGAAAGTGTAGGACTCCATTGTGTTGGTATGAGACTGGTGAGAGTCAAGTGTTGGGTCCTGATGTGGTACAGCAGACAACGTAACAAGTCAGGAAGATAAGAGAGAAAATGAAGGAAGCACAGGATAGGTAGAGGAGCTACAGTAACAATAGGAGGAGACCCTTAGAGTTCCAGGAAGGTGATCACGTGTTTTTGAGAGTCACTCCGAAGACTGGAATTGGCAGAGCTATAAAGTTTAGAAAGCTTACTCCCCGATTTATTGAACCTTTTCAGATTCTTCGACGGATTGGTCCAGTAGCTTACCACATAGCCTTACCACCAAACCTTTCCAGTCTTCATGACGTCTTTCACGTCTCTCAGTTAAGGAAATATTATCCAAATCCTTCCCATGTAATTGAGCCTGAGTCTATACAACTCCGACAGAATCTAGAATATGAGGTGTTACCAGTTGAGATTGCAGATAGAAGGATTAAAGAACTCCACGGTAAACAGATTCCTTTGGTTAAGGTCATATGGGATATTAGTACCGGAGCAGCTACTTGGGAGCATAAGGTAGACATGAAGCAGCAGTATCCACACTTGTTTTCAGGTACGTAAATTCCAACGACGGAATTTCTTTTAAGGGGAGTAGAAATGTAACAGCCTGATTTTATGATTTGTTTTACGTATGATGTTTAAGTGAAGGGACGGGATTATGTGGTTAATGTGTTGTTTGAGGTCTAGAAACCTTTGCACGGAAAGTATGCGATAGTTTGGAGTGAATTTGAACGTAATCATATCCTAGGGTTTCTCGTACGCCGTCTAAAAAGCATAAGTAAAAATGTTTTTTCAAATGATAAAGCAAAAGTAAAAGAGAAAAGGATAAGAATATTGACACAGCGATATATCCTGGTTCGGCCACAGACTACCCACGTGGCCTACGTCCAGTCCCCAAGGCAATGCCACCAAGGAATTTCACTCAATCCCTAGCTTTTAAACAGGAGCAGCTAGAACATTTACAATACCGAGAACTCCTCACAAACCAGGGACATACTATCCCCCAGTGACAGAGTCTTAAATCCCTAGCTTTTAAACAGGCGCAGCTAGAACCTTTACAATGGAATCACACCCACTAAACACTTACAAGAGATACACCCTCTCTTGCAAGAATGGTAACCAAAGAAGGTTTGAGTCAATCCGACCCTTACCAACAGTATGCACTCTAAATAGTGCTGATAGAAACAAGTTGAAGCCCAATACAAGAACACCTATATGGTGTAAAGCTCTCTCAATATAAAAATATGATCAAGGTGTGAGAGTAGTGAGAGTGATATAAAGAGAATAGTTTGACAGAGTTTTGGCACAATTAATAATGGGGAATTCGTCAGTTCTTTCCAGCCTAAGTTCCCTTTATATAGAAAATGTGATTAGCCCAAGGAAATTAGGTCAAGCCCATTTTTAAAAATCATTTTTGTCGCGCATTAATCGATTATTTAAATATCATAATCGATTGTTTTAACTCATTTCAAAAGGCGCATCTTCAAACAGTCAAGCCATAATCGATTAGGATAATCGATTACTTGTTCTGTGTAAAATCCATTTGACTGTTAAAAGGCATAATCGATTACACTAATCGATTACACTAATCGATTATCTATTCTCTATCTTGTATTTCAAAAAGTCGTAATCGATTTCTCAAACATCATAATCGATTATATAATTTTGAATTCAAACTTAACGGCTAGAGATAATTAATATTCATTTAAACACATTTAATAGTCATTTAAGTTGAATTATAAAACGTGATCATAATGGCATAATCGATTACCATAATCGATTATTACATTTCAAATTCAAATTTCGAAAACATAGCAGCTCTATAGTTAATGACTCATTTAAAGCGTATTTAAGAGCTTGCTAATTAATTATTCCTCTAATTAAATTTGAAAAACTTAAAGGCTTAAATTGATTACTCATTTTAGTTCATTTAAAAGCCATTTAAGTTTTAATTAGAAAGCTCATTTATGTGTGTGTGTGTGTGACCAGTTTTAATTATGAGAGCTTTACTTACCATTTACATCTTTTTCTAAAACAAGCAATACAAGTAAGAAAATTTCCCTTAACCCATCTTGATTGCTTGCATGTCATTTTGCCGCTTTTTGCAGTTAGGTCCTTGGACTTGAAATCCTCCTTTTGTTCATCATCAAAACACAAGTACCTGTCAAGGCATATATCCACAAACTCCCCTTTTTGATGATGACAAACATCTCATGAGGGAATTTCTAAAAAAAATAGAGTTAGAACGATGAGATATATCACAAGTTTTAGTTTTGCCCTACTTCCTCTCACTTTATGCAGTCAGAGCAATAAGATATATCACATTTCACAGTTTTTCTCTACTCCCCCTTAAGCATGCAATCATATATATCAACTGAAAATATACCAATTGAAATTTCTCTCCCCCTTAAGCATGCATTTATGCAATTCATATATCAATTTTACTTAGCTTATCTCCCCCTTAAGCATGCACTCATGTAACTCTCCCCCTTTTGTCATTATCAAAAAGCGGGTAAAGTACTATAGTTTTATCATGGCATATATCCACAAAAGTAATAAATCGTTTAAGTGTAAGATATAAAGCATAGTATGCTAGAATAGAAATCAGGTATGTGGGGAAGCAAAAGCCAGGATAGTAAAAAGGATTTCCTCATTTTTGCAAGTACATGATTATTTCCTTTAAGGAAGCAAATATTTCTCCCCCTTTCAAAAGAATTTTCTCCCCCTATCGAAAATAATTTTCGAAATTAACACTTCATTTTTCTAAGGTCATTGGAGAAAGGGTAGACAAGCATTTAATCACAACAAGCATCAAACAATCCACAATATAGAATATCATAAGAGATTAAGGATTGAGAAACTTATTGAATTAAATATAGGGTGCTCCTTATTTGCACCCAAATTTTTGCTCTTGAAATATCTTCCCTTGAGTTTTTCTCCATTTTATATTGCTGGAAGGTAATTTTTCGATGCCTATATCACTTCTTTTGTCCCCATGTGCTTGTGATCCAGAATTTCTGATTTGTTTGATCTTTGTCCCATTTTGTTCCTATGATCCAAGCACTCGTACAATCAAGCTATAAGAGATATTCTTTGGTATCCAATAACTATTGGATCCATGGGATTAGTCATTGAAAATTAATTTTTTATGCTCTTATGAAGATCAATAATGAGTAATATGAGCATGACAGTTAAACATTCAACTAGCATCAATGACAATTAAGGGCTTGCTTGATTTGATGTAGTATAGAAAATTTAAATTATAGCAAGCATGTTTGATGATGAAAGAACCTTTGTAAAGTATTTCACAGTGATAACCATGTAATTGGATATATCATTCAAATAGTTATTTCACATAGTCAACTTGTCATTTAATTAATAATGATAATTTTCTCAATGCATTTAGGTTCAAAAACCTGATTTAAGCATGTTTATGTCTTAAGATTACCAAGCAAGAGAATTTGAGGACATAATCATAGCTAGAAAGGCATAACATTGAATATGTGCGAGCATAACACATGTCTTGTAATGATTATTTATGTATTTCATCTTAAATCTTTAAGACATGTTTATGATGATTTAATAAAATTTCATATGTATTGCAACTATAAATCATCATGAGGGATACAGATAGAGATCACCAATTTTGCCTAGATAACTCATTATGAACCTTGGTATCTGAATCTCCATGAGTCCTAACATAATCGATTATTGGAATCGATTAGAACTCCTCTGGGTCTCCCTTCTATGCGTAATTGATTAGGAACCTCTGACTTGTGGTTTCTCCCTTTTCTTATGTAATCGATTATCTCAATCGATTATTGGATCACTGACTTGTGGATAATCGATTATCTATTGTGGATAATCGATTATTGGTCCATTTTTCAGAACTTTGCCAATCTCTTGGGAGAAAATCTGTATAGCCTATTTTCACACTTTAACGCACATGTTAGAGATAACAAGGTGAAAATAAAAATGATTTGATTTGTCAAATCATGCACAAATTTGGCAAAAAGATATTCAAGGATAAAAGGATGCCAAATTCATGAACCACAATCTCAGTAAATATTAATTTAATTGCTTGTGGTGTAGTTAAAGCATTCCATAAAATGAAGAATTTTATTTAATCATCTAAAATTCAAATTTAATAAATTTCAAAAATTAGTCATAGAAAAGAATTTGAATTTTGAAATCTTGAACGGTTTTAGAAAGAAACAAATGTTCAAATAGGGAATATGCCAAACTTTTCAATTTCTCCTTATTAACCACAAGTCCAATAAATTTTATTTAAGAATTTGTGGTGTAATTAAAGATTTCCAAAAAAAAAATTGAATTTCAAAGAGTCGTCCAGATTTCAAAATTAATGAGTTTTTCGAAATTAATTATAAAAGATTTGATTTGTAATCTTCAATAATTTTTTGCAATAAGAAATATTCAAATAGAATATATGCCAAAGTCATTTAAGATCTTTCTTTATTAACCACAAACTTAATAAACTCTCATATATGTATTTGTGGTGTAATAAAAGATTTTCATTCATCTAAAACTTTTGAATTCAAAAACAATTTCAAATTTGAAAAAGATGGGATTTATTAATTCATGATTAGCAATCAATTTTCTAATAAAGTGAAATCATGCATCAAATCACAAATTAAGTCTTAAAATAAGTTTCCAATCAGATTTTAATTTTCAAGTAAATGAAGAAATAATGATTTTGAATTTCAGATTATATCTTCATAATTTTTTTTAATTTCGAAAATATAATGAAATATTTTAAATTTTGAATTTAAAATCTCAAAAATTGAATTCTCTTTTAAAGTAATTTAATTATCATATGAATTTCAAAAATATGATCCTTAATAAATATTTGTATCATCAAGTATTTATTTCAACAATCTTGATTTTTTTCAAATTTTGAAAATGTGCTTAATTACTTCATGACTAGAAATTGTATTTTCAATAAATTGACATCATGTATTAAATCACTAATTTATTTTCAAATCAGATTTTTGAAAAATAGTGATAAGTAATAACTTACAAAATAAATGTGTTTCATAAAAAAGATTAACTCTAATTCAAATTTGAATTTGATATCTTCAAAATAATTAAAAAATTAAATCAGATATCATTTCATAATGATGCATTTATTAGAAAATTAATTTTGATTTTGTTAAAAAATTTATTTTCAGGAATTCCATACTTTCATAGTATAATCGATTATGATAATCGATTACTATGGTTCTGTCTATCTTCCCTATTTTTTCTCGAGGATGCATAATCTATTATCTAATCGATTATCCCATTCAATTTTCAAAATTCCATAACAAGGGAGATTTGTAACTAACTCAAAATAATGTTGTCATGCTTCAAGTAATAATCAATTATCATTCAACATACACATGACATTTAGCACAAAGTTCATACACCAACTTGAAAGAATTTCACAAACAAGTAATTATATTCAAGTTGAGATTTTCACATGGAATATAACTTGATTTCATATAATTATCTTTATCAACATACCTATGTTTAACAAATAACACATTTGAGCATGTATAGGAAGTAGGGGATAAAGTTACCTCGTTATGTGAATTCACAAGTTCATTCTTTCTTACCCACTTTTGTTTGACTTTGAATCTAGCTCTTAATTTGTCTACCTTGTATGAGTTGTTCATCAAGAGACATTTGCTTCTTTTGGTAGCAAGTACATTTCTGAAACTGTGAAGCATTCTTCTTGATGTCACCTCCTTTTCCAAGATAGATTGTTTCTCCATTTTGGAATTTTCCTGCGGTAACAGCCCGATTTTCGGATACGCTGTATTAACGGTAAATATATATTTTTTATATTTTTATCTGAGGCCTAGGAAATGATTTTGTAGGAAACAAAATCATATCTGGAACCTACTCTACGGTTGGAAACTCTGGTTAAAATTTGGGTTTAAAACTCAGACGAAAACCGGTCTGCGTTTTTACTGACAGTATAATTTTATACCGGCAGAAAACCCTAGATTGACCCGAAACTGAAATTTTGTTGATTTTTTATATTTTGTCTGTGAGGAACTCTATTTTCCAAATTTCTGATCATAAATAAAATATTATGTTTATTCAGACGAATTTTGGTGAAAGTTCGAACGGAAAACGGTCGGTGTTTTCACTGACAGTAAGATTTTAATGATCAGAAAACCTAATTTTGACTCGTGAACGAAATGGTTTATGTTTAAATCATATATCCAACGAGTCTGGTTAGTTTGAAAATTTTCAATCGAAAACGAAATATTTTGCTTTTATACGAGCATAAAACCCTAATCGGGAAACCGACGGAGTCGAGAAGGGAGGTGCAGAGACAAAACCGGACACCGAAGGAGCTGAGTCATGGGGTGAGTCACCACCATGACTCACCAAGCAATTATGAAGCATTAAATGTAAATTTAGGTGAAACGACCAAAATACCCCTAAGCTTAACCTAACCGACGTCGAGTTAAATTTCAACCATGGTTAAGGATTCAACCCAAATTTCTTCATATTTCATGAGTTTCCATTTCTAGATCTAGAACTTTAAATAATTCTAGTAAATTATAGAAAAATCATAAAAATGTGAAACCAATTGCTTTGATCTTGTTATGTCTTCTATTATCATCATCTAAGAGCTTGTGATCAAAATCATTTTCCTTCCAATTTTTCTCTACAAGGTCGAATCTAGTCATAAGTGGGCTAGATGAGTTTTCTTCAAAGTTTTTCATAAATGATGATGGTTCTAGGCTATCTAAGGTTTCTAGGTTTTAAATCTAAGAGTATGTAAAGAAAAAGAAAATGTCTTGGCCGAATCTATACTAAAGGAGTTAGATGAGTTTTATTCAACTTTAACTTGGATGATGACTTGAAATAAGCTACTTGAAATCCCTAGAGTGATAATCCAAGAGCTTGCAATCAAAAACAATTTCTAGCCTATTTTACTATACATGACCAAAACCCTAACCCTAGAGGTTAGAGAATTTTGTTTCATAATTTTAAACTATTAACACTTAACTTATGTTAGTTAAAACTTTAGGATTTAGTATCTAAAAGATTGGACTAAGAAAATAACCCTAGCCTTATATTGATGAGTTGGCTGAAACCTAGCATTAATGTGTCAAAGTGGATTTGTTTGATTAATTATAGTTATGTTGTTTGGTTGAACGAGAAACTGTTAAACTGTGGTGTGATAACGAGGAATGTCGATTTCGGGATTTCAGTGCTAACTCAGGTGGGGGAAAAAACCAATCTACTGTAGGAATCGATAAGTAGTATATTCTATAATAACTGTGTAGAGCGACCTAACACCTACTAGTAGTCGAGTAATCGACAAGACCAAAATCACATTGGAAACATTTTCTGTAAAACCAATGGTGATTCGGGGATTGTAGGTTTATCGAAGTTAGGATGATTTTATCTTATCTGAGGTTGATTGAATTTATTATTATTGAATTTCTTATGTGATATTTTGTGGTATTTGAATATTTCCTGATATTGTGTGATGCATGATCTGCCTGGTTTTTAATACTATGCTTAGTTGATTTTAAGCAAGGATATATGTTGTTCGGGAGATGATTGTTTGGGTGAGAGAATGAATTGACTTAGAGGTGCCTAGCTTAATTAAGTTATCTAATGGATGAGATGTGACACAGAATGCGAGTTGAGGTTATGATTGGAGCTTGAGGTACTAGGTTGTTATTGATGCGAGATAGTGAGATTCATATAGAGGCTTTGATGCAGATACTTTTTCAGTCCATGACGCATTGATCTGATTTATCCTATCAAAAGACAGAAGTGCACTATATCGAGTTCTAACCTATCAAAAGATAGAAGAGCACTAAACTGAATCCTGTGACACCCTAAAACCCAGCATCACATGGTTACCCGTTGCGGAAAAGAAACCTATTTAAAATGCTGGTCGCTTTCGGAAAAATAACTTTTTATATAGGGTTACTGAAAAAGGGCACTCAATTTTTTATTTTTTTTTGTTAAAAGAGGTTAAGAAAAGGTGATGAACACTTGGAACGTGAAAATAAACATCATTCATATAAATATAACTGTCCCACTTGGGATCTTAGGTTTGATTACAAAACAAGCCTTGTCGAACCGGCCAACATACACTAAAACAGCTACTGAAGAAACAGGAAAAAAAAAAAAGAAACATCAAACCAGGGATAGGGAACTGGGTACAAGACTCAAAAGATGGCTCTAAAGGCCTAGGGACTATCGGGACAACTCCAAAAGCCGACGAACGATCTACCAATGCCTCCTGCATGCAGAGTGACCACAGACGCTACCCCCAGACGAGATATCAGATGCCGGATCAATTACGTCACCGCCATCATCGATAAGGTCGTTGTCATCTCCGAGATCCTGTAGATGGTACTCTGGCTCCTCCTCCTCCTCCTCGACCTCAATCAGCTCAAGAGATTCTTCCTTGGGATCCTCCTCCACTGGATCCTCCGCAAGCGGTTCAACTGGATCAAAATGCTCATGAAGGAGACCGGTGACTTGTAGCGTATGAAGCTAGAACCATAGAGGTGGAAGCGCCACATTCCTCGTCTCGACGGTATGAATCCTTCGTACGGGCACTCCTTTAGCATTCGTCTCGGTAGTCGTGACTGGTCCTCGATATGTCGCGGTCGTCACACCCTCATGTATAGTCTAGTTCCCTGCCGTCCAGCATGATCAAACACTTCGCTCCTCGAGCTCGACTGTGCCAAGGGAACGTTCGGATCCATATAAAAGCACGCGCATACCCGATACAAGAAGAAAAGAACATAACATACAGATGTGCAAGAGTGAGATACCGTCATAAGACATATCCCACAACAACCATATGCATGATACATACATCACATAATCATATAAGCAGTTAAATCATGCATATACATAACATAACAGTGTTATATCAAAGGGTCTCAAACCCGCACAGTCAACCTTTGAAAACATGCATGGCACTTCAATATCAGGCTCTAACTTAATCTCATGAAATATCAACACCGTTTTCCACTGGAGAAGAATTAGAGTTGGTCAATTTCTAGCCCACCGGGCAGTTGCCTCCATACCCTCATGCATTTAAGGTCTCAGGAGGAGCAATGTCACATGTGCCTCTGAACCGGTCACATGGGCTGACTCCCAGATACCACCTTGTATCTGATATGTAAGAAAGCACGTCTGCCTGGGGAAATGCACATGAGAAAATATTTTATTCAAAAGATCTTAAGATCTTCGTCCCATACCACCAGTACAACTTCTTAAGATCTTGATACATCTTCGTGGCTCCTGGGTGCATACTCAACCTGCTCTTATGAGCCTCTTCTAAAATCATCTCCCTCAGCTCAGCATCATCAGGTACACAGATTCTCTCGCCAAACCTCAAGATTCCATCTATTCCTTCTCTAAATTCTGACAGAGCTCCTTGACTTACTAAGTCTCTTTATGTCTACAGATACTGATCAGTCTCTTGCTTCTCCTTTATCTGCTCCATTAATCCATTTGACACGGTGGTCCTGTTCAGACACAGTTTTCCTAGCGTACTCTCAACTGACAAACTTAGATCTCGGAATTGTTCCAGCAATTCCTGCTCTTTAACCATCATCATTGATGCGTGAATTGACTTCCTGCTCAAGGCATCAGCCACTACATTCGCCTTTCCAGGGTGATACTGTAGTTCAAAGTCATAATCCTTCAGGAATTATAACCAACGTCTCTGACGCATATTCAACTCCTTCTGATTAATCAGGTACGTCAAGCTCTTATGGTCACTGAATACATTAAAAGTAGCCCCATACAAGTAATGTCTCCAGATTTTTGAAGCAAAGACCACAGCAACCAGTTCTAAATTGTGCGTCGGATAGTTCCTCTCATGAATCTTCAACTGCCTCGAAGCATAAGCTACAACTTTCAGATTTTGCATCAGCACACAGCCCAAACCTTGATGTGAAGCATCACAGTAAACCTCAAAAGATTCCTTCGGATCAGGTAGGATCAATACCGGTGAGGTTGTCAACCTCCTTTTCAGCTCTTGGAAGCTTCTCTCACAGGCTTCTGTCCACACGAACGCTTGGTCCTTACGAGTCAACTGGGTGAGAGGTCCTACAATCTTGGAAAATCCCTCAATGAACCTCCTGTAGTAGCCAGCCAAACCCACAAAACTATGGATTTATGTTGCCTTTGATCCAACCAAAACTCACACTTATCTGGTTTCGCATAGAGTTGCTTCTCTCTCAGGATCTGAAGAACAATGCTAAGGTGTTCATCATGAGTCTCCTTGTCCGGAGAATATATCAGAATGTCATCAATGAAGACGACTACGAACTGATCCAAAAACGGATGAAAGATCCTATTCATATAGTCCATGAATATAGCAGGTGCATTCGTCACTCCAAACGGCATCACCAAATACTCATAATGCCCATAGCATGTTCGAAACGCTGTCTTAGGAACATCTTCTGCTTTTACTCGTATCTGGTGGTATCCTGACCGTAGATCTATATTTGAAAACACTGCCGCGCCATGCAACTGATCCATAAGATCATCTATCCTTGGAAGAGGATATCTGTTTTTAATCGTGACTTTGTTTAACTGACGAAAGTCCACACACAGCCTAGCAGTTCCATCTTTCTTCTTTACTAGCAGGACTGGAGCTCCCCACGATGACACACTAGGTTGTATAAACTTTTTCCTCATCAGCTCCTCAAGTTGGTCCTTCAAGGTTTCTAACTCTGATGGTGATATGCGATATGGTGCCATGGATATTGGTCCAGTGCCTGGAATCAGATCAATCACGAACTCGATCTCCCGAACATGTGGCAATCCAGGTACATCCTCAGGGAAAACCTCCGAAAACTCTCGAACAATAGGTACGGATTCCAATTCAAACTCATTCTCAACGTCCAAGGAAAACAGAAGCATGTAACCTTGAGCTCCTTCTTTCAAAGAAGCTCTTACCTGACTAGAAGATAAAAATCTAGAAATATCCTCCCTAAAGATTAAGGTTTTCTGAGCATAATCTATTAGGATATGGTTGAAAGATAACCAATCCATGTCTAAGATTACATCTAACTATACTAAAGGCAAACGGATCAAGTCTACAAGGAAATGTCAATTCTGAACGATGATAGGACAGTTTAAGCAAACAAAATTAACAGTCACAGGTTCAGCAGTTGGGGTAGAAACAATCAGATTATATGGCAAGGAAGAAACAGGAAAGTCTAGAATTTTTACACGATCCATCGAAATAAAAGAATGAGTTGCGCCTGAATCGGAAAGTACAGACAAGAGATTACCAGCAATGTCGCACTTACCTTGCACAAGATTAGCGGAGTTCGATGCCTCAACACCACTCATGGTATACACTATTCCCTTAACGGTTGGCTTGTTTACTCGGGCATGGTTGACAAAATGCTCCCTCTTTGGTGCACGGCACTCCTTTTCCAAGTGTCCCACGCGGTCACAGTTGTTACACTTGTAATCCTTCTTCGGGCAAGCATTGGCCAGGTGGCTCGGATCTCCACACCTGAAACATCTCCTTTCTTGGCCTTGATCGTTGTTTCTCTGGCCTCCACTTCCTGTCCCCGAAACACCGGGACGAGCTTGTTGTTATTTCTGGTTGTAGCTAGATGCCTGGTGATACGGCTTCCTCTGGTTCTGCTTCCATTTTGAATTCTGGCCTTGATTCTGGCTCTTAGGACGAACAGGTCCTCCTGCGCTTCCCTTGTTATCCCTTCCTCTGCGTATCATCTCAATTTTTCGGCACTTCTCCACTAGTGCTTGGAAGTTCCTGATCTCCAATAGCAATACTGATTCTTTAAACTCGAAGAACAGACCGGCTTCCAACTGCTCATACTTCCATTCCTCATTGGGATTGTCTTGAAAGAAATGGAAATACTTGGCAAGGGATTCAAACCTCGCCGTATACTCCCCTACTGTCTGGTCCCGCTGACTCAGCCTCATGAACTCATGCTTCTTCTCTTTCCGGGCACTATGAGGAAAGTATTTTTCTAGAAACTTGCCACGAAATACTCCCCAGTTGATTGCCTGGTGCTCAGCCTCCAACAACTGCCTGGTGCCTTTCCAACAGTACTCATCATCGTCCACTAGCTGGAACACGGAATAGGGTACCTTAGATTCCTCTAGAGTGTGTACCAGATCGAAGATCTTCTCTAGCTCCAGAATCCAAATATCAGCCTTTATTGGATCCACGTCTCCATCAAACTGCGATGGATTCTGATGTTGGAAAGTGTCCAAATGCCTTCCCTCTGCAGCTTGTTCTGCCCTCTGTTGCTCCTGTTGGTTCTGGGTAGCAACATTAGCCGTCTGAAGAGCTATGGCAGCAGCCATGTCAGCCAGCGCTTGGGCAATGAAATCCATTCCTCCGTAGCCTCGTCCACGTCCATGAGCACCTATCTGGTTCATACTGACCTCTACCACACAAGCAGTCAAATAACAGCCAGAAAAGGGATGTGAACCACGAGTTATCACACATTACCTCAAAGAAGTAATTCAAACAACATCCAGACAGAGAAAAACACAACTTCAACACAACAGACCTAAACCCAAACATTCCCGAAAGACTCGACTAGCTCTGATACCAACTAATGTGATACCCTAAAACCCGACATCACATGGTTACCCGTTGCAGAAAAGAAACCTATTTAAAACGCTGGTCGCTTTCGGAAAAATAACCTTTTATATAGGGTTACTGAAAAAGGGTACTCAATTTTATTTTATTTTTGTTAAAAGAAGTTAATAAAAGGTGATGAACACTCGGAACACGAAAATAAACATCATTCATATAAATATAATTGTCCCACTTGGGATCTTAGGTTTGATTACAAAACAAGCCTTGTAGAACCGGTCAACATACATTAAAACAGCTACTGGAGAAACAGGTAAAAAAAGAAACATCAAACCGAGGATAGGGAACTAGGTACAAGACTAAAAAGATGGCTCTAAAGGCCTAGGGACTACTGGGACAACTCCAAAAAGCCGACGAACGATCTACCACTGCCTCCTGCATGCAGAGTGACCACAGACGCTACCCCCAGACGAGATATCAGATGCTAGATCGATAACTTCACCGCCATCATCGATAGGGACGTCGTCATCTCCGAGATCCTGCAGATGGTACTCTGGCTCCTCCTCCTCGTCGTCCTCGACCTCTATCAGCTCAAGAGGTTCTTCCTCGGATCCTCCTCCACTGGATCCTCCGCAAGCGGTTCAACTGGATCAAAATGCTCATGAAGGAGACCGGTGACTTGTAAAGTATGAAGGTAGTACCATGGAGGTGGAAGTGCCACATTCCTCATCTCGACGGTATGAATCCTTCTTATGGGCACTCCGTTGGCATCCGTCTCGGTAGTCGTGATTGGTCCTCGATACGTCGTGGTCGTCGCACCCTCATGTATAGTCCAGTTCCTTGCCGTCCGGCATGATCAAACACTTCGCTCCTCGAGCTCGACTGTGCCAAGGGAACGTTCGGATCCATCTAAAAGCACGTGCATACCCGATACAAGAAGAAAAGAATAGAACATACAGATGTGCAAGAGTGAGATACCGTCATAAGACATATCCCACAACAACCATATACATGTGTTACATACATCACATAATCATATAAGCATTTAAATCATGCATATACATAACATAACAGTGTTATATCAAAGGGTCTCAAACCCGCACAGTCAACCTTTGAAAATATGCATGGCACTTTAATATCAGGCTCTAACTTAATCTCATGAGATATCAACACCGTTTTCCACTAGAGAAGAATTAGAGTTGGTCAATCTCTAGTCCATCGGGCAGTTGCCTCCATACCCTCGTGCATTTAAGGTCTCAGGACGAGCAACGTCACATGTGTCTCTGAACCGGTCACATGGACTGACTCTCAGATACCACCTTGTATCTGATATGTAAGAAAGCACGTCTGCCTGGGGAAATTCACATGAGAAAATATTTTATTCAAAAGGTTTTCTTTGTGTTCATTCTTTTTCGCTGTCGCAGCTCAAAGCTAACGACTTAATCATTATTTCCCCATCACTTGAAAACATAGAAACATAGGACACACAGTCCGAATGCTCAATCACAACGCCCGAGACCGATGCCGCAGTCAAGGGTTGTGGTCATATAAATCACTTATGCTTTTATTCATGTTTTGAACTTAACATGATAAGGACAATAGCCCACAACAACGAAATCAGAATGTCCTGTCCTCGATTTCGAGAATTGGACTCTCAGTCCAGAACATCATGAATATGACTCATGGCCCCGAATTAACACTGATCCAAGATCACGTGCGTATAACTGAATACTAGAGGCGAAGTCTCGCGTACTAGATTCTCTTTCTTAAGTACTTATTTTTTGTTCAGTGAAAATCAAATTCGAAACCAAATCCTCGATAACTTATCCAGGCTATCAGAAAGTTTCTAAAACATTTAGGAGAAAACCTTTTCTTTGAAAATCTTTTATAAAGCATCTTTGAAATACTTTTATCTTTGAAAATCCCCAATAGGATATTTCCAAATAATCTTGAAAGTTTTCACTTGAAGACACACAATTCGAAAAGGATTTTTCTCTTGTATAACAATAGTTCACCAAAACCATTTCAACATTTAAAACAAGTACTTTAAGTTAATGAGCTTTCGGAAAAGAACACCAATCATTTCATCTTCAAAGCTTATTAAGGTTTTTAATCCTTATAACAGTTGAGCACAGACACAAGTCTGTCTTAACAAACTTTCAATCAACAGTAGTATATATTCTCAGTTCAATGCTAATATCACAGTTGAAAGCAGTTCATCACATATATGCATTATAACATTTAGAACAAGCACAGTTCAACATCAGATAATAGCATAACAGTTCAAGTACATTAGATAACCAAGTAAGCTCAATCAACATATAAATATCCAGTTAAACACATACAGACATGCATACAGTTATTGAATATCTTTAGGAAATCCCTTCTTACCTCACGTCGGAGTTAAGAGTTTTGGATTTGAAAAGAAGGTTCACGAACGTCCTCGCTTGTCCGACGATGGAAGTCTAAGGTTACCAACATAAAAACATGAGTTAAAAAAAATCAACTCGAGAACACTAACCACAAGGTATAGGTTCGGTTCATACAATAAACTAGGATTAAGGGTTTCTGAAATTTATGCGACTCTTGGATTTATGATCCTTAAGTGCTAGAAGTTCATAAACAACAATCTTTTAACAAAGTTGAATTAAAAATCCCACTAAGTACTTGACTTAGGGTTTCGGCCAAGCATAGGTAAATAGGCTAGGAATTTCTAAACTTTCCAATATCTTTAGGTTAGCATCCATACATAGTAGGGAGCTTGAAACCATGATCATTTCAAAAAATGGAAAAACCAAATGTCTTAAACCATGAACTCTTAGGTTCGGCCTTAACAAGTTTGTGAGGTTAGAGATCTTTAAATCATCCAATCTTTTGGACATAGCATCCTTTAACATGAAGGAGCTCTAATCCATAATCATCTTGGAAAACAAAATAAAATAACACATCCTAGGTCAAATGTTACATTCGACCATCGTAGGAAAATAAAGCAAGAAAATATTTTAAACTTTCCAATCACTTAGACATAGCATCCTTTAACATAAGGAGCTTTTTAGTCCATGATCACTTTGGAAAACAAAACTTAACATCTTTGCCATAACCATTTAAGGTTTCGGCCTTTTCAAGAAATAGGGGTTAGAAATATTCAAACTTTCCAATCTTTTGGACTTAGCATCCTTCTATATCAAGGAGTCTTAATCCATGATCATTTTGGAAAACAAAACTTTAACACCATTGCCTTAAAACTCATTGGTTTTGGTCTTTACATAAAAATAGGGTAAAAATCTTTAAACTTTCCAATCACTTAGACATAGCATCCTTTAACATAAAGGAGCCTTGGTCCATAATCATCTCAGAAATGAAACTCAAATACAAACTCATACATGTAAAAGTTGAAACAAGATTCACCTAAACCATATACATGGTTTCGGCCTTCTTAGGAAGAAGAGGTTAGGAAACTTTGTTTTACACAACCTTTTAGTATGTGATAGTATGATTAAATACAAGAATATAGAAAGTGGTTTCAACTCAAAAGGAGTTTTCTACCATTTTTTAGAGGTTTTAGAAGTTAAAAGCACATAAAGGACATATGAAGAAAACTTTGAAACAAATGATGAAACTTTGAAAAAGAACTACATAGAAGTATTACCCTTACAAGATGAACAACTTTGATGAAGAATTCTAAGAGAAAAGCTTGATAAAAATGTAAACTTTGTAAGAGAGAAGAAGAAGAAGAAATGTAGTAAAGTGTAAATATAAGAAATGGAGGAAAGTGATGAAGTGTGGAAATGAAGAGTGTTTATACAGAGTGAGAGGAGAGGGTCACGGTTTTGGGATAGGAAGAAAGAAGAGAAGAAAGAAGGTGGGTTGCTTGTAGGGAGGATAAGGAGTTAAGGTGATGGGATTAGAGAGAGAAAGATGAAAAAGTGAGATTTTTGAAAAAAAAAACGTCATGATTCACCTTTTGAGGTGTGTCATAACCTTCACATCAAGTCACTTCATGTCACTTCATCCTCTTGATGCTCTGCTCCATTGTGTATCAGATGACTTCCCGGATCGTATTTCCCGACGATTTCGCCCGGGAAATCCCTAAGGTTTGGCCTCGAACAAGATTTTTCGAAAAACTCCAAACCCACACAAAACATCATAAAACACTAACTGTCTTGTTCACCAATTAAAATTTGGTCTCTAGCTCAGTAAACTTGTACTGGCAGTGAGAACCCAGACCGGTTTTCGTCTGAATTTTCGACCGAAAATTTCACTGTGACTTCATACGGTAAAACAACACAAGAAAATGATTTTATTTAAAATAAAATCATCCTCTGGATTTTATAAAAAATAAACACATTAAAGCATGTATTTACTGATAAAGAAGCATACGAAAAATAGGGTGTTACAAATCCTATCCTATCAAAAGATAGAAGAGCACTAAACCGGATCTTATCTTATCGAAAGATAGAAGTGCACTATGCTGAGTCTTATCCTATCAAAAGATAGAAGTGTACTACACTGAGTTCTTTGCATCGGACTACCATGGACTACTGACGAATGTTAAAGGAATAGAGACAGTTATGTTAGCATAAGGATTTAGATGGCATGAGTGTAGAGGACAATATTATAATTTGAGGATGATTTCTAATTATGGGTGTTGATTGTCTGTGACATTTATTGTATGATATACTATGACTCTTTTCTGCTTTTTGATGATAGAACTATTTCTTATCCCCGATATTTTTCTGTATGTGGTACTTTTATTTATTATGGGATCGCACATGAAGACCCAATGAACGAACTGAATGTGGAAGAGTTGGATGGAACTCCCTATGAACCGGAAGCTGGAGGTCGAGCTGTGATCCATGGAGATAGAGTATAGATAGTATGGCCAGTGTGTCTTTTGGAAGTATTTTATGTGTTTCTGCTAAGTATAACTTTCTTTTAAGTATATGCTTGTGCGGGATCCTACTGAGAGGATACCCTCAACAGTGTTTTGTATTAAGTGTATATGACATATGTGTGTATGTATGATATATTTATTTTATGATGTGTTAAACTATAAGAAGTTGTATGTTTAATTAACTTAAATTTTATTTTTTTACGTATTTTAACATTAAGCGCTCGACTAAGAAATGAATTAAGAAGGCTTTAAACTAATAAAACTGTAGGGCACAATGGGGTGTCTCATTTGGTATCAGAGCAGTTCAATTCTAATCGGACTGTGACGTCTAGGATGTTGTTACTGGCTGTGTCTAGTTGAATCCACATCGGATATTGACTATGCTTAGAAGTTGGGTAGTGAGTCTCGATGCGATAGTTAACAGTTATATGACATATATATACCAGTTTTTTGTAAGATTATATGTCGTATGCCAGTATTCAAAGAGGTGGAGCTGGAAAAGGAGTTCCAGCAGCAGGACAGTAGATGACCAGACCTCAGGCCACTGAAAGAGTATTTACCGAGAGGGGAGCTGAATTCTCAATCTGGGATCTTATACAAGGTATGTATTTGATATCTGGTAGAATTTGTTTGTTTGTCTAAGTAGCATGATAGACATGAAAGTGATGAGAGTTTTGTTGAGGTATAATTGTGATTGGTAGGATGTGAACCCTTAAGATCAATATCAATGAGTAAGACGATTACTATAAGTCAAATGTTGATCGAGGTATAGTATCATTATGGAACCTAGGGCAATGATTAATGTTCGTAGTTATGATGGATTGTATGAGTTTGGGAAGAGTAAACGAAAGTGTATATAGTAATTCCACCTAACTTGAATATGAGCAGAAAATATGATTTCTGATGTAAATTGGGGTTAATAGAGAAATTCAAATTTGTTAAGTTAGATAATCCTAACGGGTGTTGTTCTTTTGATTGCAGTTTATCTTAAGGAGTGTTGAGATGTTTATTTGGAGACTTGAAATGTGTGATTTTGATATAATCTAGAATAGTGAAATACATTCTAAGAAACTAAGACTGTGATTGGATACATGAAGTAGAAAGTTAGGGTAGTATTGATTGTGATGTTAATTACGGGAGTTAGATGTTGAAATAAAGTTCTCTAGTGGATCAGTAGTAAGAAGAGGAAATGATTAAGTTTTAATTATGTCCTTCAAGGATGATAGATCAAGGTGAAATATTAAGGACAATGAGTATAATGTAGAGATGGATTGTTTCGAGGATAAATAGAACAATATAAGAATGAACTCTATTATGAAGTTACCGCTGTCACTTAGGGGTAAGACAGCGATGGGAAATGTAATGTAGGATCTTTAGAGTAATACCGATTACAAGATAGTTACTAGTTTGAGTCACGAAATTCCGAGGAAGGAATTTTTTTCTAAGTGGGGTAGTAATGTACCAGCCCGATTTTTGGATACGCTGTATTAACGGTAAAGATATATTTATATATATTTTTATCTGAGACCTAGGAAATGATTTTGGAGGAAACAAAATCATATCTAGAACCTACTTCGTGGTAGGAAACTCTGGTTAAAATTTGGGATTAAAACTCAGACGGAAACCGGTCTGCGTTTTTACTGACAGTATAATTTTATACCGGCAGAAAACCCTAAATTGACCCAAAACTGAAATTTTGTGGATCTTTTATATTTTTCCATAAGGAATTCTATTTTCCAAATTTCTGATCAGAAATAAAATATTATGTTTATTCGAACGAATTTTGGTGAAAGTTCGAACGGAAAACGGTCAGTGTTTTCACTGACAGTAAGATTTTAATGATCAGAAAACCTAATTTTGACTCGTGAACAAAATTGTTTATGTTTAAATCATATTTCCAACAAGTCTGGTTAGTTTGAAAATTTTCAATCGAAAACGAAATATTTTGCTTTTATACGGGCGTAAAACCCTAATCGGGGAACCGACGGAGTCGAGAAGGGAGGTGCAGAAACAAAACCGGACACCGGAGGAGCTGGGTCATGGGGTGAGTCACCACCATGACTCACCAAGCAATTATGAAGAATTAAATGTAAATTTAGGTGAAATGATCAAAATACCCCTAAGCTTAACCTAACTGACGTCGAGTTAAATTTCAACCATGGTTAAGGAACCAAGGTTAGTTCTTGTGGCCAACAATCAGTCACACCCTTCCTAAAATATGAGCCACATGTTTATTAACCATAGTTAGCAAAGTAACCATAGTTAAGTTAATTATTAACCATAGTTAATCATATATTAATTAAATAATCACAAAACCCATTAATCTAAAAGCTAAAAACCAAACAAGGCCTAAGATTTTCCCTATAAAAAGCCCCTCAAAACCGTGGCCTCCCATCCCCATTTCACTCTTCATCTTTTTCATTCTTCTTCTTCATTTTCTTCACAAACTCCATTATCATCTTCAAAAGCTTCAAGTGTTTCCATTGAAGAAACTTGCCAAGATCATCAAACTCCTTCTTCTACTTTCCTAACTAGAGGTAACAAGATCATCTCTTCCATTCTTAAGCTTTTGCTCTTCATATTTCATGAGTTTCCCTTTCTAGATCTAGAACTTTAATTAATTCTAGAAAATTGTAGAAAAATCATAAAAATGTGAAACCAATTGCTATGCTCTTGTTATGTCTTATATTATCATCATCTAAGAGCTTGTGATCAAAATCATTTTCATTCCTATTTTTCTCTACAAGGCCGAATCTAGTCATAAGTGAGCTAGATGAGTTTTCTTCAAAGTTTTACATAAATGATGATGGTTCTAGGCTATCTAAGGTTTATAGGTTTTAAATCTAAGAGTATGTAAAGAAAAAGAAACTTCTAACCCTATTTTTATGTCTTGGCCGAATCCAATACTAAAGGAGTTAGATGAGTTTTATTCAACTTTAACTTGGATGATGACTTGAAATAAGCTACTTGAAATCCCTAGAGTGATAATCCAAGAGCTTGCAATCAAAAATAATTTCTAGCCTATTTTACTATACATGACCGAAACCCTAACCCTAGAGGTTAGAGGATTTTGTTTCATAATTTTAAACTATTAACACTTAACTTATGTTAGTTAAAACTCTAGGATTTAGTATCTAAAAGATTGGATTAAGAAAATAACCCTAGCCTTATTTTGATGAGTTGGCCGAAACCTAGCATTAATGTGTCAAAGTGGATTTGTTTGATTAATTATAGTTATGTTGTTAGGTTGAACGAGAAACTGTTAAACTGTGGTGTGATAACGAGGAACGTCGAGTTCGGGATTTCGGTGCTAACTCAGGTGGGGGAAAGAACCAATCTACCGTCGAAATCGATAAGTAGTATATTCTAGAATAACTGTGTAGGGCGACCTAAAACCTACTAGTAGTCGAGTAATCGACAAGACCAAAATCACATTGGAAACATTTTGTGTAAAACCAATGGTGATTCGGGGATTGTAGGTTTATCGAAGTTAGGATGATTTTATCTTATCTGAGGTTGATTGAATTTATTATTATTGAATTTCTTATGTGATATTTTGTGGTATTTGAATATTTCCTGATATTGTGTGATGCATGATCTGCCTGGTTTTTAATACTATGCTTAGTTGATTTTAAGCAAGGATATATGTTGTTCGGGAGATGATTGTTTGGGTGAGAGAATGAATTGACTTAGAGGTGCCTAGCTTAATTAAGTTATCTAATGGATGAGATGTGACACAGAATGCGAGTTTAGGTTATGATTGGAGCTTGAGGTACTAGGTTGTTATTGATGCGAGATAGTGAGATTCATATAGAGGCTTTGATGCTGATACTTTTTCAGTCCATGACGCATTGATCTGATTTATCCTATCAAAAGACAGAAATGCACTATATCGAGTTCTAACCTATCAAAAGATAGAAGAGCACTAAAATGAATCCTATCCTATCAAAAGATAGAAGAGCACTATACCGGATCATATCTTATCGAAAGATGGAAGTGCACTATGCTGAGTCTTATCCTATCAAAAGATAGAAGTGTACTACACTGAGTTCTTTTCATTGGACTACCATGGACTACTGGCGAATGTTAAAGGAATAGAGATAGTTATGTTAGCATAAGGATTTAGATGGCATGAGTTGAGGGTAGAGGACAATAGTATAATTTGAGGATGATTGCTAATTATGGGTGTTGATTGTCTGTGACATTTATTGTATGATATACTATGACTCTTTTCCGATTTTTGATGATAGAACTGTTTCTTATCCCCTGTATTTTTATATATGTGGTAGTTTAATTTTATTATAGGATTGCACGTGAAGACCCAGTGAACGAACTGAATGTGGAAGAGTTGGATGGAACTCCCTATGAACCGGAAGCTGGAGGTCGAGTTGTGATCAATGGAGATAGAGTATAGATAGTATGTCCAGTGTGTCTTTTGGAAGTATTTTATGTGTTTCCGCTAAGTATAAATTTCTTTTTAAGTATATGCCTGTGAGGGATCCTACTAAGAGGATACCCTCAACAGTGTTTTGTATTAAGTGTATAAGACATATGTGTGTGTATGATATATTTATGTTATGATGTGTTAAACTATAAGAAGTTGTATGGTTAATTAACTTAAATTTTAATTTTTATGTATTTTAACGTTAAGCGCTAGACTAAGAAATGAATTAAGAAGGCTTTAAACTAATAAAACACCGGGGCACAATGAGGTGTCTCACCTTCACATTAGGTGTACTAGAGAAACTTTTTGGTACCCATTTCTTATTGGATCCTTGTGGGTTAGTGGACAGGTTATTTATGCCTTTAGGCATCCAATTAAGCTTATTTCTCATATAAATATTTTTTTCTATGATTGCACATATGAGAAACATGTCCTAACATTCCACAATAGTTACATGTTACATGCCTTTTATTTTTCATATGACGATTTTCATACCCAATGATGTCGTGCGGATGCACGTGCGGTTCCGGCAAGTGTACCGGACTGTCGTCAAGTAATAAAAGATATCGAACCCACAGAGACTATGTTCTCGAATCGCAATCGGTTTTCGAATCGATTAGTTCTGGACTTTTTTAGAGGTTTTGAAATTGGTTTTTGAATTGAAAGATAGATGAGCAGAGAACAATTAAAACAGAAAAGAGATGTTTTTGGGGTTTTCGATTTAAATGGATTCCTAGGGATTTGGGTTACCTTTGAGGTTGTTTATGTTGCTAATCTGATTTACCTTTGTTGATTACCGAAATTGCCTTGAAGGCGAGTTTATCCTCTGATAGCTTAAGCTCCCTCTCGGGTTACAAAAGCCGTGCCCAATTGACCCGACCCCTACTTTCGTGGTAGTCGATCCCAGATTGGACCCTTTGCGTTTCGTGACAACTCGTTGCTCCTCGAGGGACGGCTTCTAACTTTCATGATTTCAGTCCCAAGTCTGACTTCTATAGGTCCGACATCCAAGTTCACCGCTAGGTTCCTCCTTGAAATGTCTCGGTCATGCAAATAACCTAAGTTCACCGCTAGGTTCCTCCTTGGATCATTCACATCTCACAAACTAGTGGCTGTCGGGCTTTACGAGTGAATCACCCTAGAAATCCTAAGTTCACCGCTAGGTTCCTCCTTAGAACGTCTATGTCACGCAAATAACGGTTGCCGAAATTTATGAGTGATTTACACACTAGAAATCAGATCTAAAGCAAATCATAATTAACAAAGAGTTTACATCAAATTTACATCATAAACAAACTTGGGCAGAGCCCTAATCCCTAGAAACTATGCTACTACTCACGTCTTGCCATGGAGATGACAAGCATGATTACAAATAGCATGAAAATACAAAAATCAGAAAAGAGAAGAGAAGAGGAGAAGAGAGATCTAAGCCTAGAGTAGTAGCCCCTAATGTGTTGTTGTATATTTCGATCCTTCCATCTCTGATGCCTTGGTCCATATTTATAGAATTGGGGAAGTTAGAGTCCCAAACCAACTCAAAATCTGATCTATTTCGGTTTCTTCAGGTCCAAGTAATGCGCGTCACGGCCGTGATGGCCATCACGGCCAGGCCGTGACGGTCTCTGCCTCTGGCTGCTTTGCAAAATTCAAATTCTCGCGACGCGAGATATGACTCGCGACGCGAGTCCTCAGCTTCATGGCCCGTGAAGAATATCACGGCTAGGCCGTGATGTGCTCTGACTTGTGTTGGTTTTGGGTCACGGCCGTGATGGCTATCACGGCCAGGCCGGCGTGACGAGACTCGACTTCACCTTTCTTCTTTTTCAGTTTTGCTATCATGGCCGTGATGGGCATCACGGCTAGGCCGTGATGGGCATCACGGCTAGGCCGTGATGGGCTCTGTTTGGCTCATTTTCTTCAGTTTTAAAGCTCCATCTTCATCCAAACTTCATCATGGTTGATCTTGAGCAATTTACCCTTAATATCTGCAAAACAACACACGAAAACCGCCTTACCCGTTCCAAAGTAAAATTAACCTAAAATCTAATAAAAATATGCCTAAACTACATGAAAATGCATGCAAAATGATAGACAAAGATGATGTGGAATCACACTCATCAAATCACCCCAAGCTTAAAACTTTGCTTGTCCTCAAGCAATTACTCAGGCCATAAGATATAAATCATTCAAAGCATGGATAGTGAACCAAGAACCCTAGAAGCTAATCCAAGTAATAGGCATTTTTAATAAGCACTCAAGAGATAATCAATTTCTAGTCCAATTAGAAGCTTAGGTTCTTCAAGTTCATATCCTCACTGATTTGGGCACTCATCTCACCTCACTCAAGTGTTTTAGGGTTTATGACAATTCACTCCATTTCCTCAAGGAAAGTATTTTACCATAGGCTTGACTATTAACCAAATCTCTACTTTATTTATGAAAACACTTAAGAATCAAGAGGTCTTTTCCTTTGGTTGTAATGTGGCCATGGGATTTATTGTAAGGTGGGAAAATCAAGGAAAAGGAATTTCAAGAAGGCTAGACAGATTATCAAACATTACAAAGCATGACACCTTCTAAAATACCCCTTTTTGGGCTTTGGTTTACTTTTCCACCTTTCTTCCTTCATTTATTTTTTTTTTTTCTTTTTCTTTTCATTTCTCACTTTCTTTGTCATCCCCTTCTCCATTTTTTTCTGTTTATTTCATTTTTATTTGTTTGGAGAAGGGGAGATTTATAGCTCAAGAGAAATTACTTTCTAGCTTTTTCTTCCCATACTTTTTCCAACTACCATTTTGCCCTTTTTGTAATACTTTAAAAGGTGCCATACCAAACATTATTTATCAAATTAATTCATGGTACCAAGAAAAGTATTTTTTTTCTTTAGGCTCAAAATTGGGCAACTAAGGGGTAGCATTTATCATTCAAAGCTCGGGAGGCCGGAAAAATACCTAGTGCCTCCATCATTTCCAAGAATGTTTTCAGAAATTTTTAAGTTTTGAAATGGTTTCAAGTCAAGTTCTAGAAAATACAGTCCATGAGGAATTAAATCACTCTATCACAAGAAATGGGGTAGATTTAGTGAATACCCCTTTTGGCTCAAAATCTTACATTTAGTAGTTCAAAAATCAGTGAGGTACACAAGTTTAAGGAACCACATGCTAATTATCAACTATCAAATGACTATCTCAAGAAATTTCATTTTTAGCCATATCACAAGAATAATGAAAAATTGGGTTCAAAATTCACTATCTCAATTCATTTGGCTCCAAGTTCTCTCAATCGGATGCATGTTCTAAGTGAGAGGCAATCTAAAGAATGTGATCATACCAATCTATGCCTATGTGAATGCAATATGAATGCAACAATGCAAATGCAAAAATAAATACCCCCACCCCAAGCTTGATTACTTACATTGTCTCCAATGTAAATAATCAAGTCGGAGAGAGGAGAAAAAATGGAACAACTTACCGAGTCGGTAGCGGGTGTTGGCTTCACATTCCAGTCAAAACTTGGGTAGAAATTTTATCACGGCCGTGAGGCTCATCACGGCTAGGCCGTGATCGTTTCTGGTCCTCAGGAGTTGCCTTGTCACGGCCGTGATCTACATCACGGCTAGGCCGTGATGCTCTCTGGCTTTGGCATCCTACTCATCACGCCCGTGATGGTTGTCACGGCTAGGCCGTGATCCTTTCTGTGCTCTTGTTTAGTTCATCACGGCCGTGACCACTGTCACGGCCAGGGCGTGATGGCCTCTGACTTTATCTTTTTTTATGCTCTTCTTCTCTTTCTCAACCTGAAAACACTAGACAAACCTATTAATGATATTTTTGCCTCTTGATCTTCTCAAATTATTCAAGAGGTTAAATCAAAAACAAAAGGGAAAGAAAACTTGGGTTGCCTCCCAAGAAGCGCTTATTTATGGTCTTAAGCTTGACCATACTTCCTTAAATCAACCGGGGTCGGCTGGGCGTAGAAGTGCAGGCACACTCCTCTTCCAAGGAACTCCTTCAAAAAGCCGTTTCTGTTCATACGGCCAGTAACGCTTCCGCTTTGCTCTTTTCTCTCGGAGCTTCCTAGCCTTCCTTCCTCCCGGCGGAAGTTTTGTTTCTGCATGGACAGCAATCCCGACTTCACCACTGGGTGCATCTTCAACCATGCGTATCTTTGGGGTTGCTTCCATGCTGAGTTCTTTCTCTACCGCTGGAGTCTTTACATCAATTCTGCACACATGGCTCTCAAAAGGAGGGTTGTTACAAGAGTTAATCAACTGAAAATTTACCCTACCTTCCTCTACATTTAGAGAGAGTTTGCCATTCCTTACGTCTATTACCGCTCCAGCGGTTGCCAAAAATGGCCTTCCTAAAATGATGGGGAATTTAGAATTCCCTTTCATGTCCAATACCAGGAAGTCGGTAGGGATGAGAATTTTCCCTACCTTTATAGGAACATTCTCTAGTATGCCTAGAGGAGTCCTAGTTGAGCCATCCGCAAATTGTAAGGGGAATTTGAATGGTCTCAACTCTTTGCTTCCCAACCTTTCCATGATAGTGAGGGACATCAAGCTCGTGCTAGCCCCTAAGTCACATAAGGCTGGGTCTATTTCCACATTTTCAATCGAGCAAGCGATGGAGAAACTACCCGGGTCTTTCAGTTTAGTAGGCATTTTAGTCTCTACATCTACTTGCTTTTTCCTGACCAACCTCTGTGGGAAAGGTATCGGGGGTTGGTACGGTGGTGGAGGGACATATTTCGGTTCTGGTTCTTCTTTTTCGCTTGTGTCCTCCTCCGGGTCCACGTCCATTTCAGCTACCCCCACCCCAAGCTTATCATCCCTCAAGTGTATGACATTGCAATGCTCATTGGGATTTGCTTCGGGTTGCCCCGGGAATGTACCCTTAGGTCTCGAGTACGTGCTGGTTTGTTGGGCAATTTGTGTTTCTAGCATCTTGTTATGAGTTGCTAAGTTGTCTACCTTAGATGCTAGATCTTTTATTGCCTCACTCACTGCCCTTCCTTGTTGTCTAAACTCCTCATTCTGTTTTGTCTGAGTTTCGACAAAACTTTCAAATAAAGTCTCGAGTTTAGATCTTTGTACCTGAGGATACCCCGGTGCTGCTCTCTTATTACCTTGACCCTCTTGGAACTCATGGTTAAGCGTGTTGCTGTAGTTGCCGTAGGAGAGGTAAGGGTTGTTTCTTCTTTGGTTGTAGGGATTTGGGGGAGCATAGTTGGGCAGCTTCGGGTTCGTATCATAGTAGTTGTTACAAGAGTTCACTTGTTCACCCGAAGCGCCGGATCCATGTGGGCATCCCATCATGTCATGTCCCTGCATTCCACAAATCTCACAAACAAGGTTAGTAGCACCTAATGCACTCACATTAGCTCTCTCAAGCCGATCAAAACGTTTATTAAGTGAGTCTATCTTTGACATAATAAGATCTGTGCTATTTACCTCAAACTTACCCCCCGAAATCTTGTTCGGGTTATTACCTCTTTCGGATCCCCATTGGTGGTAGTTGGTGGCGACATTCTCGATGATATTGAATGCCTCAGTGAGAGGCCTATTCATAAACGCTCCACCGGCTGCAGAATCTAGTGACACCTTCGAAGAGTAGTCCAATCCGTTATAGAAGGTGTGCACTATTAACCACCTCTCGAGTCCGTGATGTGGGCACGACTCCAGCAGTCCCTTGTATCGATCCCAAGCTTCCGATAATGATTCTCCATCTTTTTGGAAGAAGCCGGTGATCTGGGTTCTTATGTAGGCCGTCTTGGATGGAGGGAAGAATTTCTCCAAGAACGCCTACTCCAGTTGGTCCCAAGTAGTCAAAGTGTTAGCGGGGATTTGCTTAAGCCAGGCCTTCGCCTTTCCAGTGAGAGACGAGGGGAACAGTCTCAAACGTACAACATCGACTGAGGCTCCATTAATCCTGATTGCATCGGTGAACTCTAAGAATGTCTCTATATGATCGGTCGGGTCCTCCGAAGGCAATCCTCCGAATTGATGTTGCCTAATCATGTTGATTAGCATGGGCGGTATGGTATAGTTTTCCGCCTCAATCTCTGGCCTTGCAATCCCAGTTCGCAAGCCTCTCGCATTTGGGGCTGCGTAGTCCTTCAAAGGCCTTGTATCCGGTTGATTCGCCATGTGTGGAACGGGACTCAACCTTTCTCCCTCTCTTTGTTGTCTTCTACGTCTGTGGAAGGTCCTCTCGATCTCCGGATCAATCTCACTAAGGCTCCCAAGACTTATGGATCTTTGCATATAACTCACAGAGAGATGGATACAATAGAATGTTTTTGATTTTTTTTTTTTTTAATTTATATTTCAGAAATAAAAATCAAACAAAAAGAAAAGGTCCAGAAAAATCAATTCAAAATTTGAATTGAGATTCGAAAAGGCACAGTCCCCGGCAACGGCGCCAAAAACTTGATGTCGTGCGGATGCACGTGCGGTTCCGGCAAGTGTACCGGACTGTCGTCAAGTAATAAAAGATATCGAACCCACAGAGACTGTGTTCTCGAATCGCAATCGGTTTTCGAATCGATTAGTTCTGGACTTTTTTAGAGGTTTTGAAATTGGTTTTTGAATTGAAAGATAGATGAGCAGAGAACAATTAAAACAGAAAAGAGATGTTTTTGGGGTTTTCGATTTAAATGGATTCCTAGGGATTTGGGTTACCTTTGAGGTTGTTTATGTTGCTAATCTGATTTACCTTTGTTGATTACCGAAATTGCCTTGAAGGCGAGTTTATCCTCTGATAGCTTAAGCTCCCTCTCGGGTTACAAAAGCCGTGCCCAATTGACCCGACCCCTACTTTCGTGGTAGTCGATCCCAGATTGGACCCTTTGCGTTTCGTGACAACTCGTTGCTCCTCGAGGGACGGCTTCTAACTTTCGTGATTTCAGTCCCAAGTCTGACTTCTATAGGTCCGACATCCAAGTTCACCGCTAGGTTCCTCCTTGAAATGTCTCGGTCATGCAAATAACCTAAGTTCACCGCTAGGTTCCTCCTTGGATCATTCACATCTCACAAACTAGTGGCTGCCGGGCTTTACGAGTGAATCACCCTAGAAATCCTAAGTTCACCGCTAGGTTCCTCCTTAGAACGTCTATGTCACGCAAATAACGGTTGCCGAAATTTATGAGTGATTTACACACTAGAAATCAGATCTAAAGCAAATCATAATTAACAAAGAGTTTACATCAAATTTACATCATAAACAAACTTGGGCAGAGCCCTAATCCCTAGAAACTATGCTACTACTCACGTCTTGCCATGGAGATGACAAGCATGATTACAAATAGCATGAAAATACAAAAATCAGAAAAGAGAAGAGAAGAGGAGAAGAGAGATCTAAGCCTAGAGTAGTAGCCCCTAATGTGTTGTTGTATATTTCGATCCTTCCATCTCTGATGCCTTGGTCCATATTTATAGAATTGGGGAAGTTAGAGTCCCAAGCCAACTCAAAATCTGATCTATTTCGGTTTCTTCAGGTCCAAGTAATGCGCGTCACGGCCGTGATGGCCATCACGGCCAGGCCGTGACGGTCTCTGCCTCTGGCTGCTTTGCAAAATTCAAATTCTCGCGACGCGAGTCCTCAGCTTCATGGCCCGTGAAGAATATCACGGCTAGGCCGTGATGTGCTCTGACTTGTGTTGGTTTTGGGTCACGGCCGTGATGGCTATCACGGCCAGGCCGTGACAGACTCTGACTTCAGCCTTTCTTCTTTTTCAGTTTTGCTCGATCATGGCCGTGATGGGCATCACGGCTAGGCCGTGATGGGCATCACGGCTAGGCCGTGATGGGCTCTGTTTGGCTCATTTTCTTCAGTTTTAAAGCTCCATCTTCATCCAAACTTCATCATGGTTGATCTTGAGCAATTTACCCTTAATATCTGCAAAACAACACACGAAAACCGCCTTACCCGTTCCAAAGTAAAATTAACCTAAAATCTAATAAAAATATGCCTAAACTACATGAAAATGCATGCAAAATGATAGACAAAGATGATGTGGAATCACACTCATCACCCAACCATAGAACAATTATGACCTTGATGCATGTCATGTTTAACAGTTGACAAATCATAGTTGGTGTGAATTTCTTCTTTTTCATGTGGAGGTTGTACATGTGTGAAACTCTTCATTTTAGAAATTTCATGAAATAAGTCCTGAATTTTATTATCAAGAATTATGCAATTTTCATAGCATGGAAAGGATTCAAATTTCACAACATTTTCATTACAATGAAAAGTATATTCATTTTTCAATTTTTCCAAATCATTTTCGATCACTGAAATACTTTTCATGCAATGTAAATTCTTATTTTCCAGACTCGTCATTTCATCATACAAATTATTGTATGCATATAACCATTTGTCATTCAATGGATTGAGTTTAGCATCTATTACCTCCAAGTTTCTTTGAGTTGCTTGGAGAGTAGTTTCAATCTTCTTGACCAATAGTTTTTTCCTTTCATGGTCCTTCCTTTTCATGGCATGTTGTTGAGGATAACCTTCCTCCAATGAATTTTGCCATTTCCTATCATTGCTTTCAATCTCAAAGGTGTTAGTGACAAGGTAATTATAATCAAGCACATTCAGAATATCCTTGGCACAATCAAAATTTTTAATTTTCTCATAAGCATCATCGTACAAACAATTCCTAAGAATTTGCATAGCTTTGAGATTCAAGTAAAAACAGTTTTTATCAAACTCGGTCTGATTTTCTTTGGGTTTAAGAATGAGTCCATGAACTCCAATATCCCATAAGTCGACATCAATTGACTGCATAAAATTTCAATTTTCATTTTCCAATAAATGTAATTCTCACCATCAAAGAATGGTGGTTTGTCAATTTCAAAACCATACATTTTGGAAAACAATTTTTTTTAAAAGGTTGCCAAAAAGGATCTTAATTCTAAGCTGTTAAGTTACTAACCAGAGCCGAAGCTCTGATACCACTTGTTGGCCGAGGCAACCATACCCAAGAGGGGGTGAATTGGGTTTTAAATAAAAATGATAACTTTTTCAAAAAATAAAAACCCCTTTGAAACTTTAAACCGAATTAGCAGTGGATATTAAATTCTTTTCAAATTAAAACGTTGTCGCGTGCAAGTAAAAATGTTTTTGTAAATGATAAAGCAAAAGTAAAAGAGATAGGGATAAGAAGATTGACACAGGGATATATCCTGATTCAACCATAGACTACCCATGTGGCCTACGTCCAGTCCCCAAGGCAATACCACCAAGGGATTTCACTTAATCCCTAGCTTTTAAACAGGAGCATCTAGAACCTTTACAATTCTGAGAAGTCCTCACAGACCAGGGACGTACTATCCCCTAGTGACAGTCTCAAATCCCTAGCTTTTAAACAGGCGCATCTAGAACCTTTACAGTGGAATCAGACTCACTAAACACTTACAAGAGATATACCCTATCTTACAAGAATGGTAACCAAAGAAGGTTTGACTCAATCCAAATCTTACCAACAGTATGCACTCTAAATAGTGCTGATAGAAACAAGTTGAAGCCCAATACAAGAACACTTATATGGTAATAAGCTCTCTCAATATAAAAATATGATCAAGGTGTGAGAGTACTGAGAGTGATATAGAGAGAATCGTTTGACAGAGTTTTGGCACAATTAAAAATGGGGAATTCGTCAGTTCTATCCAGCCTAAGTTCCCTTTATATAGAAAATGTGATTAGCGCAACGAAATTAGGTCAAGCCCATTTTTAAAACTCATTTTTGTCACGCATTAATCGATTATTTAAATATCATAATCGATTATTTTAACTCATTTCAAAAGGCGCATCTTCAAACAGTCAAGCCATAATCGATTAGGATAATCGATTACTTGTTCTCTGTGTAAAATCCATTTGACTGTTAAAAGGCATAATCGATTACACTAATCGATTATCTATTCTGTCTTGCATTTCAAAAATATCTATTATGTCTTGCATTTCAAAAAGTCGTAATCGATTTTTCAAACATCATAATCGATTATATAATTTCGAATTCAAACTTAACGGCTAGAGATAATTAATATTAATTTAAACACATTTAATAGCCATTTAATTTGAATTATAAAACGTGATCATAATGGCATAATCGATTATTACATTTCAAATTCAAATTTCGAAAACATAGCAGCTCTATAATTAATGACTCATTTAAAGCGTATTTAAGAGCTTGCTAATTGATTATTCCTCTAATAAAATTTGAATTTGAAAAACTTAAAGGCCTAAATTGATTACTCATTTTAGTTCATTTAAATGCCATTTAAGTTTTAATTAGAAAGCTCATTTATGTGTGTGTGTGTGTGTGATCAGTTTAATTATGAGAGCTTTACTTACCATTTACATCTTTTTCTAAAACAAGCAATACAAGTAAGAAACTTTCTCTTAACCCATCTTGATTGCTTGCATGTCCTTTTACCGCTTTTTGCAGTTAGGTCCTTGGACTTTTAATCCTCCTTTTGTTAATCATCAAAACACAAGTACCTGTCAAGGCATATATCCACAGGTGAGAGTTATAGTTTAGAGAAATTGACCCAGATCTATATCAAGGAAGTTGTAAGGTTGCACGATGTGTCGCCGAGTATTGTCTCCGACCGAGATCCTAGGTTTACATCTAGATTTTGGAGACAGTTACACAATGCTTTGGGAACTAAGTTGGGGATGAGTTCAGCTTATTATCCTCAAACGGATGGACAGTCAGAGAGAACAATTTAATCATTGGAGGATCTTTTAAGAGCATGTGTGTTGGAACATATTGGCAGTTGGGATGAGTTCCTACCTTTGATTGAGTTCACATACAATAACAGTTTCCACAGCAGTATCGGGATGGCACCGTATGAGGCTTTATATGGCCGAAAGTGTAGGACTCCATTGTGTTGGTATGAGACTGGTGAGAGTCAAGTGTTGGGTCCTGATGTGGTACAGCAGACAACGGAACAAGTCAGGAAGATAAGAGAGAAAATGAAGGAAGCACGGGATAGGCAGTGGAGCTACAGTAACAATAGGAGGAGACCCTTAGAGTTCCAGGAAGGTGATCACGTGCTTTTGAGAGTCACTCCGAAAACTGGAATTGGCAGAGCTATAAAGTCTAGAAAGCTTACTCCCCGATTTATTGGATATTTTCATATTCTTCGACGGATTGGTCCAGTAGCTTACCACATAGCCTTACCACCAAACCTTTCCAGCTTTCATAATGTCTTTTACATCTCTCAATTAAGGAAATATTATCCAGATCCTTATCATGTAATTGAGCCTGAGTCTATACAACTTCGAGAGAATCTAGAATATGAGGCCTTACCAGTTAAGGTTGCAGGTATAAGTATTAAAGAACTCCACGGTAAACAGATTCCTTTGGTTAAGGTCATATGGGATGTTAGTACCGGAGATGCTACTTGGGAGCACGAGGTAGACATGAAGCAGCAGTATCCACACTTGTTTTTAGGTACGAAATTCCGAGGACGGAATTTCTTTCAAGCGGAGTAGAAATGTAACAGCCTGATTTTATGATTTGTTTTCCGTATGATGTTTAAGTGCAAGACTGGGATTATGTGGTTAATGTGTTGTTTGAGGTCTAGAAACCTTTGCACAGAAAGTACGTGATCGTTTGGAGTGAATTTGATCGAAAGCATATCTTAGATGTATGGAATACGAAATTTGGATTTAAAAATGAGATTAGGCATTTTTTAGGGTTTGGGGTTGTTTATTAGGTCTTGATGAGCCTATATCTATAATTTGGGATCAATCGGACGTCGAAATGGCTCTGAACGCGAAGAAACATTTCCTTGCCAATGGTCAACGCTCGAGCGTGGTATACCCAACGCTCCAGCACAAGGGTCGACAAGACCAGCTCTGGCGTTGACTCCACGTGTCATAAGAGGGCCTACGTGGTATCACCTGATTGATTACATGCGTGGTGGCGCTTCCAACCACCAACGCTCGAGCATGGAGGAGCCAATGCTCAAGTGTTGGAGCGCTCAAGCACTGGGGTTTCGGCGCTCAAGCATTGGCGCTGACTTAAGTGACTTAAGTCACTTAAGCCATTTTATGAAAAACAGAAGGAAGATAACGTAGAGAAACAGAGAGGGGAGTTTAGAGAGCTAAAGAGAGAGAGTTAGATAGAGAATGAGCTTTCGGTTCAGTTTTCGGCTCGATCGACTGTCCAGACGCATTTTCGAGTACGTGGTTGCGATCGTGGCAACGACGCCTTCACTATCTATCTTCTCTTTTCTTCTCTAGTGAAGGTAATCTTTACCCTTTTATGTCGAAATACCGTCGGTGTCGGTATTCGACTTATCTTTCGTTTCGGTTATCAGATTTTAATTCTGATTTCATATTAGGGTTCCTTGTAACGTACGCTTTATAATGTGATGTTCAAGTGAATTTTTGGAGGCCCGGGGACCCTTAAACTGTGTGTGGCATATTTGAGAGGAGTCGAGGAGTGTTGGTTTTGTTACGTTCAGATCATCGTACGACATATCAGGTGGGGAAAAGAAGCCATCTAACGTCGGAAATGGCGAAGTGGCATTTTTTTCAATACCTGCGTAGGGCAACCTAAACCCTACTAGGGAGCGAGTAACGGACAATATCAATATCACATTGGGGACTACTTAGTGGTACCAATGATGATATTGGAATTGTAGGTTTATCGCCATTAGGTTAAATATATTATATTGGAGGTTGACCGGTTTGACTGCTTGACTGTTTTTGGTATGCTGTTGATATTTGATGAGTGGCTAGGAATTAATTATTATTATTTGATTACTGGTTATATTTATATATTATTTTAATATATGCTGGGAATGATTGGATATGATTATATGATGGTGATTTTTGGTACTTATAGATTTTTCTAAGTGTTGATACACGATGAGTTATGGTGATGTATTTGGGGGTTCATGATAAATGTGTTCAGAAGTGTCTAACCGAGATAATTATTGTGATATTATGATGAGACTGATGAGATATGAGTATGGTTGAGGTTATCTATGAGATAGTGATGAGAGGTTAAGACACGAGGGGACGACCCGAGAGATGGTCGGTGATATTTTCATATGCATAGGGAATTTATTCCCAAGGGGTGTATTCCCGTGTTTCAGAGTATTTACAGGACCGTCCCAGACATTTATTATTTGAGTTGCAGCTATAGTTCATACATTGCATGAGCACCCTCGCGATGGTTCCAGGGTGTGCACCGACGTGTACTGTGCAACTATAGTGTCATTGCTTTGCATGTGCATTCTCACCGAGGATGAGGATGTGCACCAGGGACTCTGGAGACGTGTCACTTGATTGATTGAGATATGGATATCCGGATTGATGGTCGTAATATTACCATACACATTGCATTGCATTGCATCATGGTGAAGGGTAGAGGAAAGTAATATGTTTCGAGGATGGTTGTATATACCTATATACGGAGATATGTGGTGATGCATGTTTTGTGTGTGGTATTGATTTAAATGTTACTAAACCCTTTCCATGTTGATGTTAAATGGGTTCTTATCCTCGTTTTTCTTTCTTTTGTACTTTGTTTTCTTTACTGTTGCACTTAGACCCGGATCACACTGATGGCTTATTGGGACCATCCTTGGATGGCACAGCTGGCGGGGTTCCCCCTCACGGGGACATTTGAGCTTGAGTTCGTAGACGTAAACGGGTGGCTAGTGGACCCAGTCACTCGGTTTGCTGTTTATACAGGTCCTATCTCGGTGTCAGCTGGAGTAGGGAATGGAGCCCCATTTGGGATGGTGGGGACCTTCCGAGTGGGACAGACTTTCCTATTCCCGATTGGATTTCCAGATGAACCTTTACCGTCGATGCCTGATATGGTACCAGCTCCCGTTCCCATACCAGTTGAGGCACCAACACCAGAGCCAGTACTAGCACCGGTAACCGAGCTAGTACCTATGATTGTACCAGCCCACGAGGAGGACCAGTTGTTGCAGATATTGATCCTATCTTGCCCCAGAGGTACCCGAGTTTCCGGATGTGAGGGCAGCAGGATCTGAGTCCTCCAGGTTGTCATCCAGAGATAGTAGAGTGAATCGACGACTGTTCCAGAGGTCTTCTGAGAGGAGCACTTCTAGCGGTAGCAGAGGAGTAATGGGACTGTCGAGACTCAGGGGTGACAGCGAGGGTAGTAGTTTGTGATGGTACAGGCCAGTGCTATCCATTTAGGTATGTGTGAGGTTTTTGATGTACTTTTGAGAGGGGACTGGGGTGTTGAAAGTCGGTGAGGCATCTTCTGTCTCAATCTTTGATGTATTTTTGGTTATGTCCCAGTTTGTATATATGTGTGTGTGTGTATATATATATATATATATATATATATATATATATATATATATATGGGATCCTACTGATGGGATTCCCTGACAGTACTGGATGTTGATATATATATGTGTGTGTGTGTGTGTTGGTTATTTTATTTTAGATTTTAATTTCTTCCGCTGTTTATATAAACCTTTAACGCTAATATCACGATTAGGTTTTAATAAATTCGGGTTTTTCTTTAACGGGACATCGGGGTGTCTCGCTTTGGAATATACACTCTTTTGTGATTGTGGGTAGTGAGAGTCCATTTTCCAACTTCTATCATGGGAGTCCTCTTTGTTCTACTCAACAAATCTACAAGAGGAATTTTAAGGTGTTTTGGTATCCATACCTTTTTGGGTCCTTTCCCATTATATGTTTTAGTTTGTGAAGACTTGGCTTTTCTCTTATGAAAGCACTTGGACGTGATATGTCCAGATTTACCACAAAATGTACATGATATTTCAGAAGAAGATTTAATAGAAACTTTCAAGTTATCTGAGAGTTTATTAGATACTTTATCAGGATTCTCTTCAATGTATCCTATACCAGTCTTGTCAAAGCTAGACCTTTGACTTTCGAGAAGTTTCATCAGGTTGTTTTTGCCATTGACAAATCTAGCAAGAGCATTAGTGAGCTCTTCCACTTTCTATTGAAGCTTTAAAGCTTCTTCAGATGGTGATGTTTCAGTAATGATCTCAGCTTTAAGCATTTCTGCCTTAAGCTTTTTGTTTTCTTTGATTATTTCATCAACCTCAAGACTTTTCTGTTTATGCTCATTAGTGAGCTTCACATACTTTTTCTTAAGTTCTTTGAACTTATCAAGAATACAGTTAGATTCACTGAGAAGTTCATGATAGGCATCTTGTAAATCCTCAAATTCAGAATTTACGTCATAATCTGAGTCTGTGTCTCCAAGTAGACATTTAAACTCATCATCTGATTCCTTGTCCAAATCTTCCCAAGTGATCATCTTTTTGAGTGGTGGCATCTTATCACCAGCTGTTCTGATTGCTGCTTTCTTAGCCCTTATTTTGTTCCAGAATCTTCTCATCTTTCTGGTGGCGTTAGAAATTTCCTCATCTTCATCATCATTTTGAGAATGTTGATCTTTTAGTGTACTTGATGTTGGAAGCTTATCAACATTGTTAACAGATCTTTCTTCAGATGTTTCTTTGACAACAGCATCTTCATCATATAGTTCTTCAAGTATGTTCCAAATGTCTTTGGTTGTTTCACAGCTATTGATTTTGTCATATTCAGACCTGCTAAGAGAACAAACAAGAAGATATTTTGCTTTGGCATTAAGTTGAACCATATTTTTGTGATCTGATGTCCATCTGTTTCTTGGAATGACATTTCCACTTTCATCAGTTGTACTGTATGGTACTTGAGATTTCCCATAGATCCAAGTCGGTTGACTCAATGAACATTTTCATCTTATTTTTCCAGTACTTGTAATCATTTCCACTGAACATGGGTGGTTTGCTTAGGTATGTACTCTGATTGTACATACTATTGCTTGAACCTGCTTCACTTGCCATTCTTCAGAATCTTTTCCTCTACACTGTGAGGTGTTCAACCCAGAGGCTGAGCTCTGATACCAACTGAAATGGCATAAAACAACACTATAAAGGGATTTGAATAGTGTTTTCGAAAATCAGTTTAAGAAGCAAAAAACAAAAGGAACATACGCCTTTTTCAAAAAATTGATCAGCAGCTATTTAACACGCCCAAGTTAGTTACTAAAACAGTTAAACAAACTAAATAATAAAGTAAAGGTTAGGGAAAGAGTATACTCAGAGATTTATCCTGGTTCACCCACAAACTTTGGGCTACATCCAGTCCTTGGCTTCACCAAGTTTTAACACTATAATTGATCAAGGTTAAAGATGAGTATTATTTTCACACCTAGCCTCTCCAGGCTCAACCACAAGTATTGTTTGCACACATAGCCTCTTCAGGCTCAACAAGTATTCTTGAAACAAGCCTCTTCAGGCTCAAAGAGTTTTTAGAGTGTTTTGAAGCACAGCTTCAAGGTTACAAAGCAATTCAACCAATCTTGACACTATAGAGAGTGAATATGAACTTAGAACTTGGTGAATTGCAGATGAGTTCTTCTTCAAATGTTTTCAGAGTGAAAAGAAGATATGCGAGTGATCGTTGCTTTCAGCAATTGATTTCAAAGATGAATATTTTTATTGAGTAATATAGCTTTTCACTAATGAGTATATTTGTTTTCTCTTAGTTGCTCATCACTCTACCACTTCTTTCTTCAAGTCTTCGACGTCTTCTATTTATACTTGATCACAGAGATCTGTTGAGATGCATTCGAAGGTCTTCAGCTTTGTTGGTCATAAAATAGTCGTTCTGACTTGATAATAAATTCTTAGAAGAACGTTGGGCATTCCTTGTTGACATCTGAGTATAGCAGTCATGTTTTTCTGACTTTGGACAGCGTTCTTTCCTTATTTGTGCAACACTTAGAAAAGATAAGATAAAGTAGCTTTTCTCTTACTCATATAAGGAATGTTTTTCTGTAGCTTTGCCCTTTTGTCTTTTCTCCTTTTTCTGATCTCGATTGAAGATAATAAATATATATTAATAAACTTCTTTCAAGTTTAATTAATTATATTTCAAATCATAATTACTTTTGAATCAGAGATTAAGTGATTTCTCTATAGAGTGTTTTTCTCCTTGGAGCGTGCTTTAGTGACATAAAGGATGCTTTGGCGCTCCACACTTTCTATGCTTGTGGATGTTTGAATATCTTTTGAATACATCAAGTTATTCTGACTGAAGAGTGATTTTGACTTTGTCAGAAGCTCAGACACATTGAGAGAGATAGACGCTTCTGGAAGCATGACTTCTTGATCATGTTCTAGTCTGTAATCTTTATCCTTCTTCTTTCAACTTCCTTCAGAATATAGTGTTTGTATTCTTCGAATATTTGATCATGGATTTAACTGTTAACTTCTTCAGGTTTCTTTGTCTTCAATAAGCCCAGGCAGTCTTCTAACAGAGTTTTGTTTGATGCTTTCTTCCTTCCATTAACTTGTTTGAATGGATAAGTCATTTTCCTTTAGCTTACAGTGAAGATGACAATTGTTGAATACTTTGATTTCGTACTGCTTGCTGTTCTTTTTCATAGTTGATAAGTCCGAGAGATGCTGATATGGAATTCAGTGTGAATCAGACTTCAGACGCATTGTTCTTTAACAGCTTTGAATCCGACGCTTATATTTACGCTGTTGATCCTTTCATAACCTTTTGTTGAATTGATCTGCTAAGATAAAGTTCTTTGTCTACACAGCTCAAACCTAGCAGAGTAGTCTCCAACAGACATGCTACCCTGCCTCAAGCTCATGAACTCTCGCTCCTTCTCACTTCGAACCAACCGCGAAAAGTATTTCTCTAAGAAGCATTCTCTACAAACCTCCCATGTAATGATCCTACCCTTAACCTCAAGCAATATCCTATTGCCTCTCCACCATGACTCTGCTCTACCTGTCAGCATAAACGATGCATAGGTACCTTCCTATCCTCCCTACAATGCATAGCAGATAAGATCTTCTCCAGTTCCTATATCCACCATTCTGCTCCCTCGAGGTCATTGTCACCTCTGAACTGTGGTGGCTTGCCCGTTAGGAAAGTGGACATGCCTGCATCATTGGCCTCCTCGGCTCTCCTCTGATCTGTTGATCCTGCTGCTCTCATGTCATCTAGAGCATTTGCACGTTCTACTGCGTCTACTGTAACAATGTTGTGGCTAGCTCTCTGATAGTCTGGAGGATCTCCGCTGACTCTCCTCCACGACAAGTATGTGATCCCTCTCCATTACCATCCTCAGCAGCTCTAATGATGGCTCTACTACCACCACGTCCATATGCTCCTCTACCTTTACCACAAGCCATGATCCTGTAAAAGAAATCATTAGCTCACATTTATATGACATATAAAATTACATAGCATAAATACATAAATACTATATGCCATACAAATGTTAACTACCGTGTCCGGACACTAACCCAATTTCTAAACTTAGTCGATATCCGATGTAGATCTAACTAATATGGCTAGTACGCCCTAACCTCACATTCCAATTAGAATCAAATTGCTCTAATAACAACAAAAAGACATCCTGATGTCTTATAAAGAAAACCTAATTAACTAAGCCTTAATCGTGATATCAACGTTAAACGCATATAATAGAAAAGTGAAGATATTAAAACTTTAAAACATAAACGAATGAAGATATAAAAAATCACACACACACACACACACACAAACACACACACATACATACATACATACATACATACATACATACATACATACATACATACATACATACATAATCTGTCCTGGGGCCCATGGGTCGTTACGTGTGATTCGCAGACACGTATGGAAAATTTTCCCTCTATCTCCAATCATCGTGTGATCCTTCTAGAAGATTGCTCAAGTGACGTGTCCTTTCTTCAACCAAGGTGCTTAGACTTATAGCGCATCCGGGTTTGCAGTCCTGTTTGGGTAAATGGTTGGCCAATTTGTTCAGGTGGATACATGACTGACCTAAGTGGGTAGACGGTCGACCGACTTGGGTGTACGAGCTACCTTCATGTTCAAGTCGGTCTGGGGGCGGTATTCAACTATTCGCATTGTATGCGTGCCTTACATATTGACTTAAGTTCAGCTCGGGGTCTCCCGAGGTGGTGGGCGAAGGTGTCTTTCATATATGGTATTAGGCCCCAACATATTGAGCCTAGTTCTTTACCAGGCGGGAACAGGCGTGAGACAAAGGTGTATGGAGTTAAAAGATATAAGGTTCAAATTCCACCTCCTACTAGCATAACAAGCTCTTCTTTTTTTTTTTTACACAACAAGCTAACAACTAACACTTGTCTATAAAAAAAAAATTAATTTCAAATAAAATTAAAAATTAATTAATAACTTACTGGTCTTCTAAAACAACATATAAAATAAGATAAAAATAATTTTTTTTAAAAAACTGATAAAAGCAGAAGTAAAAAAATAAATAAATAACACACGAATAAATTTTTTCTTCTTTTTTTTTTTTAATATCCAAATTATTATTAATTAGAGGTCATGCCAAAGTTTTTTTTTATACCAAAAGAAGCTTATTTCACTTCATTGATAATAATGTTTGCAATACAAATACAAACAACAGATCATGTCAAAGTAAAGAATAATACTATTAACATTTTAAATTGTCTATCTGCATAACTTATTAAAAACATTTCATTTTAATTTTATTTTCTAAATTATCATTAATAGTAAATAATATAAATAAACAATTGAAAGTGCTAAATTTTTTTATAAATAAAATTTAGGGTGAGGAGATGATGCCCTAATCCAAGATTGAGAAAATGGTAAATAACATCAACTTAAATCAAGCGTAATTACTATGAGAAATACTTATTTCTTGTGGGTGAGAGGATATTTTTTAGTAAATAACAACCTTTAGATTTATGTAGATTCCCCCACTAGACACATATTTCATGAATTTATTTTAAGTTTAATTTCATTTTTTGTCCCTTGTTATTGGCTATGAGTGATTTTGGTCTTTATGATTTTTTTAACATATTTGCTCACTCTATTTTCTCAATGTTGCAAAAATTGGTCCTGCCGTCTAATGTCAATCAATTTTTTTAATGATTAACAAAGAGGAATATGCTCTAAGAGTATAGAACATCATCTGGTTAAGCTTCTTCTTCATCCGCCTCTCTGTTTCAACATGATTCAATCATTCTTTTATTTCATTAATGGTTTTGCTCCTCCTTTATGAAATCAATTTTTGGTTCCACCACACCAGATGATCCTTTATCACAAAAATTTAACCAAAGGTTTTATACTCTTAAAATAGTACTTCCACTTTATTTATTATCATTAAAAAATTGACCGACGTCCAACGAAATGTTTAAATTTACAGAATTAAAAAAATTAATAAAAGAAGAAAAACTTTATTATTATTATTATTATTATTATTATTATTATTGATCATTGACGTAAAAATTTCGCCCAACTTCGAAGTCGTAGTTGACTGCTCTTGTTGCGGGACACACCCACTTACACTCAAGTCTTCTAGTCAAATAACGTGCTTCACCCACGAGCCATGAGACTTCATGTGAGGATGGTGGTTCCCACGTACACCTCTGAAGTCTTAGCCCATTTTGGTATACATTTATGATTTGTTTGGTGAGGGAAAGAAAATAAGAATGAAAGAGGAGAGAGAAAGTAGATTTTGGTATTGTTCTGTGAGTGAAAGAGCGGGAAAAAAAGAGAAAGAAGTATATAATTCTCTTCCTTTATTTATTTATTTTTTTTTGCAAAAAAAGAAAAGAAAAATTACGCTGGAATTGTCGTAGGAGTATAAACTCCCTTAGCATCTAAGGGTTCGTTTGATTTGCATGGAAGTACAGTACAGAACAGAATAGGAAGAACAGTACAGAACAACTAGTTGGGTCACAACACAACTTTTTGTGCTATATGATGTTTGTTAATCGATGCACAGCACAGATGATTTTGTACAGAACAATGTAAAATTTATTAAAAAATCCTTTTTTATTTTCAAAAATAAAAACTTATTTAGTAAAAAAAAAATAAAAAAGAACTTTTGGGAAGTGTTTCCCCTAGGCTGTTATTGGAACCGGATATGCTTGCTTCTTCTTTCATATCTTTCTGTTCATCTCTTTCTTTATTTTTTCTTTTTCTAAATTTCAATCTCTTCTCTTCTAGTTTTGCTCATAATAATCTTTAAATTATAAGGAAAAAAACAAATGGTTAAAAGAAACGAGAACTTTCTCCAGATCTGGCTCATTCACCGGGGAGTAAAAATGGTGGTAGAGCTGTGTGGGTTGTGGCCGCACGAGATGGGAAGAAAGGTTTCAGGCGTTCACGAGGCCACGTTTTGGAGTAGCAAAGGCACAATCAGATCTGGGTTGCAGGCAGATTTGGTGCACAATCAGCGGAGAAGGAAGTTCAGTGGGTTAGACGTGGGTTTAGTGGAAGATGAAAACGTGACAGAGTGAGGGGATGGGAATGATAATTTAGTCATTTTATTTATATTGTACCTAGGACAACTTTTTGTCCCTTGGTTCACGAGGCCACGTTTTGGAGTAGCAAAGGCACAATCAGATCTGGGTTGCAGGCAGATTTGGTGCACAATCAGCGGAGAAGGAAGTTCAGTGGATTAGACGTGGGTTTAGTGGAAGATGAAAACGTGACAGAGTGAGGGGATGGGAATGATAATTTAGTCATTTTATTTATATTGTACCTAGGACAACTTTTTGTCCCTTCGTTAACTGAGTAACAAAGTTTTAAATTTTTGTCCTGTCCATTGTCTTGTTTTTGTACTGTCCCATAAATCAATTTTAAAATCAAACATGTAACAAGACATGTTATCCTATACTATCCTTTAAAAAATTACAAATCAAATGGACTCTAACAGCAGCACCTGACCAATACCATTAGGTGGGCTCTCATGAAGTATCAAATTGGAACCTGAGTCACAATTGTTAAACAATCTGTACTTCTATTTACTTCTCTATAATCATTAGAAATTTTAACAGTCCAATCTCTCCTTGCAAAAGCTAGCTTTCGAATACGATTTGATCAAACTCCAACCTCTTCTGCTTCCATTTCTACCATTAATTATACATTGCACAATCGCAGAAGAGTCCATCTGAAGCTCAATTTTATTTGGTTGAAAATAATGATAAGAGAAAAATAGTCTTATTTCTTAGAAGACAATAATACCCCTGAAAAAAGTTATTAACAAAATAATAATAAATATTATTTAAATAAATTATTAAATTTATTAACAAATTATTTAAATTTGTTAAAAAAATTCGTAAATTATATATTTAAATAATATTTACATTTTGTTAAGAAAATATTAATTTAAATTATTTGATAATGTCCGGCTCCACCCATATTATCAAATACCAACTGAGAAAAAATCCAAGGGGTTGATTTAGTGGAGTATGACAGGAACTCGTATCTGACAGGGTGCAGGTTCGAGCCTCCACTAGTCTCCTTGGGGGAAGGTAAATGTAAATCTCTTTATAAGTGTTCATACCCGAAGGTATTCCCTACCTAAAAAAAATACCAACTGAGAAAAAAAATTTGAAAAGTCTATACTTTTCGTATTTTGCTCCCAATCTCACGTTGGAAGATAAGGGGGAATAACAAAATATTGGAGCTTTCTCTTGCGAATTTCTCCTCATTTCTGCGAAGAAATAAAAAAAAAAAGTATGTGGGGTCCATGGGTTTTTTCTGTCTCTGCTCTTTCTCTCATGCCAAACGATGGATCAAGCAACTTTCTTTGCTCGTTGTCTCTTTCATCTTTCTTTCTCCAGTAACTCTCGCGTAACAAACAGAGCATTATTGAGCTCAACTTTGTAAATAGATGGAGATCTTGACCATTGACCAAATTTTGTGTATAATAAATATATTAATTTAAATATGAGTGTATGAAATTTTGATCATTAATTAAGATAAATATGTAAATACGTGAAATTTGTAAATACAGAAAATCTGAATCATTTCTTATTGTGTAACTTATGTTCGATTTTGCACGTGAAGATTTTAAGATAAAAAATAAATTACATTTGCTTACTGAGGATAATTTTTATACTAATATACAATGTAAAATAAATTAAAAGTTAAATACGATATACATGTCACTATATATATTTACTCTCGAATAGTTTTTGTCATTCATGAATGAGATGGTGAATGAGATCAAGTATATAATGGGCTTTAAACTAGTAGCTAGTATTTATTTTCTTTTGTAGGCGAATTTGTAACCCAATTGGTATTGACTCGAGTGTTAAAATTTGGGTGTGATATTTTCTATCCTATATATCTGGCCTCCTGTGTAATTGAAAATGTAAATTTCTTCTCCTTTTAGGCAATATAATAATATAAGAGCTATTCTTGTATAAACAAAAATCTAATGATGTAAATAGAGTTTTTTTTTTGACACATAATGATGTAAATAGATGAGTGAAGTTTTAAACTTAAAATCTATTGCATATATATGTAATATTATTTATTTTATTTTTTACTACAAAATAGTAACCTGTATATTAGTCATAAAATAACTAGTTAGTGGGCGAAATTGTATTTTTCTTAGATAAAAATTCCTCCTTATTTTTTTACGTTCCTATTTTCTGTTATATGAAACATCAATTATCTTAATATTCATGTATATGAAGAGGAGAAATCGGTTTACACCAGTATAGGTTATTTTTTTGCTCACACAAAATCTCAATCATTAATTTTTATTTTCATCTAACAATAATTATAATTTGAATATTTTACACCGGTATAAACTGATCCCTCCGGATAGTACTCCAGGTTTTCAAAAGTCGTGGGCTCGTGGCTCCTTAGAGCACCAAACGTTGTGGTGGGTGTAGTTTCTATCGTGCAGTGCCGTTGGGGTTCTGGAGTCTCTGTTTAAGTGTGGTCATTTTCATATTTCAATCATGCATTAAAACAGCAGGTCCCGCGGTTGACAAATAGTTGTTCCGAGAAGTACCTTTTTTTTACCAAAAAGACGAATTTTCTAACTAAGGATGGTGCTAATTTTCATGTGCAGTTGAGAAATCCAGTCTTCAAAAATCTTGTCAACTATACGGTACCATCTTTAGGAAGCATTGCGTACTAACCTTAGTGACCCAATTGAGTAATTGACCAACAGTTACCAAAGCCATGAACTAATTTTCTTTTTCATTTGGACTAAATGACCAATCTTCTGAGACTAAATTAACCTTTTACTCGTTTTGAAGGATTACAAGGTGTTCCGACCGAACAATAAATTCGGGCAATAATGGAGAGATATTTTATTAATTTGTTTGATTGTATATAATGGTGGGGGATTGCCCCTTTTCTATTATCTAGAGAACTACATGAAAGAATATCTAAGGTTAATGGTATGTGTGAGATAGGGTGTCTTTGTGAAGAGGCAAGGCATTCTTCTTATATAACTTATTTGGTGGGCCTAATGATTTAGTCTTTAAAGATTTGGGCTCTGTCCAATTGTCCTATCCTGACTAAGGTGTCTTCTTCCTATCTTGACCGAGTTGTCTCCTACGTTGGGTCATCCACTCATTATAATTGGGTCTTTCCTGACACAAGACCAAAATGACCAAGCGTCAAAACTCGAGTAAAAACACGGTCCATATATCAGTCCCCACCTGCGTAACACATTGCACCTTGGTGTTTGGCACCGTGAAACTGAAAGACGGTGATGAAATGAGATATTTTATTTTTTTTTCTTTTTATTACAATCGAAGTATTCCAATTTTTAATCCCAAGTCCAATTTTGTATACTATTTATAAAATAGGGAAAATACATAATAGAATATTTTATTTCGTCATTTATTTTGATTTTTGCTGTGCCCATAAAATGCTACTGCAAGAAGCACACAGAAGCAAAAATAGATGTGGAGCAAAAACATTTTTATTGGAAACACAGGGAAATATATTTTATACTTTAAAAGTTAAAATAATATTGATTAAAGTATGTACCGGCCGAAAGTATAAGGTCGAGGACTTGTTAATACACTAGACTGACCGAGCTTATTCTCATAAATGGGCATTGACCCGAACTCCTCCAAAGCCGAGGACTCGTTAATGCACTTGTCAGCCGAGCATAAATGCTCGGACCTATCCCATAATAAGACCGCAGAGGAAGACACCTCGGTCCCGTGCAGTCCAGTCACACCTGACTGAGCCTGACTGAGTCAAACATCTCGCCGGTCCAAATATCCCGCCGTATAACTCGGAGTCTTATCCTTATCTTTATCTAGTTATGATAGCATTCCGATCCTAACAAATAGGATCTCAATAACAGTCCAACTCAAACTGTTACACCAAAACATCTCTATAAATAGGGGTCCAACCCCCTCACTCAGAACTACATTTTCTTTGATTCCCATTTGGATACGTAGGAGCAGAATTCCGATTCTGTCAAGCTATTCCGAAAACACTCCCACAAGAGTTTCTCCGGACGAGTATCTCTCACTTGTATTTGGACGGAACATTTGGCGCCGTCTGTGGGAATCGAAGCAAAATTTTCCCATACCACAAACAATGGTGAGGACAAGGAGCGGGAACTGCAGGAGAGAGGGGCCAGAGAATGCCAACAATGGGGATAATGGAGAACAATCCATAAACCCAGCGATGACGACCGACAATCCCATTATTCAAGAACTTCTCGCACAAGTGGCAATGCTAAGAAGGGAGAATGAGGAGATTCGTCGGCAGAACAGCCGTCGTGAACAAGAACAAAGCAGAGAAAGGTCTGCCTCTTCTCCTCATGAGAGAGAGCGTCGGACAGCTGAGAATGAAGGATCCAGAAACACACGCAGAGAAGAAGGAATCCCACAACCCCGTGTTTCTCACCATGACCGAAGAGGCGAGGAGGAATTTCCTAGGCAGGCCCCTGAACTTTCACTTCAGGCAAATAGGCCTAATGAAAGGACCGACGCGCGGAGACCGAGACATCCCTTCACTGATGCCATCATAGAGGTTCCTCTACCAGCCAACTACAAACCAATAAATATTGACAAGTATGATGGCACCTCGGACTCGGAACGTCATTTAGATGCTTTCACTACTCAAATATATCTCTTTACCGACGATGATGCTGTCATGTGTAAAGTCTTCCCTACTACTCTGAAAGATGCTGCGTTAAGCTGGTATACTCAGCTACCTCCAACATCAGTTGACTCCTTTGACACGTTTATGACTAAATTCAATGCTCAGTTTGCCACGAGCCGAGCTCATCAAAAAACCTCGGCCTCGTTGGTAAATTTTAAGCAAGAAAAAAATGAGTCTTTGCGTGATTTTATGGCCAGGTTCAGTAAAGAGAATGTCCTGATCCGGAATCTCGATGCCGATGTCGCACTACATACTATCTTGACCGGATTACGGCCTGGCCCTTTCGCCAGACACCTAGCTCGGAAGCCTCCATCCAGTATGGATGAGTTGAGGAGAAAAGCTGTCGGATTCATTAATATGGAGGAAATTGAAGAGTCTAAGAAAAGAGAAAGAACCGATGATTCTGATAGACGATAAGGGAAAGAGAAGAGGAGGACTGGAGGTGACAAGCAGAAATTCAAAAATACATCTGAGCATTTACATAGGGGGCCAAAGTATGAGCACTATACCCCCCCCCCCCCCTCAACACCAATAGAGCTCGGGTATTTGAGGAAGCCTACAACGCAAAACTTTTGCAGCTCCCCAACCGTGGCCACACGCCCCAGAATGCTGATCGACAGAAGCATTGTCGGTACCATCGTAACTACGGGCATACCACCGAGGAGTGCTGGGTCCTGCGTGACAAGATTGAAGAGTTAGTGCAAGCTGGTCATCTGAATAATTTCGTTCGGAGAAATCACAACAATGGTGAAGGGCGTGGCAGAAGTAGAAGAAGAGGAGGTGGCCAAAGCCCGGGAAGGGGCGGCGGTCGTAAAAATAATGAAAAAGCAGAAAATAGGGAAGATCAGAATGAAAGGCGGGAGGAGGATAATACTGTCTGAGGTGTAATAAACACTATTTCAGGTGGATTTGCGGGAGGAGGCACGACGAGTTCAGCTAGGAGAAAACACATGCGGGCTATTCGGGCTGTAAACTCGGTAGCTGGCAAACCCCCGAGGATTTCCCCACCGATTATTTTCTCTGATGAAGACTTCTTGGGTGTGGATCCTAATCAGGACGACCCAATGGTAATCACAGTGCAATTGGCCAACTTCTCGGTCAAGAGAACTCTCGTCGACCAGGGGAGCTCGGCTGATATCCTATATTATTCAACATTTCAGAAGCTCGGGATCCCAGAAAAATCTATTCAGCCATACGACAGTAAACTCGTCGGCTTTGCTGGGGAACAGGTGGATACCCGAGGATACATAGACCTCCTAACTACTTTGGAGATGGCAAAACGTCCAAAACTATTTTGGTCAGGTACGTGTTGGTTAATGCAGTAACATCGTACAATATCTTGATCGGGAGACCATCCTTGAACGAGTTGGGAGCCGTGGTCTCTACTCCCCACCTTACTATGAAGTTTCCTTCCAACTCGGGAGACATAATTGCTATCCGGGCTGATCAAAAAATGGCCAGACAATGCTATGCCGATAGTTTTTGTGTAAGCAAACTCAAACCTACACCTGCAGAAACACTAGACAGAGAAAAAGACAATAAGTCTGTAAATTCAATTAGTTCTGTTGAACTAGACCCGAGGATTGACATGCAAGAACAACGGCCACAACCCATCGAGGAGTTGGAGAAGTTCCAGCTTGGATCACAGCCCGATCAGTGCACTAAGCTAGGCGGTCAACTTGAGCCGAATTTAAAAAAGAAAATAAAGGAAGTACTCCGCAGCAACGCCGATTTGTTCGCTTGGACAACATTAGACATGCCGGGGATTGACCCCTATTTCTTATGCCACAAACTGGCAATCTGTCCTGAGGCAAAACCGGTAGCTCAGAGGAAAAAGAGACTTGGTGAGGAAAGGAGAAAAGTGGTGGAAGAAGAAACAACAAAGTTGGTTAAAGCCAACTTTATTCGAGAAATAGAATACACTACTTGGCTGGCCAACGTGGTTCTGGTTAAAAAAGCAAACGGCAAGTGGCGCATGTGCACCGATTATACAGACTTGAACAAGGCTTGCCCAAAGGACTCTTATCCTTTACCAAGTATTGACAAGTTGGTGGATGGTGCTTCCGGGTACAGAATTTTGAGCTTCTTGGATGCATACTCGGGGTAAAATCAGATACGAATGTATCCCCCAGACGAAGAGAAAACAGCTTTTATAACCGAAGGCTCAAACTATTGTTACCGGGTAATGCCATTCGGATTGAAAAATGCTGGGGCAACCTATCAAAGGCTCATGGACAAAGTGTTTGAAAAACAGATCGGGAGGAATATGGAGGTTTATGTGGATGATATGGTCGTACAATCCGATGAGCACAACAACCACCCGAGGGATTTGGAGGAAATTTTTCGGCAGTTGAGAAAGTACAATATGAGACTGAATCCAGAAAAGTGTGTTTTTGATGTCCAAGGTGGAAAATTCCTCGGTTTTATGTTGACACACCGGGGAATCGAGGCCAATCCTGACAAATGCCGAGATGTGATTGAGATGCGAAGCCCACAAAATGTTAAAGAAGTGCAGCGACTTGCAGGGCGGCTGGCATCATTATCTCGGTTTCTCCCCAGATCTGTAGAGAAAGCTCGGCCTTTCTTTAGATTATTGAAGAGGCCTCAAACCTTCGCGTGAACTGAGGAATGCGAGAAGGCCTTTGTCGACTTCAAGACCTTTCTGTCTTCACCGCCAATATTAACTCGACCTATCCCAGGGAAAGAGTTATATTTATACCTGTTAGCCACCGAGTACGCCATCAGTGCGGTCATTGTGCAAGAAGTAGAGAAAATGCAAATGCCGGTGTATTTCATCATCAGAGTCCTTCATGACGCTGAAACCCAGTATCAAGTCATAGAAAAGCTATTTTTGGCTCTGGTAACTGCAGCTCGGTGATTGCGTCCATATTTCCAGAGTCACCAAGTGATTGTCAAAACTAATCACCCTATTAAGCAGATTCTCAAAAAGCCCGAGTTGGCAGGACGCATGATTGCTTGGTCGGTGGAGTTATACGAGTTTGGCCTCAAGTACGAGTTGAGAGGTCCTCTGAAAGCTCAATGTATCTCCGACTTCGTAGCTGAGCTCAATCCACTGCCGATTATTGAAGATTTATGGTGGAATTTATATGTGGATGGATCCTCGAACGTCAAAGGCAGTGGAGCTGGGGTAATACTGGAGGGTCCGGGAGAGCTAATCCTAGAGCGATCATTAAAGTTTGAGTTCAAAACTTCAAACAACCAAGCTGAATACGAAGCCTTGATAGCAGGGTTAATGCTGGCTAGGTAAATGGGAGCAAAAGCTGTTAGATGCAGAAGTGATTCACAGCTGGTCACAGGACAAATCTCTGGAGACTACCAAACAAAAGAGCCTCAACTCACCAGGTATTTATGTAAAGTAAATCAGTTAATTTCCAATTTTGAGAAATTTACTATTGAACACATTCCCAGAGAAGAAAATACTCTGGCCGATCTACTGTCCAAATTGGCCAAAGACGAAGAGGAGCCAGCCAAGATAAAACAGTTATTCAGGAAACTCTCAATGAACCGAGTATTACACTAGGAGAAGTGATGGCCAATGAATCAGCTGACCGAGAATGGATGACCCCCATATGGGAATATTTATCCTCAGATACTCTGCCCCCAGATCACGCCGAGTCCAGAAAGATCAGGCTTAGAGCAAGTCATTTTGCTATTATTTCCGGAGAGTTGTATAAAAGGGGATTCTCGGTACCGATGTTAAAGTGTCTGACCAAAGTCCAGTCAAAATATGTAATGGAAGAGGTTCACAGAGGAATCTGTGGTTTTCACTGCGGGGGCAGATCAATGACCTCCAAGGTAGTCCGAGCAGGGTACTATTGGCCTACCATCCGAGAAGATTGAATCGAGTGGACGAGACAATGTGATGAATGTCAAAGATTTTCCAATGTAAGTCGTACCCCGCCTGAAGAACTTCACACATTAAACTCGCCTTGGCCCTTTGCTATGTGGGGGATGGATATACTTGGACCATTCCCCATAGCCAAAGGTCAAGTCAATTTTCTCTTGGTAGCGGTGGACTACTTTACAAAATGGATTGAAGTAGAACCTTTGGTGAAAATTACTGTCGAGAAGGTACAAATGTTTGTGTGGAAAAACCTCATCTGCAGGCTCGGAATTCCCTTCGCAATTGTCACTGATAACGGAAGGCAGTTTATAGATAAGACATTGCGAGAATTCTATGTCAATCTCGGTGTTAAACACCACGTCACATCGGTGGAACATCCCCAAACCAATGGGCAAGCCGAGGCGGCCAACAAAGTCATTCTCGGAGAGCTGAAGAAGAGAGTGGGAAAAGCCAAAGGAGCTTGGGCAGAAGAGTTGCCGAGTATTCTTTGGGCCTACCACTGCAAGCCACAATCCACTACTCAAGAAACACCCTTCAGACTGACATACGGAACAGACGCCATGATCCCAGTTGAGGTTGGTGAGCCGTCTTTTCGGCGAATGCAACATGAGTAGAGTGAGAATGAAAGCAACTTAAGGGTCGAACTTGACTTGGTGGAGGAGATCAGAGAGGAGGCTAAAATCAGGGAGGAAGCCTGCAAACGAAGAGCTACTCTGAGGTATAATTCAAAGCTAAAACCGAGGAGTTTCGTGCGCAGAGACTTGGTGCTAAGAATGAAAGGAGAAGCAAGAAGAGATCATACGGAGGGCAAGCTAGCAGCAAATTGGGGAGGACCATTCCGAGTGGTAGAAAACTTAGGAAACGGAGCATACAGGTTAGAAGAATTGTCAGGGAATCCTATCCCGAGAACTTGGAATGCTTCCCATTTGAAATTTTATTGCAGTTGATGTATATAGTCAGGTGATGTACTCTTTTTCCTACCTCGGTATTTTATCCCAAAAAAGGGTTTTGACCGAGAAGGTTTTAACGAGGCACACCGCAGACTTTCTTTTCTATCCAATAAAATAATTTATTATGAACATTGTTCTATTTTCTTATTTTTCCGATGTATTTATTCTGCGAATATTAAATTATTGAAGGCCGAGTTCGAGCCATTCAAATTTTTAAGGCCAAGTTTGAGCCTAAAGGTCGAGTTCGAGCCATTTAAATTATTAAGGCCGAGTACGAGCCATTAAATTTTTAAGGCCAAGTTTGAGCCTGAAGGCCGAGTACGAGCCATTAAATTTTTAAGGCCAAGTTTGAGCATGAAGGCCGAGTTCGAGCCATTCAAATTGTTAAGGCCAAGTTTGAGCCTAAAGGCCGAGTTCGAGCCATTTAAATTGTTAAGGCCAAGTTTGAGCCTAAAGGCCGAGTTCGAGCCATTTAAATTATTAAGGCCGAGTACGAGCCATTAAATTTTTAAGGCCAAGTTTGAGCCTGAAGGCCGAGTACGAGCCATTAAATTTTTAAGGCCAAGTTTGATCCTGAAGGCCGAGTTCGAGCCATTCAAATTGTTAAGGCCAAGTTTGAGCCTAAAGACCGAGTTCGAGCCAAATTGTTAAGGCCAAGTTTGAGCCTAAAGGCCGAGTTTGAGCCATTTAAATTGTTTAGGTCAAGTTTGAGCCTAAAGGCCGAGTTCGAGCCATTTAAATTGTTAAACAGTAAAGAAAAGCAGTGCAAACTAAGTAATTATCGAATAAGCTAAAAACGATTAATCTACTGTTCTCGGTTTCCCAACTATCATCGGTTAATATAAATTCCAAGCCCTAAGCGGATTCTAATCCCTTTTCGATTGTAGCATCAATTAACAAGCGAAATTGACACTACGAGATATATGTTCCTAATTCCGAATTAAGCAAACGGATGAAGCTCTCGTGAATTAAGCAAACACGAATGAACACACGCGAATTAAGCAAACGCGATTAAGTATAGGAACACACAATCATTGAAATAAACCAATACTTATTCTACACAATTCTGAATTAAGCAAACAGAACATATAGATTAAATATTGAAAGAGAAAAGTAATATGAATGGGAATTACATAACCTCAAGTGGCGGTGCAAACCGGTTACAGTAGATCAATCAAGGAGACTAGTTATCCATTACAAACATAAACCCTAAACCTAATTCGCAGCCGTCAACCAAAAAGAAGAAGAAAAAGAAGATATCTCAGTTCTGCCCTAAAACAGACTATAAATACAGATTCTGGGTTGCGGTAGCTCGCGAGGCGAAACATGTTTCGTGAGGCGAATCTTATGAACAGTCCTTCAGTGTTTGGATTTCTCGCGAGGCGAAACATGATTCGCGAGGCGAGCCAGAGAGGGTGACTGTTGTTGCTCGTGCTGGTCTTCAGGCTCGCGAGGCGAGTAGTCTCTCGCGAGGTGAATCTTCCAGAATTGCATTTTTCCATTGTTTTCTTCATTCCTTTGGCTCTAAGTGCTTCCCTTTTAACCTGAAAACATGAAATAGTAGTGAATGCTTTATTTGACTCTAAATCAACTAAATTAACCTAAAAATACTTTACAGACTCAAAATGTTGCTTGAGGACAATTTAATCTAATTTGGGCGAAAACGAAATATAATTAGCACAAAACCATGGTATTTCTAGTTATAAAACTAGACGAGCCAGAGGCTGATCCCATTCATATTGCTTTTCTCTTTCAATATTTAATCTATATGTTCTGTTTGCTTAATTCAGAATTGTGTAGAATAAGTATTGGTTTATTTCGATGATTGTGTGTTCCTATACTTAATCGTGTTTGCTTAATTCGCGTGTGTTCATTCATGTTTGCTTAATTCACAAGAGCTTCATCCGTTTGCTTAATTCGGAATTAGGAACATATATCTCGTAGTGTCAATTTCGCTTGTTAATTGATGCTACAATCGAAAAGGGATTAGAATCCGCTTAGGGCTTGGAATTTATATTAACCGATGATAGTTGGGAAACCGAGAACAGTAGATTAATCGTTTTTAGCTTATTCGATAATTACTTAGTTTGCACTGCTTTTCTTTACCGTTTTCTTAATTAGATTTCAGTCCAACCCCCCCCCCCCCCCCCAAAAAACTGATTTTCTGCTAATAACAATCCAAGAGTCCTTGTGAGACGATAATCGAGTTGTCGTACCTTCCCTATCTACATATTTTTGTAAACCGCGTGCTTTTTGATGCGTGCGCGACAGCGCGTCAAAGGCCGAGTTCGAGCCATTTAAATTGTAAAGGCCGAGTTTGAGCCATTTAAATTTGTAAGGCCAAGTTTGAGCCTGAAGGCCGAGTTCGAGCCATTCAAATTGTTAAGGCCAAGTTTGAGCCTAAAGGCCGAGTTCGAGCCATTTAAATTGTTATCGCCAAGTTTGAGCCTAAAGGTCGAGTTCGAGCCATTTAAATTGTTTAGGCCAAGTTTGAGCCTAAAGGCCGAGTTTGAGCCATTTAAATTGTTAAGGCCGAGTTCGAGCCATTTAAATTGTAAAGGCCGAGTTCGAGCCATTCAAATTATTAAGGCCGAGTTCGAGCCATTTAAATTATTAAGGCCGAGTACGAGCCATTAAATTGTTAAGGCCAAGTTTGAGCCTAAAAGCCGAGTTCAAGCCATTTAAATTATTAAAGCCGAGTTCGAGCCTAAGGCACAGTTCGAGCCTTGAAATCGTTAAGAGAAATCGAATACAAGCATCAATTAAAAAAAAACAAAGTTCGAATCTAAAGGCCAAATATGAGCCATGATTTTATTATGGAAACCGAGTACAGTGCTGAAATTGAAAATAAGGCCGAGCCGACCTCAAAATCCTCAGAACTGGAACAAGACCAAGTGGCCAGAACATTCTGGGCCAAGGAGTGGGAACCCAGGTATTGCTAGTAGCTCCCCCACTCGGATGCCTCGATGGACGAAGTAATCACTTCCCCCCTAAGAAAGCTGGATGGTAAGGCACTCGGCCAGCTTCGGGAGAAGAGGGTTACTACCCCTTTCTCCACTCCCGGAAACTGCTATTTTCCCAGCTAACATCCTTTTTAAAAGGGATTACATCATGAAAGAGATTCTGGATCCCATCTCCCAATTACACCCTTTTTGGCAGCTATACAGCTCAAAAAGGATGTTAACTGGGAGAGAGGAACGTCAATATTATGAAAGGAATTACTCGGGTCAAAAGAGAACGAACTTTGCTGGTCGAAAAAATGAAGAATGAAGAAGTGAAGCAAACAAACAGCCCTATTTATAAAGGGGAAGAGGCGTTGGAAAGGGGAATATGCGCTGGGAAAAGGTTTATTGAAAAGATAAATCTCGAAACTCAGCAAAAAGCAGTAATTGCATGAACCCACTGGGATTTCCAAGGCACATAACGTGTGAGCACATATATAACACGTGAATCATGCATTTCACATTTGACAACAACTATTTGTTTTTGATATGGATGACAAAATATCTCGGCCTTAGTCGAGGTCTTGTTTAAACAGTCGAGCACGCAATACAAACAACGTCGGAATATAAAAATTTCGAGGAATATCTCGGCCAAACAAATGCTATAAAAGTAAGAGGAAGTCATCAAAATGCTAGAAGATTTTTTCATTAGATTAACAAGGAGTACAAGGGGAAAACCCATTACAAGGGTATGAAAGACAAAAATACAGCTACTCGTCCCAATGACTATCTTCGGTGTCGATGTGATCCTCAGGAGAATCTTCCCCCCCCCTCCACCTCTTCTTCCTCTTCGGGAATGATGGGAACAAGTTCCCCATTTTGCACCTCCTTATTCACATCGACACCCAAGATATCAATCCCTGGGGCAAGAATTTGAACTTAAACGATGGCCTTGGCAAAAGTTGCCCGATGCTCCTCAAGGATGCAATCGGTGGCTTCTTTCAAATCCTCCTGAATCTCCAGCTTGGCCTTAGTCTCGGCACTCAAGTCGGCTTTAAGTTGTTCAATTACAACTCGAGCCTCCTTGAGCTCCTCCTCAGCACGAGCTTTCTCCTCCTCAGCTAATTTTGCTTGAGAGTTCAACTCGGAGTTCCTACCATTAAGCTCGACAATGGTAGTGCTCAAGAGATTATTGGCCTGGCCCAGCTCATCGCGCTCCGTGGAAATCCTGGCGAAATCCTCCTTCAGCTTCTCAATCGAAGCAAACTCAGCCTCCAAGTGCTGAGACTTTCTCTCAGTCTTTGTCAATTCTCGGCTACAGAAACGGGCCAGAGAAGCATCTCGGAGACAGTAGACCGAGAGGGCCTCCATGCTAGACCGAGCCCCATGCTGCTTAATCAAGCGGAGATCGGCAGGCTTCAGGAAATTCGAGTCAAAAGAAGGGAAGGGGTTGAAGTCTTCGCCCCAGAGAGACAAGGTTCCTGCTTTCAAAGAAGTGTTATACCACTTCACGTCGGCAGAAGGAGGAAGTTGCTCCTCTAGCCCTGTAGTACCCGTCTCATGCGTGGTAGGACGTTGGGGACTCGAGCGAGGAGGGGAAGGATCTTCGGCGTCGACTACTATCTCTACCCTCTTTCTTTTGTGAGGGGCGGAGGATGAAGCCCCCTTGGCAGTGGCCTTAGCAGCGGCCGAAGGAATTCTTTTCTTTTTCTTCTCGGTCGCTGAGGGATCCTCCTTCGCGGCAGATTTCAAAAGCTTAGAGAAGTCGAATTTCCCCATGATAACTGCCGGAAAGAAAAGCTGTTAGTACGAGAACACATACAAAAAAGATTTAAAAACTAAAAAGCCGGACACTTACTTTTAAAATCGGCTCTCGGAGTGGATGAAAAGGGGAGTTTCAGAAGACGTCCACAATGGAGAGGCCGAGGAAGTTTTTCTAAGATATCTATATCCCGTTTATCCTCGGCAGGAAGGGATTCGTATTCAAAACCAACGAATTTGGTTGGGGATGATTGCCAGTACAAAGGAAACCTGGCACATCCGTCTTCATCAAAAAAGAAGGAAAGGTGAGAGCCCGAGGGGCGAACTCGGAAGAAGCCGACTTTGAAGTCTTTATACGATGATGTGTATAAACTAATCAACCCTCTTCGGTTCAGCCCATTGAGTGAAATCCACCCAGTTTTATCACCAAATCTGGTTTGGTAAAAGTACATAAATTTGGGAGTAGTGAGCTCCATCTCGATGTATTTACACAGAATTTGAAAGGCTTTTAGAAAAGCCCAACTGTTGGGATGAAGCTGAGTAGGTGCGACATTCATGGTTCTCAGAACGTCACACTCAAACTCAGTAAAAGGAAGAGACACGTGCAGCTGAGAAAATAGTGTTTTATACATATATGTAAAAGGGGGCTCAAAAGGATGAGCCCTGAGGAAAACATACTCGGTACCCGAGCATGGAGAACAAATAAACTCGGATTCGTCTCCGGAGGCCGAGATAGTAATCTGGGACCGAAGACGAGTAATTGAATCCGAAGACTGATAGTTAGAAAAATAAACCCCAACTTCGCCCTTAACCCAGGTGTACCCAGGTAGGGTAATATCGGGAACAGGGTCTTTTGGAACCCTTTGGCCTCGTTTGCGAGCGGTGGGTTTGGAAATTTGGGGGGAGGGAGAACCAGACCTAGAAGGATCGGACCCAGAAGAACTAGACTCAGAAGAAGACGACCCGGAGGAGGACGGTCTTACCTGACCGACGTTTAGTTCCTGTGAAGGAACAGAAGAAGTGGAAGGAGAACCCCCAATGGGGGAAACCTCGCGCTCCACCAGAGGTGAAGTGTTTGACTCAGTGGACTCGAATAAACTCATGACCGGAACCCAGAAATAAACTTAGAAATATGAAAGAAGGAAGAAGGCTGGGCGTACCTGGAGAGCGAAAGGCAGAAAAACAAGTGCAGAAACTTGAAAGATAGAGCGGAGGAAGGTAATGGGCAAGGGGGAATAAGGTGGAGTTAGAGGAGATATTTATAGCTGCTACGGTTGATGATGAGATATGATCAACGGTCCGCATTCCTTCAAATAAAAAAGGAAAATGGGTGTGACTTTTAATTTTCCCCCTCATTAAATGAGCGCGGAACTCTAGGGTTACTCACCCATAACATGCAGCAGAAGATTGAAGGGAAATGATAACCTTCTCTGACAGGAGGAAAATTCAGTTGAAATGACGGTTTGAAATGACGGTTTGAAACACGGAAGGAAGAAAGTCCAGCAGCCGAAGCATAAGCTCGGTTTGATACTTGTAAGCTCTTTCGCTTATTTAAGCTCGGAGCTCGGGGGGCTTGTGTACTGGTCGAAAGTATAAGGCCGAGGACTTGTTAATACACTAGACTGACCGAGCTTATTCTCATAAATGGGTCTTGACCCAAACTTCTCCAAAGCCGAGGACTCGTTAATGTACTTGTCAGTCGAGCATAAATGCTCGGACCTATCCCATAATAAGACCGTAGAGGAAGACACCTCGGTCCCGTGCAGTCCAGTCACACCTGACTGAGCCTGACTGAGTCAAACATTTCGCCGGTCCAAATATCCCTCCGTATAACTCGGAGCCTTATCCTTATCTTTATCTAGTTATGGTAACATTCCGATCCTAACAAATAGGATCTCAATAACAGTCCAACTCAAATTGTTACACCAAAACATCTCTATAAATAGGGGTACAACCCCCTCACTCAGAACTACGTTTGCTTTGATTCCCATTTGGATACGTAGGAGCAGAATTCCGATTCTGTCAAGCTATTCCGAAAACACTCCCACAAGAGTTTCTCCGGACGAGTATCTCTCATTGAGGTATTTGGACGGAACAAAGTAGTGTGTATTGTTTGTGTAAAAAAATTTACAATACAATGACATCCATTAACATTTTGGTATATATATTTTTATTTTAATAATTAAAAAAGAATAAGAGATAAATAATAATAATAATATCAATTTGTTAAAATATTATCAAATGTTAATGTAAATCTCTTTCATAGTGATAGTACATACAATTTAAATTCTTTCGTTTTGTTATGAGTTAAAAAGATCACTTAACTTTTATTGAATTATAATAAAATGATTATAATAACTCTCGGGTTGAATTGATCCACACCATATGGCATATGTTAAAACGTTACACGTGTATGGAAACACTACCGGCTGCCACCAAGTACAGACGAGATTGTGATAAGGAGGAACCAACTGTGCTTGTTTGATGCCTAAAAAAAACTGTGCTTGTTTGAGATTATTATAACGCTCGCATTTCATAAACAAGAACTTGGCTTCTATGTTTTACTTTGCCCAACGTATGGTGACACCAATTTTCAGCTGGACACTAACATAACTGAACTGTCAGATTATTGAATGACGAATAATCTGTTTGATTTAGATTTTGATAGAATTGGTTTTAGAGGAATTGATTTTGATAGAATTGATTTTAAAAAAATTGATTTGAGTTTGGTAATTATATTTTAAAAGTGATGGAAAAGAATTGACTTCGTTTGGATGATATAAGTAGAATAATTTTTGATGTATAAATATAAATAATTTTGTGGGTCCCACGTCCGGAATCAATTCTACTCAACGAAAAAATTAAAAATTCTTGCTTCCATCATAATTAATTCTATCCACCCAAAAATCAATTCCTTTTGACACATTTTTACACCCAAACACACCAGTTACAACTTGGGGTTTAGTTGCCAATCGTCCGTTTCCGGTTGTAAACAAACAGGCACGAAGAAAACAATTCTGACAGCATAACATTTATGATGCTCGACTCTGAAGCCTCAATTTTTTCTTCAATAATGATAAGTTCATACAAATTTCCCAACATACTTTTGTTTACAACTGTGCGGTATTGTGCGGTAATATAGCAGGCTGTTTTTATTTTATTTTTTTTTAAAATTTAGTTTTTTTAAGAAATAAAATTTTTGATTAAGTATTTACAAATATTTAATTAATTACATATAAATATCTGATTAATTAAGTTTATTATCTGATTAATGAGTTTTTTGGTAAAGTATGTACAAACATCTGATTAATCAAGTACAAATATCTGGTTAATTCAGTTGATTACTAGTTAATGGGTTTTTTGGTTAAGTATGTGCAAATATCTGGTTAATCACGTACAAATATCTGGTTAATTCAGTTCATTATCTGGTTAACGAGTTGTTTTAGAAATAAAATTTTTGGTTAAGTATGTGCAAATATCTGGTTAATCACGTACAAATATCTGGTTAGTTCATTATCTGGTTAATGAGTTTTTTGGTTAAATACGTGCAAATATTTGGTTAATCAGGTACAAATATCTGGTTAATGAGTTTTTTGGTTAAGTATGTGCAAATATCTGGTTAATCAAGTACAAATATCTAGTTAATTCAGTTTATTATCTGGTTAATGGGTTTTTTGGTTAAGTATGTGCAAATATCTGGTTAATTAGGCATAAATATCTGGTTAATTCAATTCATTATCTGGTTAATGAGTTTTCTGGTTAAGTATGTGCAAATATCTGGTTAATCATTTACAAATATCTGGTTAATTCAGTTTATTATCTGGTTAGTGGGAATTTTTGAGAAATAATTTTTTTATTTTTTTAAAAAAAATCAAAATTTGAAAGAAAAAAAAAACACTACAATAACACTACGGTAGCATATGTTATCGATATTGTGTCAGAATATCACAACTCTTTTTTCTTAAACAAAACGGTAAATTACTCGTTATTTCTATAATTTTTTTTTACATACATATAATTTTCATTTTATATTATTATACAAACCCAGAAATTATGTTAAAAAGTCTAAATGTGTATTTATATTAAAAAAAAATAGAGGCAGAGTACTTGTTTGGGAATCTATATTAATATAAAAGTTGGATAGATAAGTTTATTATACATATATATATATATATATATATATATATATATATATATATATATATATATATATGTATATATCAGTATTAGGATTTTTTTGCCTTTTTTTTTAAAAAAAATTTAAGAAAAAAACTTTAATTTTTTGACTATTTTTTAGGCTTTTTTTTATTTATTTATAAGTTTTTACAATTTTTTTTACGTTTTCCTTAATTTTTTTATTTTTTTTAATAATATTTTTTTGATAATACTTTTTTTAAAAAAAATTTATCTTTATACACTGACAGTGTAAAGTTTTTTTATACCTGTCAACCAATCATTAATTGGCAAACTAAAAATTGTCATGTACTTATGTTTTAATTTTTATATACTTATATTTTAATGTATATATAATTTAATATTTTTTATATTTTACATATATATATATATATATATATATATATATATATATATATATTTTCCGGTTCAAACCGAATCAAAGCAAACCAATTTTAATTGGTTCGGATATTATTATTGACTTTTTAAAGTTTATAAAAAATTTTTTGTTTTAAAATAATTTTAGTGAGGAAAGGTAGCAAAGCTACCATGTTCTTCGAAAACAATTAGGGTCGTAAGACTCGAACCAATAATTCGATGAATTTGAAAATCTGAACCAACCAGTTAAATTGGTTCTTTTTTTTTTTTATGCACGGTTCGGAATTGAACCTAACACAATGATCATTAATTCGGTTATTTTGGAACCGAACCAATTACTATATTTTAATATTTATATTTATTTTAATATTCAATATATATAGCACTTTATCAATTAACAGTTTTTCTTCTAATGTTCCTGTAACAGAAGAATGAGTTGTCAACCGGTGGATTATTTTGGATTATTTAAAATTATATATTTATTTTGTAAACATATATTCTTCATAATATTTTTTTTAAAGTTTTTTTTTTCCCGAATTAGATTTTTTATAACTTACTTTTTTTAAAATTTTTATTTTATAATTGATTTTTATAAAATACTTTTTTCTAATTAATTTTATTTTTCTAATTTTTTTGAATATTTGTTTCTAATTATTATTTTCCTAAAATTTTTTTAAATATTTTTGATATACTTTTTACTAATTTTTTTTCCTAATTTACATTTTTTTATAATTTTTGTAAATATATTTTTTCCTAATTTTTTTAAATATATATTTTTTCTGATTAATTTATATTTTTTATAATTAATTTATTTTTCTATTTTGTTAAATCTATATTTCCCTATTTTTTTTTCCTAAATTTTTTTCATAAATTGTTTTCAAATTATTTTCGTTTAATTTTTATCTAATTTACTTTTTTCTCTGTTAAAATTTTTAATTTTTTTTTTATGTTTTCCTTAATTTTTAAAAAAAATTCTATTAATTTTTTTTTTGCTAATACTTTTTTTTAATATATTTGTATAAACTGATAGTGTAAAGTTTTTTTACACTGTCAACCAATCATAAATTGGAAAACGGTAAAAGTAGAGTTGTCGTGTTCTTGATGTTTTAATTTATATATATATATATTTCAGCTGAATCGAGTCAAACCAAACCAATTTTAATTGGTTCGGATATTGTTATTGACTTTTTAAAGTTTATAATTTTTTTCTAAATATTTTTAGCCAGGAAAGGTAGGAAAGCTACCATGTTCTTCGAAAAAGTTTAGGATCGTAAGACTCGAACCAATAATCCAATGAATTTAAAAATCCGAACCAACCAATTAAATTGGTTCCATTTTTTTTTTCTTTTTTATGCACGGCTCCGAATTGAACCAAACTCAATGGTCATTAATTCGGTTATTTAGGAACCGAACCAATTACTATATTTTAATATTTATATATATTTTAATATTCAATATGTATATCACTTTATCAATTAACAACTTTTCTTCTTATAACAGTAGAAAGAGTTGTCAACTAGTGGATAATTTTGGATTATTTAAATTTATTTATTTATTTTTTAAACATGTATTCTTTATAATTTTTTTTTAAAAAAATTATTATTTTACGGCTCCGAATTGAACCAAACTCAATGGTCATTAATTCGGTTATTTGTTAACCAAATCAATTACTATATTTTAATATTTATATATATTTTAATATTCAATATGTATATCACTTTATCAATTAACAACTTTTTTCTACCATTCCTATATATGAGAAGGAGTTGTCAAACAAGTGGATTATTTTGGATTATTTAAATTTATTTTATTTTTTTAAAACATATATTCTTTATAATTTTTAAAAAAAAATTAATTCTTTCCCCGAATTAGTTTTTTTCTAATTTAATTTTTTTAAAATGTTTATTTTTATAATTTATTTTTCTAAAATATTTTTGTTTTATATTTAATTTTATTTTTCAACTTTTTTTGAATATTTTTTTCTAATTTTCATTTTCCTATTTTTTTATATACTTTTCTAATTTTTTTTTTAAAAATCGAATTATATTTTTTTTCTAATTTACTTTTTTATTTTTCTAATATTAGTATTCACATAAATAGAGGCAGAGCTATTCATATTTTTGTATTTTTTCTATGTCATTGTCTTTGATTTTTCTATTTTAAATAATAAATCTATATCTATACTAATTAATAAGGGGAAATGTTGATTTTAGTGTAGCACAATGGTGCAAGCCACATGTTAAGTGATGAATTTTTTTTTCTGAAATTTGTATAGTTTTTAGTTTTATAATATTTACAAACTGGTAAAGGTACAATATTTTGGGAGTCAAACACGACAATCTCTGAATTGACATAAATAGAGGTAGAGCTATTCATATTTTCTAATCTATTTTTTCTACATCATTGCCTTTGTTTTTTCTATTTTAAATAATAAATCTATATCTATATTAATTAATAAAAGGAATTGATATTTTCTAATAAAGTGACACGTGTCAACACCACATGATTTAAGATGATTAGTTGATCATTAGTAATAATCAAATATAAACATTAACACATAGTATTACATTACGTATTGTAATATCATTTTAAAATAAAAATAATATTCAATTCTTTGCACTCAAGTTATAGATAAAATTGTTTCAAGGTTTTTGTTGATCACTTCTGTCTATAAATTAAAAAGCCTTTGAGATGAATGAGTACCACCATTATGGGTAAGAAAGAAATATTGAAAGCAATGTGTGAAATAAGTCAAGAAAATGTTTGACATAGTGGACTTAATTTGGGATAAAGGAAAAAAAAGTTTCGTACATATAAAGATACAATTCAAGTTATTAATGATAACAATATTATCAATAATGAGAGTAATTGATGACTCATGTATCGCATCGCACGAGTGCAAAAAATACTAGTAATATTTGAAGATTATATTGATAAATACTACATACTTCTCACATATGAGCTAACCCTATTAAAACTGATAGAAAAAAATACAGATTTAGATTTGAGTTTAATTGATATACATTATCAGCGTAAATATTTTTACACTGTCAACCAATCACAGTTCATGGAAAGAAAATTTTTTAAGATGATTTGGATAAAAATAAATTTTTTTTAATGATATGGCTATTTATTATTGATTGACGGTATAAAAAATCTTTATACTGACAGTGTATACCAATTAAACTCTTTATTATTGTCGTAATTATGTGTTACATAATAAATAAATTTATAATATATGAAAAGTGAAAATTGACAAACCCCAGGAAATTCAGCCTCTGGTGTATATATATTCTCACCCACTGTTGTTCCCAGAGCCAAACCATATCTTCTTTGTTCTAATCAAAGAAACACTCACTTCCAGCATGTTGAAGCTTTAGGAGTGAGGAAAATGGTGTTTTCAGTGCAACATGGTGGAGGTGGTTGGGAAAACAGCAAACTCTTCACCCACCAAGTCCTTACAGGGAGGTGGTTCATGGTGTTCTCCTCATTCATGATCATGTCAGTATCTGGAGCAAGCTACATGTTTGCCCTTTACTCCAGAGAAATCAAGTCAGTTCTGGGCTATGACCAATCCACTCTCAATCTCTTAAGCTTCTTCAAGGATTTGGGGTCTAACATAGGCATCCTTTCAGGCCTAATCAATGAGGTCACCCCTCCTTGGGTTGTCTTAACAATTGGTGGGGTTCTCAACTTTTTTGGGTACTTTATGATTTGGCTTGCTGTCTCCAAAAAAATTGCCAAGCCCCAAGTGTGGAACATGTGCTTGTACATATTCATTGGAGCCAATTCTCATTGTTCTACCAACACTGGAGCACTGGTCACCAGTGTAAAGAACTTCCCTGGCAGTAGGGGCATTGTTATAGGAATTCTGAGTGGGTATTTGGGTTTGAGTGCTGCTATCATCACTCAGCTATACTATGCCTTCTATGGAAATGACTCCAAATCTCTAATTTTGCTTATGGCATGGCTACCAACTGCTATAACTTTTGTTTTTTTACCAGTTATCAGGCACCACAGGTCAATCCAACAGCCAAATGATTCCAAAGCTTTCTATAATTTCCTCTATTTGACACTTGTCCTTGCAGGGTTCCTCATGATAATAATCATATTGCAAAAATGTCTCACCTTCACACACAGTGAGTATTATGTCACTGCTGTTGTGATGCTTCTCTTGCTCATCCTGCCCCTTGCTGTTGTTATTGCTGAAGAAAACAAGATTTGGAAAAGGAAACAACAAAACATCTATGGTGAAGACCCTCCTAAACCTCTGAATGTAACTACAGAAAAGCCAAATCTTGTGAAACCTGCCTTGGCTTCCCAAGAAGCACAGACTACCCAAAAACAAGTTTCCTGGTTGGAGAACATATTCAGGCCACCAAGTACAGGTGAAGATCACACAATACTTCAAGCCCTTTTCAGTCTTGAAATGGTGATTCTTTTCCTAGCCACAATTTGTGGACTTGGTGGAAACCTGACTGTGGTAAACAACTTAGGTCAGATTGGGACATCTTTAGGATACCCTCCACATAGCATAACCACATTTGTGTCCCTTATGGCAATTTGGATCTATCTTGGTAAAATTGTACAAGGAGTTATCTCAGAATTTATCATAACCAAATTCAAAGTACCTAGGCCTCTCATGCTCACATCAATCCTTTTATTGTCTTGTGTTGGTCACCTACTAATTGCATTCAATGTCCCAAATGGTCTCTATGCAGCCTCAATTATTATTGGGTTCTGCTTTGGGGCAACATGGCCATTACTCTTTTCCATCATATCTGAACTTTTTGGCCTTAAATATTACTCAACATTGTATAATGTTGGGTCAGTAGCAAGTCCAATTGGGTCATACTTGCTCAATGTAAGGGTTGCAGGGTATCTGTATGACAGGGAAGCCAGAAGGCAAATGGCAGCATTGGGGCTAAAGAGGAAGCCTGGGGAGGAGTTGAATTGCAATGGAGGTGAGTGCTACAGATTGGCTTTCATTATAATCACTGCAGTTAGCTTGTTTGGAGCATTTGTGTCTCTCATTTTGGTGCTAAGGACTAGAGCGTTTTATAGAAGTGACATATATAAGAAATTTACAGAGGAAGCTAGAACTGCAGAAAATGAAATGGCTGTCACTCAGAACAAAAAAGGAGAACCTGCTGCAAATGAAGGCTAGATATATTTATTTGGAAAGGAATTGGTGAATACCTTATGATTAGCATTGGAAATTTTATACAAGGAGCAACTGCTACAACAAATGCAATAGAGTGAAAACCTGTTGGTCGATAAAATTGTGAAGTAGTATCAACTTGGTCCTTAAAATAATCAAAATTCCAAAAGGGTCCCTGAATGATAAGTTACTATCAATTTGATCCCTTATTTTACTCACTTAATATCAATTAAGTCCCTGAAACTGCAAACTTAAAATCAACTTAGTCCATACGATTTTCAACGGAAGGATTAAGTTGATTACCGTTATATAATTTTAGGGATTAATTTAGAATTTCGATAATTTTAGGAACTTGGTTGATACTACTTCATAATTTCAGAGACAAAATTGGATGTTTACTCAAATGCAATATTTCGCAATAGTGGATTGGAGGTTATTGTAATGTTTTCTTTTCAATGAATTACTAGCTGTAAGATAGCGTATTCCTTTGAAATAAATATAAAGATTTTTTTTTACTTGAAAAATAAATAATTGGTCAAGTTATTTTCATATTCTATTTCGTTTTATCATTTATGTATCATTTCATAATTTAAATAAGAAAACAAGAATTTAAATCTGTAGTACAAAAGATTCTATTGATTAAAAATTATGATAAACAAGTTATTATTTCGGAGCTATGCACAGGATTATACATGCATTAATTTTACTCTAATACGTCGTTTAAATAAGGGCGTGTTTGGATTGTCGTTCTGAGGATCAAACGCTCATTCCCATCTTGGCAAGAGCCCGTTTGAGATTTTCCATCGTTGTTTGGTTTGGTGACATTCGGTCCGTTTGTTTTAGATTTTGGTAGAATTGATTTTGGAATAATTAATTTTGAAAAAACAAAGATTAAAAAAATTGATTTGTGTTTAGTAACAATATTTTAAAAGTAGGTTTAGAAGAATTGATTTTGTTTGGATGATAAAGTAAAATCACTTTTGTGATATAAATATGTAGAATTTTATGGATCCTATATCTAGAATCAATTACTTTCAACGAAAAAGTTAAAAACTTTTACTTCCACAAAAACTCAATTTTGTCCACCAAGAATCAATTATTTCTAACTGACTTTCATACATAAACATCCCAATTACTATAGCAACCAATGTTTGGGAGGTTTGAAAGGAAGTTTCAAGAGAGAACCAAACAAGTACATTGTAGTCACATTAGACGCAAGCTAGTGGTCCTAGCAAAAGCAAGAATTTATAGCGTTGGCCGTTGGGAGCACTAAAGAGTAATATATAATTTTCAAGTTACTATATTCAACAACATCAACCCTTCCTCTCAACCGACGGAGTTCCTCTCACTCTCCATTGTGGTCCCTCCAACACCAAGTAATCCCATATAGACTTTTTGTTGCCATATTTAGGCTTTTGTTTGTGTTTCTATGGTCCTTCCAACAGCATTAGGGCTTGTTCGTATTTTTGGTTGTCATAGAACTTGTAACATACTCCCTCCGATCTCTATTATAAACAAAAATTAAATAAAACATACATATTAAGATGGCTAGTTAATCCTATTTAATATTATTAATCTTATCTAAAAAATTAAGTTTGTTACATAAATTATCCTTCATCTTATTTATTAAGCTTATGTTGTTGGAAGTAAGAGTCATTGGAAATCAAAATTTGTATTAAATAAATGGTATTTTAAGAATAACGTCACTAAATTGGATAGAAATAGTTAAATTTTGCTTATATATCTGACCAAAAAGTTTGGAACTTTTTTGCATATAATAGATGTTGTTTTGGTTTCAACGACTCAAGAGGGAGGGTGAATTGAGTTTTCAAAAATATTTCCCTCTTAAAAACTTTTCACAAAACTTTTCAAATCAGAGTTGCGGATTTGTGGCCTCAGGATCTTATACAAAATCAATGAAGGGTTTATATAAAATCTTGAATAGAAGGTGATGAAGATAAGAAAGATTAATTCAGAATAGGTTTGGGTTCAAAACTCAATAATAACAAAATATAGAAACTGATTAAACCTTTAAAGATTAAGAACAAGTTATGCAAGTTTCAGATACAAGCATTAACAATCAAGAACAAACTTGCAGGTTTCAATTTCAGTATTAGTTCAGTTTCAGCAATCAAGAATGGTTTTGATCAACTCAGTTTTAAAAGCAGATAACACAGAATTGATTATAATCAGACTCAGGTTTCAATATAGTTTATACAGATCAAGAACAGAAATTATATTGAACTTTAAATATCAAAATCACAGGTTCTTGAACATAAGCAGAAAGTAAAGAGTCTGAGTTTAGAGATACCACACAACCAGATTTATCCTGGTTCAGTCACCTCCACTGTGACCTACATCCAGTCCCCACTCCACCTGCGGGATTTCACACACTAACACACAAGCTTTGCCAGGTAGCTTGAAAAACCTTTACATCACAGAGCACTCCTTCACCTCGAGATACCACACTCTTGTGAAGAGCCTCAGTGTTCTTCCTTAGGAATACCTCACCCTAATCACTCATAGAGACTCCCTCTCTCTTTACAATCAAATAAAAACGAAAAATTGATTCCTAACTCTCAATAGTCAGATAAGCAAATTGAAGCACTTATGAGTATTGAAACACTCTTTTCACAATAAGATCAAGCAAGAAGATGAATGATTTTCACAATTGATTTCGTATAAAATTTTTGATCTGGTTGTGTGATGAGTGTGATTTCACCTCATCTTTGTCCATCATTTTGCATGCATTTTCATGTAGTTTAGGCATATTTTTATTAGATTTTAGGTTAATTTTCCTTTGGAACGGGTAAGGCGGTTTTCGTGGTGTTGTTTTGCAGATATCAAGGGTAAAATGCTCAAGATCAACCATGATGAAGTTTGGATGAAGATGGAGCTTTAAAAGTGCATAAAATGAGCCAAACAGAGCCCATCACGGCCTAGCCGTGATGCCCATCACGGCCATGATCGAGCAAAACTGAAAAGGAACAAAGGCTGAAGTCGAGAGTGCATCACGGCCCAGGCGTGATAGCCATCACGGCCGTGACCCAAAACCACCACAAGTCAGAGCACATCACGGCCCAGCCGTAATTCAGAACACGGCCATGAACAGAGGGCTCGCGACGCGAGCTAAGGCTCGCCACGCGAGAGACTGAATTTTCCAGAAGAGCCAGAAACAGAGACCGTCACGGCCTGCCCGTGATGGACATCACGGCAGTGACGCGCATTACTTGGACCTGAAGAAACCGAAATAGATCAGATTTTGAGTTGGTTTGGGACTCTAACTTCCCAATTTCTATAAATAAGGATCAAGGAATGATCATAGAGATCCATCATCTATAGGATCACATCCATAACAACTAGGACTCTAGGCATAGATCTCTCTTCTCCTCTTCTCCTCTCTTCTCTGATTTTTGTATTTTCTATTATGTTGTTGATGTCGTGCGCTGCGGATGCAACGCTCTCGTGCGATTCCGGCAAGTGTACCGGACTGCCGTCAAGTAATAAAAGATATCGATCCCACAGAGACTGTGTTCTCGAATCGCAATCGGTTTTCGAATCGATTAGATCTGGACTTTTTAGATGGTTTTGGAAAAAGGATTTTGAATTCGAAATTAAAAGATAGATGAGCAGAAGATAATTAAAACAGAAAACAAATGTTTTTGGGGTTTTCGATTTAAATGGATTCCTAGGGATTTGGGTTACCTTTGAGGCCGTTTATGTTGCTAACTGATTTACCTTTGTTGATTACCGAAATTGCCTTGAAGGCGAGTTTATCCTCTGATAGCTTAAGCTCCCTCTCGGGTTACAAAAGCCGTGCCCAATTGACCCGACCCCTACTCTCGTGGTAGTCGATCCCAGATTAGACCCTTTGCGTTCCGTGACAACTCGTTGCTCCTCGAGGGAAGGCTTCTAACTCTCGTGATTTTAGTCCCAAGTCTGACTTCTATAGGTCCGACACCTAAGTTCACCGCTAGGTTCCTCCTTATAATGTCTCAGTCATGCAAATAACCTAAGTTCACCGCTAGGTTCCTCCTTAGATCATCCACATCTCACAAACCAGTGGCCGCCGGGCTTTACGAGTGAAAGAGTCTAGATATCCTAAGTTCACATCTAGGTTCCTCCTTAGAACGTCTACGTCACGCAAATAAGCGATTCTCACGAAATTTATGAGTGGTTAACATGCTAGAAATCAGATCTAAAACAATTATGAAATCAACAACGATTTTTACATCAAATCAACATCATTTACAAACCTCGGGCAGAGCCCTAGTCCCTAGAAACTAAGCTACTACTCCAGTCTTGCCATGGAGATGACAAGCTGGGTTGACAACATAATGAAAATCAGAAAAGAGAAGAGAAGAGGAGAAGAGAGATCTATGCCTAAGTCCTAGTTGTTATGGATCATCCCATCTGTCCCTGTATCTGATGCCTTGGTCCTTATTTATAGAAATGGGGAAGTTAGAGTCCCAAACCAACTCAAAATCTGATCTATTTCGGTTTCTTCAGGTCCAAGTAATGCGCGTCACGGCCGTGATGGTCTCTGCTTCTGGCACCTTTGCAAAACTCCAGTCATTCGCGACGCGAATATACTTCTCGCGACGCGAGCCTCTGTTTTGGCCCGTGATGAATTTCACGGCTGGGCCGTGATGTGCTCTGACTTGTGGTGGTTTTGGGTCACGGCCGTGATGGCTATCACGGCCAGGCCGTGATGAACTACGACTTCGACCTTTTCTTCTTTTTCAGTTTTGCTCGATCATGGCCGTGATGGGCATCACGGCTAGGCCGTGATGGGCTCTGTTTGGCTCATTTTCTTCAGTTTTAAAGCTCCAACTTCATCCAAACTTCATCATGGTTGATCTTGAGCAATTTACCCTTGATATCTGCAAAACAACACACGAAAACCGCCTTACCCGTTCCAAAGGAAAATTAACCTAAAATCTAATAAAAATATGCCTAAACTACATGAAAATGCATGTGAAATGATAGACAAAGATGATGTGGAATCACACTCATCAAATCACCCCAAGCTTAAAACTTTGCTTGTCCTCAAGCAATTACTAAGGCCATAAGATATAAATCATTCAAAGCATGGATAGTGAACCAAAAACCCTAGAAGCTAATCCAAGTAATAGGCATTTTCAATAAGCACTCAAGAGATAATCAATTTCTAGTCCAATTAGAAGCTTAGGTTCTTCAAGTTCATATCCTCACTGATTTGGGCACTCATCTCACCTCACTCAAGTGTTTTAGGGTTTATTGACAATTCACTCCATTTCCTCAAGGAAAGTATTTTACCATAGGCTTGACTATTAACCAAATCTCTACTTTATTTATGAAAACACTTAAGAATCAAGAGGTCTTTTCCTTTGGTTGTAATGTGGCCATGGGATTTATTGTTAGGTGGGAAAATCAAAGAAAGGGAATTTCAAGAAGGCTAAACAAATTATCAAACATTACAAAGTATGACACCTTCTAAAATACCTTTTGGGGGCTTAGATTTACTTTTTCCACCTTTCTTCTTTCTTTCTTTTTTTTTTTTTCATTTCTCACTTTCTTTGTCATCCCCTTCTCCATTTTTTTCTGTTTATTTCATTTTTACTTGTTTGGAGAAGGGGAGCTTTTTAGCTCAAGAGAAATATTTTCATCCCATTCTTTTTCCAACTACCATTTTGCCCTTTTTGTAATACTTTAAAAGGTGCCATACCAAACATTATTTATCAAATTAATTCATGGTACCAAGAAAAGTATTTTTTTTCTTTAGGCTCAAAATTGGGCAACTAAGGGGTAGCATTTATCATTCAAAGCTCGGGAGGCCGGGAAAATACCTAGTGCCTCAATCATTTCCAAAAATGTTTTCAAAAATTTTTAAGTTTTGAAATGGTTTCAAGTCAAGTTCTAGAAAATACAGTCCATGAGGAATTAAATCACTCTATCACAAGAAATGGGGTAGATTTAGTGAATACCCCTTTTGGCTCAAAATCTTACATTTAGTAGTTCAAAAATCAGTGAGGTACACAAGTTTAAGGAACCACATGCTAATTATCAACTATCAAATGACTATCTCAAGAATTTTTATTTTTAGCCATATCACAAGAATAATAAAAAATTGGGTTCAAAAGTCACTATCTCAATTCATTTGGCTCCAAGTTCTTACAATCGGATGCATGTTCTAAGTGAGAGGCAATCTAAAGAATGTGATCATACCAATCTAAGCCTATGTGAATGCAATATGAATGCAACAATGCAAATGCAAAAATAAATACCCCTACCCCAAGCTTGATTACTTACATTGTCTCCAATGTAAATAATCAAGTCGGAGAGAGGGGAAAAATGGAACAACTTACCGAATCAGTAGCGGGTGTTGACTCACATTCCAGTCAAAACTTGGGTGGAAATTTTATCACGGCCGTGAGGCTCATCACGGGCAGGCCGTGATCGTTTCTGGTCCTCAGGAGTTGCCCTGTCACGGCCGTGATCTACATCACGGCTAGGCCGTGATGCTCTCTGACCTTGGCATCCTACTCATCACGCCCGTGATGGTTGTCACGGCTAGGCCGTGATCCTTTCTGTGCTCTTGTTTAGTTCATCACGGCCGTGACCACTGTCACGGCCAGGGCGTGATGGCCTCTGACTTTATCTTTCTCTGCTCTTCTTCCCTTTCTCAACCTGAAAACACTAGATAAACCTATTAATGATATTTTTGCCTCTTGATCTTCTCAAATTATTCAAGAGGTTAAATCAAAAACAAAAGGAAAAAGGGAAAGAAAACTTGGGTTGCCTCCCAAGAAGCGCTTATTTTTGGTCTTAAGCTTGACCATACTCCTTAAATCAACCGGGGTCGGCTGGGCGTAGAAGTGCAGGCACACTTCTTTTCCAAGGAGCTCCTTCAAATAGCCGTTTCTGCTCATACGGCCAGCAACGCTTCCACTTTGCTCTTTTCTCTCGGAGCTTCCTAGCCTTCCTTTCTTCCGGCGGAAGTTTTGTTCCCGCATGGACAGCAATTCCAACTTCAACACTGGGTGCATCTTCAACCATGCATATCTTTGGGGTTGCTTCCATGCTAAGTTCTTTCTCTACCGCTGGAGACGTTACATCAATTCTGCACAGATGGCTCTCAAAAGGAGGGTTGTTACAAGAGTTAGTCAACTGAAAATTTACCCTACCTTCCTCTACATTTAGAGAGAGTTTGCCATTCCTTACGTCTATTAATGCTCCAGCGGTTGCCAAGAATGGCCTTCCTAAAATGATGGGGAATTTAGAATTCCATTTCATGTCCAATACCAGGAAGTCGGTAGGGATGAGAATTTTCCCTACCTTTACAGGAACATTCTCTAGTATGCCTAGAGGAGTCCTAGTTGAGCCATCCGCAATTTGTAAGGGGAATTTGAATGGTCTCAACTCTTTGCTTCCCAACCTTTCCATGATAGTGAGGGACATCAAGCTCGTGCTAGCCCCTAAGTCACATAAGGCTTGGTCTATTTGCACTTGTTCAATCGAGCAAGCGATGGAGAAACTACCCGGGTCTTTCAGTTTAGTAGGCATTTTAGTCTCTACATCTACTTGCTTTTTCCTGACCAACCTTTGTGGGAAAGGTATCGGGGGTTGGTACCGTGGTGGAGGGACATACTTCGGTTATGGCTCTTCCTTTTTGCTCGTGTCCTCCTCCGGTTCCACCTCCATTTCAGCTACCCCCACCCCAAGCTTATCATCCCTCAAGTGTATGACATTGCAATGCTCATTGGGATTTGCTTCGGGTTGCCCCGGGAATGTACCCTTAGGTCTCGAGTACGTACTGGCTTGTTGGGCAACTTGTGTTTCTAGCATCTTGTTATGAGTTGCTAAGTTGTCTACCTTAGATGCTAGATCCTTTATTGCCTCACTCACTGCCCTTCCTTGTTGTCTAAACTCCTCATTCTGTTTTGTCTGAGTTTCGACAAAACTTTCAAATAAAGTCTCGAGTTTAGATCTTTGTACCTGAGGATACCCGGTCTTGCTCTCTTATTACCTTGACCCTCTTGGAACTCATGGTTGAGCGTGTTCTTTGTAGTTGCCGTAGGAGAGGTAAGGGTTGTTTCTTCTTTGGTTGTAGGGATTTGGGGAGCATAGTTGGGCAGCTTCGGGTTCGTATCATAGTAGTTGTTACAAGAGTTCACTTGTTCACCCGGCCGCCGGATCCATGTGGGCATCCCATCATGTCATGTCCCTGCATTCCACAAATCTCACAAATAGTGTTAGTAGCACCTATTGCACTCACATTAGCTCTTTCAATCTTATCTAATCGTTTATTTAGTGAGTCAAATTTAGAAATAATCAGATCAATGCTACTTACTTCAAACTTACCCCCCCGAAATCTTGTTCGGGTTATTACCTCTTTCGGATCCCCATTGGTGGTAGTTGGTGGCGACATTCTCGATGATGTTGAATGCCTCAGTGAGAGGCCTATTCATAAACGCTCCACCGGCTGCAGAATCTAGTGACACCTTCGAAGAGTAATCCAATCCGTTATAGAAGGTGTGCACTATTAACCACCTCTCGAGTCCGTGATGTGGGCACGACTCAGCCAGTCCCTTGTATCGATCCCAAGCTTCCGATAATGATTCTCCGTCTTTTTGGAAGAAGCCGGTGATCTGGGTTCTTATGTAGGCCGTCTTGGATGGAGGGAAGAATTTCTCCAAGAACGCCTGCTCCAGTTGGTCCCAAGTGGTCAAAGTGTTAGCGGGAATTTGCTTTAGCCAGGCCTTCGCCTTTCCAGTGAGAGATGAGGGGAACAATCTCAAACGCACAACATCGACTGAGGCTCCATTAATCCTGATTGCATCGGTGAACTCTAAGAATGTTTCTATGTGATCGGTCGGGTCCTCCGAAGGCAATCCTCCGAATTGATGTTGCCTAATCATGTTGATTAGCATAGGTGGTATGGTATAGTTTTCCGCCGCAATCTCTGGCCTTGCAATCCCAGTTCGCAAGCCTCTCGCATTTGGGGCTGCGTAGTCCTTCAAAGGTTTTGTATCCGGTTGATTCGCCATGAGTGGAACAGGACTCAACCTTTCTCCCTCTCTTTGTAGTCTTCTACGTCTGTGGAAGGTCCTCTCGATCTCCGGATCAATCTCACTAAGGCTCCCAAGACTTAGGGATCTTTGCATATAAGTCACAGAGAGATGGATACAATAGAAGGAAAAGAATTTTTTTTTTGATTTTTGATTTTTGATTTTTTTTTTTTTTTTATAATTCAGAAATAAAAAGAAAAGGTCCAGAAAAATCAATTCAAAATTTGAATTGAGATTCGAAAAGGCACAGTCCCCGGCAACGGCGCCAAAAACTTGATGTCGTGCGCTGCGGATGCAACGCTCTCGTGCGATTCCGGCAAGTGTACCGGACTGCCGTCAAGTAATAAAAGATATCGATCCCACAGAGACTGTGTTCTCGAATCACAATCGGTTTTCGAATCGATTAGATCTGGACTTTTTAGATGGTTTTGGAAAAAGGATTTTGAATTCGAAATTAAAAGATAGATGAGCAGAAGATAATTAAAACAGAAAACAAATGTTTTTGGGGTTTTCGATTTAAATGGATTCCTAGGGATTTGGGTTACCTTTGAGGCCGTTTATGTTGCTAACTGATTTACCTTTGTTGATTACCGAAATTGCCTTGAAGGCGAGTTTATCCTCTGATAGCTTAAGCTCCCTCTCGGGTTACAAAAGCCGTGCCCAATTGACCCGACCCCTACTCTGGTGGTAGTCGATCCCAGATTGGACCCTTTACGTTCCGTGACAACTCGTTGCTCCTCGAGGGACAGCTTCTAACTCTCGTGATTTCAGTCCCAAGTCTGACTTCTATAGGTCCGACACCAAGTTCACCGCTAGGTTCCTCCTTATAATGTCTCAGTCATGCAAATAACCTAAGTTCACCGCTAGGTTCCTCCTTAGATCATCCACATCTCACAAACCAGTGGCCGCCGGGCTTTACGAGTGAAATACCCTAGAAATCCTAAGTTCACCGCTAGGTTCCTCCTTAGAACGTCTACGTCACGCAAATAAGCGGTTACCGAAATTTATGAGTGGTTAACATGCTAGAAATCAGATCTAAAACAATTATGAAATCAACAACGATTTTTACATCAAATCAACATCATTTACAAACCTCGGGCAGAGCCCTAGTCCCTAGAAACTAAGCTACTACTCCAGTCTTGCCATGGAGATGACAAGCTGGGTTGACAACATAATGAAAATCAGAAAAGAGAAGAGAAGAGGAGAAGAGAGATCTATGCCTAAGTCCTAGTTGTTATGGATCATCCCATCTGTCCCTGTATCTGATGCCTTGGTCCTTATTTATAGAAATGGGGAAGTTAGAGTCCCAAACCAACTCAAAATCTGATCTATTTCGGTTTCTTCAGGTCCAAGTAATGCGCGTCACGGTCGTGATGGCCATCACGGCCAGGCCGTGATGGTCTCTGCTTCTGGCACCTTTGCAAAACTCCAGTCATTCGCGACGCGAATATACTTCTCGCGACGCGAGCCTCTGTTTTGGCCCGTGATGAATTTCACGGCTGGGCCGTGATGTGCTCTGACTTGTGGTGGTTTTGGGTCACGGCCGTGATGGCTATCACGGCCAGGCCGTGATGCACTCGACTTCACCTTTCTTCTTTTTCAGTTTTGCTCGATCATGGCCGTGATGGGCATCACGGCTAGGCCGTGATGGGCATCACGGCTAGGCCGTGATGGGCTCTGTTTGGCTCATTTTCTTCAGTTTTAAAGCTCCATCTTCATCCAAACTTCATCATGGTTGATCTTGAGCAATTTACCCTTGATATCTGCAAAACAACACACGAAAACCGCCTTACCCGTTCCAAAGGAAAATTAACTTAAAATCTAATAAAAATATGCCTAAACTACATGAAAATGCATGTGAAATGATAGACAAAGATGATGTGGAATCACACTCATCAGTTGTCAACCCAGCTTGTCATCTCCATGGCAAGACTGGAGTAGTAGTTTGTTTCTAGGGATTGGGGCTCTGCCCGAGTTTTGTAAATGTTGTTGATTTGATGTAAAATCGTTGTTGATTTCGTTATTGTTTTAGATCTGATTTCTAGTGTGTTAACCACTCGTAAATTCGGCAACCGCTTATTTGCGTGACGTAGACGTTCTAAGGAGGAACCTAGCGGTGAACTTAGGATTTCTAGGGTATTTCACTCGTAAAGCCCGGCGGCCACTGGTTTGTGAGATGTGGATGATCCAAGGAGGAACCTAGCGGTGAACTTAGGTTATTTGCATGACTGAGACATTCTAAGGAGGAACCTAGCGGTGAACTTAGGTGTCGGACCTATAGAAGTCAGACTTGGGACTGAAATCACGAGAGTTAGAAGCCGTCCCTCGAGGAGCAACGAGTTGTCACTGAACGCAAAGGGTCCAATCTGGGATCGACTACCACGAGAGTAGGGTCGGGTCAATTGGGCACGGCTTTGTAACCCGAGAGGGAGCTTAAGCTATCAGAGGATAAACTCGCCTTCAAGGCAATTTCGGTAATCAACAAAGGTAAATCAGATTAGCAACATAAACAGCCTCAAAGGTAACCCAAATCCCTAGGAATCCGTCTAAATCTAAAACCCCAAAAACATTTGTTTTCTGCTCATCTATCTCTTAATTTCAAATTCAAACCTTTTCAAAATATAAAAATCCTTTTAAAACTGTCCAGATTTAATCGATTCGAAAACCGATTGCGATTCGAGAACACAGTCTCTGTGGGTTCGATATCTTTTATTACTTGACGGCAATCCGGTACACTTGCCGGAATCGCACGAGCGTCGTCGCAGCGCACATCAAGTTTTTGGCGCCGTTGCCGGGGACTGTGCCTTTTCAAATTTCAATTAGTTTTTAAATTGATTTTTCTGGACCTTTTTCTTTTTATTTGATTTTTATTTCTGAAATATTAAAAAAAAATATTAAAAAAAAATATTCAAAAAAATCAAAAAATTCTTTTCCTTCTACTGTATCCATCTCTCTGTGTGTTATATGCAAAGATCCCTAAGTCTTGGGAGCCTTAGTGAGATTGATCCGGAGATCGAGAGGACCTTCCACAGACGTAGAAGACTACAAAGAGAGGGAGAAAGGTTGAGTCCCGTTCCATTCATGGCGAATCAACCGGATACAAAACCTTTGAAGGACTACGCAGCCCCAAATGCGAGAGGCTTGCGAACTGGGATTGCAAGGCCAGAGATTGAGGCGGAGAACTATACCATACCGCCCATGTTAATCAACATGATTAGGCAACATCAATTCGGAGGATTGCCTTCGGAGGACCCGACCGATCATATAGAAACATTCTTAGAGTTCACCGACGCAATCAGGATTAATGGAGCCTCGGTCGATGTTGTGCGTTTGAGACTGTTCCCCTCATCTCTCACTGGAAAGGCGAAGGCCTGGCTTAAGCAAATCCCCACTAACACTTTGACCACTTGGGACCAACTGGAACAGGCGTTCTTGGAGAAATTCTTCCCTCCATCCAAGACGGCCTACATAAGAACCCAGATCACCGGCTTCTTCCAGAAAGACGGAGAATCATTATCGGAAGCTTGGGATCGTTACAAGGGACTGCTGGAGTCGTGCCCACATCACGGACTCGAGAGGTGGTTAATAGTGCACACCTTCTATAACGGATTGGACTACTCTTCGAAGGTGTCACTTGATTCTGCAGCCGGTGGAGCGTTTATGAATAGGCCTCTGACTGAGGCAGTCAACATCATTGAGAATGTCGCCACCAACTACCACCAATGGGGATCCGAAAGAGGTAATAACCCGAACAAGATTTCGGGGGGTAAGTTTGAGGTAAATAGCACAGATCTTATTATGTCAAAGATAGACTCACTTAATAAACGTTTTGATCGGCTGGAAAGAGCTAATGTGAGTGCATTAGGTGCTACTAACCTTGTTTGTGAGATTTGTGGAATGCAGGGACATAACATGATGGAATGCCCACATGGATCCAAGGCCGGGTGAACAAGTGAACTCTTGTCACAACTTCTACGATACGAACCCGAAGCTGCCCAACTATGCTCCCCCAAATCCCTACAACCAAAGAAGGAACAACCCTTACCTCTCCTACGGCAACTACAGCAACACGCTCAACCATGAGTTCCAAGAGGGTCAAGGTAATAAGAGAGCAGCACCGAGGTATCCTCAGGTACAAAGATCTAAACTCGAGACTTTATTTGAAAGTTTTGTTGAAACTCAGACAAAACAGAATGAGGAGTTTAGACAACAAGGAAGGGCAGTGAGTGAAGCAATAAAGGAGCTAGCATCTAAGGTAGACAACTTAGCAACTCATAACAAGATGCTAGAAACCCAGATTGCCCAACAAGCCAGCACGTACTCGAGACCTAAGGGTACATTCCCGGGGCAACCCGAAGCAAATCCCAATGAGCATTGCAATGTCATACACTTGAGGGATGATAAGCTTGGGGTGGGGGTAGCTGAAATAGAGGTGGAACCGGAGGAGGACACGAGCGAAAAAGAAGAGCCAGAACCGAAGTATGTCCCTCCACCACCTTACCAACCCCCGATACCTTTCCCACAAAGGTTGATCAGGAAAAAGCAAGTAGATGTAGATATTAAAATGCCTACTAAACTGAAAGACCCAGGTAGTTTCTCCATCTCTTGCTCGATCGAACAGGTGCAAATAGACCCAGCCTTATGTGACTTAGGGGCTAGCACGAGCTTGATGTCCCTCACTATCATGGAAAGGTTGGGAAACAAAGAGTTGAGACCATTCAAATTCCCCTTACAATTTGCGGATGGCTCAACTAGGACTCCTCTAGGCATACTAGAGAATGTTCCTGTAAAGGTAGGGAAATTCTTCATCCCTACCGACTTCCTGGTATTGGATATGAAAGGGAATTCTAAATTCCCCATCATTTTAGGAAGGCCATTCTTGGCAACCGCTGGAGCAGTAATAGACGTAAGGAATGGTAAACTCTCTCTAAATGTAGAGGAAGGTAGGGTAAATTTTCAGTTGAGTAACTCTTGTAACAACCCTCCTTTTGAGAGCCATGTGTGCAGAATTGATGTAACGTCTCCAGTGGTAAAAGAGGAACTCAACATGGAAGCAACTCCGAAGATATGCATGGCTGATGATGCACCCAGAGGTGACGAAGTTGGAGTTGCTGTCCATGCGGAAACAAAACTTCCGCCGGGAGGAAGGAAGGCTAGGAAGCTCCAAGAGAAAAGAGCGAAGCGGAAGCGTTATTGGCCGTATGAGCAGAAACGGCTTTTTGAAGGAGTTCCTTGGAAAAGAAGTGTTCCTGCACTTCTACGCCCAGCCGACCCCGGTTGATTTAAGGAAGTATGGTCAAGCTTAAGACCATAAATAAGCGCTTCTTGGGAGGCAACCCAAGTTTTCTTTCCCTTTTTCCTTTTGTTTTTGAATTAACCTCTTGAATAATTTGAGAAGATCAAGAGGCAAAAATATCATTAATAGGTTTGTCTAGTGTTTTCAGGTTGAGAAAGGGAAGAAGAGCAGAGAAAGATAAAGTCAGAGGCCATCACGCCCTGGCCGTGATAGTGGTCATCACGGCTGTGATAAGCTATACAAGAACACAGAAAGGATCACGGCCTAGCCGTGACAACCATCACGGGCGTGATGAGTAGGATGCCAAGATCAGAAAGCATCACGGCCTAGCCGTGATGTAGATCACGGCCGTGCCAGAGCAACTCCTGAGGACCAGAAACGATCACGGCCTGCCCGTGAAGAGCCTCACGGCCGTGATACTATTTCCACCCAAGTTTTGACTGGAATGTGATCCAACACCCGCTACCGACTCGGTAAGTTGTTCCATTTTTCTCCTCTCTCCGACTTGATTATTTACATTGGAGACAATGTAAGTAATCAAGCTTGGGGTAGGGGTATTTATTTTTGCATTTGCATTGTTGCATTCATATTGCATTCGCATAGGCATAGATTGGTATGATCACATTCTCTAGATTGCCCCTCACTTAGAACATGCATCCGATTGTGAGAACTTGGAGCCAAATGAATTGAGATAGTGAATTTTCGAACCCAATTTTTCATTATTCTTGTGATATGGCTAAAAATAAAAAATCATGAGATGGTCATTTGATAGTTGATAATTGGCATGTGGTTCCTTAAATTTGTGTACCTCACTGATTTTTGAACTACTAAAAGTAAGATTTTGAGCCAAAAGGGGTATTCACTAAATCTACCCCATTTCTTGTGATAGAGTGTTGTAATTCCTCTTGGACTGTATTTTCTAGAACTTGACTTGAAACCATTTTGAAACTTAAAAATTTTTGAAAACATTTTTGAAAATGATTGAGGCACTAGGTATTTTTCCGGCCTCCCGAGCTTTGAATGTTTAAATGCTACTCCTTAGTTTCCCAACTTTGAGCCTAAAAGAAAAAAAATACTTTTCTTGGTACCTTGAATTACTTTGATAAATAATGCTTGGTATGACACCTTTTAAAGTATTACAAAAAGGGTAATTTGTAGTTGGAAAAAGTATGGGATGAAAAAAAAAGTTAGAAAGTAATTTCTCTTGAGCTATAAATCTCCCCTTCTCCAAACAAATAACATGAAATAAACAAAAAAAAATGGAGAAGGGGATGACGTAAGAAAGTGAGAAATGAAAAAAAAAAAAAAAAAAAAGAAAGGTGGAAAAGTAAACCAAAACCCAAAAAGGGGTATTTTAGAAGGTGTCATGCTTTGTAATGTTTGATAATCTGTCTAGCCTTCTTGAAATTTCCTTTCCTTGATTTTCCCACCTAACAATAAATCCCATGGCCACATTACAACCAAAGGAAAAGACCTCTTGATTCTTAAGTGTTTTCATAAATAAAGTAGAGATTTAGTTAATAGTCAAGCCTATGGTAGAATACTTTCCTTGAGGAAATTGAGTGAATTGTCAATAAACCCTAAAACACTTGAGTGAGGTGTGATGAGTGCCTAAATCAGTGAGAATATGAATTTGAAGAACCTAAGCTTCTAATTGGGCTTGAACTTGATTGTCTCTTAAGTGCTTATTGAATATGCCTGTCACTTGGATTAGCTTCTAGGGTTCTTGGTTCACTATCCATGCTTTGATTGATTTATCTTATGGCCTGAGTAATTGCTTGAGGACAAGCAAAGTTTTAAGCTTGGGGTGATTTGATGAGTGTGATTTCACCTCATCTTTGTCCATCATTTTGCATGCATTTTCATGTAGTTTAGGCATATTTTTATTAGATTTTAGGTTAATTTTCCTTTGGAACGGGTAAGGCGGTTTTTGTGGTGTTATTTTGCAGATATCAAGGGTAAAATGCTCAAGATCAACCATGATGAAGTTTGGATGAAGATGGAGCTTTAAAAGTGCATAAAATGAGCCAAACAGAGCCCATCACGGCCTAGCCGTGATACCCATCACGGCCATGATCGAGCAAAACTGAAAAGGAACAAAGGCTGAAGTCAGAGTCTGTCACGGCCTAGCCGTGATAGCCATCACGGCCGTGACCCAAAACCACCACAAGTCAGAGCACATCACGGCCCAGCCGTAATTCAGAACACGGCCATGAACAGAGGGCTCGCGACGGGAGCTAAGGCTCGCCACGCGAGAGACTGAATTTTCCAGAAGAGCCAGAAACAGAGACCGTCACGGCCTGCCCATGATGGACATCACGGCCGTGACGCGCATTACTTGGACCTGAAGAAACCGAAATAGATCAGATTTTGAGTTGGTTTGGGACTCTAACTTCCCAATTTCTATAAATAAGGATCAAGGAATGATCATAGAGATCCATCATCTATAGGATCACATCCATAACAACTAGGACTCTAGGCATAGATCTCTCTTCTCCTCTTCTCCTCTCTTCTCTGATTTTTGTATTTTCTATTATGTTGTCAACCCAGCTTGTCATCTCCATGGCAAGACTGGAGTAGTAGTTTGTTTCTAGGGATTGGGGCTCTGCCCGAGTTTTGTAAATGTTGTTGATTTGATGTAAAATCGTTGTTGATTTCGTTATTGTTTTAGATCTGATTTCTAGTGTGTTAACCACTCGTAAATTCGGCAACCGCTTATTTGCGTGACGTAGACGTTCTAAGGAGGAACCTAGCGGTGAACTTAGGATTTCTAGGGTATTTCACTCGTAAAGCCCGTGACCTTTGGTTTGTGAGATGTGGATGATCCAAGGAGGAACCTAGCGGTGAACTTAGGTTATTTGCATGACTGAGACATTCTAAGGAGGAACCTAGCGGTGAACTTAGGTGTCGGACCTATAGAAGTCAGACTTGGGACTGAAATCACGAGTGTTAGAAGCCGTCCCTCGAGGAGCAACGAGTTGTCACGGAACGCAAAGGGTCCAATCTGGGATCGACTACCACGAGAGTAGGGGTCGGGTCAATTGGGCACGGCTTTTGTAACCCGAGAGGGAGCTTAAGCTATCAGAGGATAAACTCGCCTTCAAGGCAATTTCGGTAATCAACAAAGGTAAATCAGATTAGCAACATAAACAGCCTCAAAGGTAACCCAAATCCCTAGGAATCCGTCTAAATCTAAAACCCCAAAAACATTTGTTTTCTGCTCATCTATCTCTTAATTTCAAATTCAAACCTTTTCAAAATATAAAAATCCTTTTAAAACTGTCCAGATTTAATCGATTCGAAAACCGATTGCGATTCGAGAACACAGTCTCTGTGGGTTCGATATCTTTTATTACTTGACGGCAATCCGGTACACTTGCCGGAATCGCACGAGCGTCGTCGCAGCGCACATCATTGTGATTGTTCTTCAATGATGTTAAAGTGTTCCTTTGATCCCTCTATATATAGAAAACAAGTTATAATCGTTGGGATCAATCAAAACAGATTTGGATCTGATTAACAGAATCTGTTTTCTTGATTCTTGGTTCTTGAAATAAGATTCTACATCGGTTCTTATAGCACTCGCGTCCATCTTGAAAATGAGCGCGTCCATCATAAAAATAACCGCGTCCATCTAGCCATTAAGATTTTGCATCGGACGAGCTAGTAGACGAGCTCCATATGCCATGTCATTGGACGGAGCTTCTTATTAAGAACTTAGCAAGTCCAAAGGCTTGAGTGCACGAGCGCTTCTGTCACCTTAATGGACGAGCACTTTTATCACTTCAGTGGACGAGCGCTTCTATTACTTCAATGTTGGACGAGCGCTTCTATTACTTCAGTGTTAGACGAGCGCTTCTTATGACTTGTGTTGGACGAGCGCTTCTTTATGAAATCTTATTTCCAAAAATCATTTTCATTAACGAAAACTTATTCCTTTTAATGCGGGTTATGAAAATTGATTTTCTTCATACATCTTTTCAAATGAGCTATTTGTGAATAAGATATTTCATCTCTTACAAATCATCTAAGACTTAAATCTAATTTCTCCTTCAAGCTCTTGTCTTGATGATTCCTTGATCTTTGTCTTTGCTCTTTGATTCCTTCAAGTTCTTCCTTGAATATTCTCCTTTAATTGCTCACTGAACTTGTTGATTACTGCTTGATACCTGCCTTTGCAATTTGACACTAAAACACTTGCATACACATTAAGTTGTATTTGTCATATATCAAAATCTCTAAGTCATTGAGTCTAACAATAGAGACCGCAGAGAGTAGGGATTAAAGGCACTCATAAAAGCAACCCACAATGTTACAAAAATACCACTTAAAAAATATCACAATTATATTTGAACACCAAATTTGATGTATTTGGCTTTTTGATATATTTTTGGAATGCGTGTATATAAAAAAGATAAAAAAAAAAAGTAATGAAATAGAGATAAAGATATACGGTATCACATATGGTGTTCGAAATTAGATGTTCAAATATCATAACTCAAAAAAAAATTATCGAAACTCTTTATTATTAGTAAGAATGCATTTTATACAAAATTCTAATAATTATCATCATGTTCTTCCCTTTCTAGGATTAAATTTGAAAGAATCCATGATGACTCTAGCATCACCATGTTCAAGCCATTAACAACGAAATACAAGATTGATTGATTGCGGTGCGTATCTGTGTCAGTTTATTACTATCTTCCAAAAGACAAATTACTATACCCATTACTATATAGGAGTGGCTAGACTGGCACACACGAGAGAGCTTATCAGTCCTCCAAACCATAGCTTTTGAAAACAACACCTCACGTAATGAACTACAAAGAAAACTAGTGAGTAGTGACAAATAGAAAAGTCTTTTCCACTTTATTAGAAAACAACTCCTCACCTAATTTGGACTAAACCACTTCGACAGTTATTACTTAAATATCATAATTAAATATGATGGTCATGGTATTATGAAGATACCAAGGTGACTTTCATTTCACCTTTGCCGTAAAGTGCCATTCAGTATTCAGTATAAGGGACCATGAAAGTTCCAAAAGGAGTTGACCATAATTAAAAAACTGGGTAGCTCAACTAATTTGAGCCATGTGCATAAGGAATTGAAACTTGAAAGATCATGATTCAAATCCTAACAACAACAAAAAAACTAACATAACAACCAACATAGATCTATAAAAAAAAAAGGAAAAGGGTAAAAGCTTTGGAAACTTGCAATAATCAAGAAGGACGCAAGTTGTCAATAGCCAAATACACACTGACCAAGTTTCAACGTAAAGGGTAAAAGAGCTCCCAGTAGCGGCTATTAGACATTACTTGCCTAATCACAGGTCCTACTAAGAGGTGAATTGACCTAGCCTTAGGTTTGAGGGTAGAAAGGGCACTGGGAGGAAATTGTGACTAGAGAAACGAGAACAAAGACAAAAAGAACAAGAAAACAGCAACTAAACTACATCCTTAGAAAGGCACTTGTCTACCAGCTTAACAACCCCAAGTTGCATTTTTTCTCTGATATTCTCAATCAGGGAAGCATATGTGTGATGCTTAGAAAAGGGCTCAGGGATCAACTTCACCACGTGCTGAGAGCCTGTATAACAGACAACACTTTTATATCCCATATTCCATATTAGATTAAGGCCTTCAAACAGTGCAACAAGTTCAGCATGGAGGATATTTGAGTGACCAATAAAACCCAACAAAGCCAACTAGCCAACTACCACCAAAACCAAAATTCATTTCCATACATTCATTATTTTACTCTAAACAAATTTTTGTAATGCATATGAGGGTAATTTAAGCTACTTAGTGGATTAAAAATAGTATATATAAATCCTGGGCGTCAAGCCAGATAGGAAATACCTCAACAAGCTCCGAATAAAGATACAAACACGCAAACACATAAATCTATGAAACTACAATCTAGATGTTCAATGAAACTTCCATATTGTACGTAGAGAAAACTAGGTCCCTAGTGTGCCTTCAGAGCATCTGGATGCACCATAAACTCACCAGATGTAACAATCAGTAACGGTCGAATGAAGATGGACGAGCACCCCTGCTTGGGCGGTCATATGGACCAGCCCTACTCCTATAATTCCTTCCTTCGTCTCTTGCTGCCAGTCCACCTCCTCCATACCTATCAGCAGTTCCACGCGGACCACCGTACCGGTCATAGCCTCTGTCTTTGCCATGACCATTTTGTGGGTAACGATCTGAACTAGCATATCTACCCCTTGCAAAACGATCTCCATTTGTTGGATTCCTTCACATTTTAGAGTAAAGCATTAGACAGTAACAAATACATAAAACTCTTGGGGGTAACCAAAAGAGAGGTTACTGCTCCATTTTGTCACCTAATCAAATATTAATGCAACCATGGTCTTTGTAAATGGCACCACTTAAAAAGGTAAAAAGACAAAAAAAACTGGAGTTTTATTCAAAATATATTTTAAAACTACAGGATAAAGAAAACCAGAGCAGTAATTTGGTTAATAACAACCATAAACCTTGTTTACCTGTCACCAGTAAGGCGGTCATGGCTGCTATATTTGTGATCCCGGCTGTCGAAAAGATCTGCATCTCCATAACGCCTTCCATCATACTGATCATCAGCATATCGATCACGTTCATAACTAGGGCGATCCCCATGGCCACCAGCAGCCCCAAGCCTAGGGCGTGACGAAAATGAGCCACCGCCACTCCCAGTCCGACCACCACCTGCCATAGGGCAATCACGGGCCCAGTGCCCAGGACGCCCACATTTGAAGCAGTCATCCTGTCCTACCCTGTCTCCCACCCCATAGCTTCCTCTACCACCAGATGAGTACCTACTTCTGTAACCTTGGTCTGCATCATCACCCCCCATTTTTGGCTGGGCCTTATTAACTGAGATGGTGCGATCACCAAGCTCCTGTCCATGCATTTCCTTGATTGCATCCTCCATTCCTCGACGATCAGAAAATGTAATAAACCCAAATCCACGTGGACGGCCTGTATCTCTTTCCATCATTATCTACAGGAAGAACCACCAGAGAACCTCATACCAAGCAATAGCAATAAGTGTAACAAATGCTTGTTACGATTAATTTAATTGCATTTTTTATGACAAACAAATACTGATGCTATTGATGCATGTGACCAACACAGAGACATAAATGCAAGACTTCAAGAGATTATTTGAGCAAAACTTACAGATCAAGTTTAATACAAATGGAGGATTAAGTAGACCACTACAAGCACATGAAAGAACTCGCATAATTGCCTCATAATAAAGGATGAATTCCAAGAAAGATGCTTCTAAAATGTTCCAAGCAGAAGTTTAAATCGAAGTGAGGCACATATATACATACAGGGGGACATCAGATTGCAGGAAGTTGTTTAATTATTTTAGTTTGTCTTGAATAATTATTTGTGGGAAAACACATACATTTAGTTTCTCCTGCATAATTATTTTCAGTATTTTATTTAAAAGATGTTTTATCAGCTTAACAAGAAGCCACACATGCAAACAACAATTAACCAAAACAATAGTTTATAACCAGACAACTTACTTTCTCTGCTACTACTATGAAGCACCGCAATGTTTTTCATATATAGCTAAGCAGTTCAGAAGAATCCAAAGCCCAAACAGTTCAGATATGTTGTCTATTCACTTAAACCCACCTTCATCCAATGGGCTGTGCCATAGGAAGGACTTCTATGTATCAAACACCCCAAACCAATTTTAGGGAACAGAAATCACTTTTACATTGCTTCAATCAGCATGGGACACTGTATTGTAGGCAGCTTGCTCTGTTAAAACTAACTCTAGGGCTTCAGAACTTCGACCTTTCTTGGTTGTGCTCTGTTAGCTTTCAACCCTTCCTCTGTTGTGCTCTGTCATCCTTGCTCTGTCACTCTGAAGTCCTTGCTCCTTCTCTTTCAACCAATAGGGTTTGCTTGGTTTCAGTGTGCTGCTATATTACTCTCCCTTTCATTTTCTCTTCCATCAGTCCCCTATTTTTTAGTTCTTATCTAGTTACTCAATTTTTCTATCTATTTACTAAACAGACCCGGTCCTTCTCCCTTTGGAATCATCACAGTCAAAAGACCAATCCTTCAACTTTACCAATTTTTGAGGTTTGGCCACTCTACGATTCACCATGCTGCTTATAACGTTTTGGGAGGTCCACAGTCCACATTAACTACTTTCCGTAACAACTACTTACACAACATGGGCTAGAATTTCAGTGTCTTCCATACTGGGTGATCACTTCATTAAAGGACCTTGTTTTTCGGTAGAATCGGTATTGGGCACTATTATTTTCATACTCAGAATAACTAAAATTGCAAACAACCACAAATGTACTGTTATAATGAAAGTCCAAGTGTCACTTTCACTTCTGGAGTCACCAGATTAACCAGTCTGAAATCCAACATGATGAGTCACATAAAATAACTCTCCAAAACAAAATTCCTCTAGCAACGATTAAGTTTCCAAAACCCTGAATAGACAACATGCATGCAAGACCAAGGAATAGCACTGACCAGAGTAGCATTGTGACAGAAAATCAGGCTTATGCAGAAAGGAGATGGATAATTTTGTCTGAAAGTACACTGACAGAAGAAACAGCAGTGAATAGCAAAGAAGCTGTCAACCAATTAACTCTATTCCAATGCTTAAACTAATGCCTAAAACAAGGGCAAAGTCCAACCTTCAACAATGCTAGACATAATCCGCCTACCAAATGATGAGACACGTATCTCACCATGAAGAAACAAATCTACGATAATGCCCCAGATTTGAACAATCTGATATGTGCAGCACAGTTCCCACAGGACTGTATTGATGCAGAACTCACAGGATTTTATAATGCAGATAAGAGTATCTGTTAGAAGAACCATCCACCAGAGACAACAATATCCGGTAAATTGTGCTTTAGGTTCCACTGAGAAAATGTTCTAAACTGCCAAAGACGTTCCAGGATTGCTCAATTGAAGTCAAACATATATGAATTCATCAACTGACTTTGCAAATCACCTTAACAGGTCTGAAAAGGACATCAAACAAATCAAGTATGCGTGCTCAACATCAGCAACCACTTAGCTCTTTGAACCAACAAAGGTCTCGGGGTATCATCTGTTATCACATTAGTCAGTGGGGAATTCTCGTTTCCATCAAACACAAGGGACCCTAGTTTCATTCTCAGATCCTGGATTACATATAATGCTTCTGAACCTTTCCCCAAATTCTGGCACCACTAGAAATGTCAACTTATTGTCTGTCCATAAGATGGCACGTCTGTTACCTCTACCTCTATAACTAAATAATCAGCCACAATGGAAGTAGGGTTTACTACCATATCAAGTGACAAAATAAATTGTCAACACATCACCAAGATAGCAACCTTTAATGATGTTTTACCTTTTTTCAAACGCACTACAAGTCAGAAGCAAATTTATATTGGACAAAAACTTATCAAGGACCAGAGGCAAAAACAGGAAAATCCAGCACAAGAAGTTTCTCGAATATACCACTAGCAACCATCACCGACACATAATAGATTTGACTACTTGAATAGGAAGGAGGCCAAGGTATGGACAAGACATGGTTTCTTTCATTGGGGCATGAAAAAACAATTCTTCATGCAAAAGAACTTTGTAAAACTCAACCGAACAAATGTCATCTCACACTTTCAAGTTCATCAGCCGAGAATTAAGGTATGCATCTGAGTCGTGCTTTAACACTGATTAAATATAGCAAGCTAATACTCCAATTGGTATTTTACAATATTAACTTTGTCTGATTCTCAGCTCAATCTTACTGCCACATAACCATTCCAAATTATAATGATTTTACAGATGAATCTTAAGTACCACATCTATCACAAATAAGGAATCTCTCTGCCAAACAAACAGACAGGCCAGACTGATATCAGAAAAGGTGAAATTCGGCTTCAGTCAAGACAAGATCAAATCACTCTGGTAGAAGATCTTTTAAAAGACCCATCTACAGCATCTCAAAGATCACAACCGGAATTCCAGAAAGACAAAGAAAACAAGTGAAAAGATTAATAACATCACAAAAATTATTGTTGTTGGAACTGAACAATGTGTCTCAGAAAATACTATTACAACTGAAAAAGAATTACAAGCAGAGACAAAAACCATGTTTGTAATGGTGAGAACCTAATATGTTTATTAATTAGATAAATTTAAACTAATTGAATAATATTACAATGAGACATCTACAATCAAACATGAGTTCCTGCAGAACTAATATGGAGAAATCAAATTCTAAGCAGAGTTATCGCAAAAAATAGAAAACAGTAATGCCATTACATAAATGAATAATATGAAAAATTAATAAAAAAAATGAAAATGTCACTCCAAAAATTGTCAATTACAAAGATCTTCCAGTTGCACCTAAAATACTTCCACTAGCTTATAACAAAATAAAATGTTGCATGAGAAAATCAGTGTGCATCCTATGATAATGTGCAATCAATGAAGCACCGTTATGTGCTTCTCCCTTTCTCCTCCCTGTATCAGTGTCGGATAATACATCACCAATATAAATCGGAGAAGTATCCAAATTTTTTCTTTTTTGTTTTTTTTTTATACCTCCAATACCTCTTCGATACGGTCCAATACGTTTCTTCTTAGCTTCCGATTGAATGCAACAAATGCAAAAATGTTTTTCTCTCTCAGACTCGGCTAATTTTGGTGGTGCAAATGAAAAGCTCGGTAGCTCACTCCGAGTCTCTAACTTCAACCACCCTCGGTCTTACTCTCATCATCTTTATCCTCCAAAAAAAAAAATCTCTCTTCACTCGTTAAGCAGCTCCTGTAACTCACAAGTGAGAGCCAACTACACTACCGAAGCCCGCAACCGAACCACATGGACTTGGATGATGGATCTATGTTTAATTTGCTAATGTTTTGTGAATTTTTTATGCATATTTATACATATCTTATACGTAAATATCCAATATTTTTCAAAATTTCCATATTGCTATATCACATACTTATCGTATTTGATACTCGTATTGTATATGTGCATCATAGTGTGCAATCTATGCTACAATTTGGTACTTAGTGTAGAATTCTTCCATTTTTAAGGAAGTTTATTCCATAGTTATTGATCCCGGATAACGGTGCCTAGCGACCGATCCACAAAATTAATATAGTGGGGATAGCCGGAGCGGGATAGCCGCTATTGCAAAGACTAATTAATAATCATAAGTAAAACAGAAGCTGAAATGGAGCAACGAAAGAGGGGGAGAAGAAGGAAAAGAGGGGAAGAAGGTGGGTTTTCCAAGATCTAGACAGCAGTGTCGACTGCGAGGTGGCTTGCAGTGGTTGGCGAGGTTGCACCATTGTGCTATGGGTTTATGCAACGAAGAAGCTGCAAAGTTTGTGCGAGGAAGAAGAAGAACAACGAACCAGAAAAAAAGTAAATAAGATATTTGAAGAGATAAAGAGAGGGCACAATAGAGATTTTATGAGTTAGAGAAGGTAAAATAGATATTTGATGAGTTAAAGAGAGGGTAAAATTGCAAGAGAAAGTAAAGGAAACACAAACTAAAAAAAAAAACACTAGTTTTGCAGCCACATGAAGATAGTGGTCACTATGGCATGAAAGAGAGCACCACTATGGAAAATCGTGATGTGAAAGCTGCTTCGTCTAGCCAAGGGCCACTCCGCACCGCTATTAGCACGCTATTAACTACCTAGGTTTCTTCAGCTCATCACTTGATTTTGGAAAGGGTTATGTGGTTGGCATCATTGTAGTTGGTATTGTAAAAATCGTATGAGTCGTATATTGAAACTCCATGATTCTGGAGGCCACCAATGCAGAACTTAGCTTGAATCAAAATGGAGCTTTAATTGTGCGATTAACTTTTGTATCGAAGACAATTCTCAGGACTCGTGATTCAGATTCGCTTAAGATGATACACAGAAGCTTGGTTTCATCACTAGGTCGCACGCACAAATTGGTCGGGTTGCACATATGGTTATTCATTTTCTTTGTTTTTTGCGTTTTCTTCTGAGTTATTTTAGTGGCAGCCGGGACACGCATAATGGGTTTTGATATTTAGGGCTTTATTCATGTGAATTTTTAATGGGAAATGGGGATGTGACAAAATCACCCTTCCCTACTGATTCTAGGTGTTTCAAATCAGTTTTAAATGTTAAAAGTCCCCACTGCCTCTTCACGTTTTTATGGCTGTATTCCTCATACCACAGTGCAGTTATTTTGTGCTTTGTTCCTCCTAAGGCTGTTTTTTAATTTTAATTAGCCACCCCTTTTGTGCTTTGTTCCTCCTAAGGCTGTTTTTTAATTTTAATTAGCAACCCCTTTGTCTCTTTTTACTCATTCTTTAACAAGTTTCTACCATCTTTATCTTTAATTTTAGTTTATTGGTTATTTAATACGTTATTTGACTTTAAAATTCCTATATCTACTGTTTCTTTATGTGAAAATATAATTTATATATTTTTTAGTTATTAGTTATGTATCTTACGGTTCATGATTCGATTCGATTCACGATTCATAAAATAGGTCTTCTGATTCACGATATGAATCTCGATTTGATAACCATGGTTGGCATCTACTTGGGTCAAAGCTCATGGCCTTTTTTATGGGGTTTCACTAAGAGATATGTTGAGGGACTAGGAAGCTTTGTTACGCTGACTTTCACTTTTTCCATGTTTGTTTTTTGCTTTATCATTTTCTTTAGGAGGATTCCTTATCCTCCTCACTGATTGTAATTATTGAAATTCATCTTAATAAACTTCTTTTCTAAGGGAAAATACCTCAGATCATAGAAAAAAATTTTAACAAGTAGTTTCACGAGCAGAAGAGATACAACCTAATACATGATCCCTTATCTTCCCCATACTTGTAGGCCTAACAACAAGAATCAGGATCTCTTGACAATAGTATCATCATACTATCATCATGACTGAATGCAAATCATTACAAACACATCTAATAGAATTTATATCTAACTCACTTACAAAAATATATTTATTTTTATTTTTTTTAAAGTAACTAGATTCAATGAAACAGAAAATGAAAAATAAAATAAAAATCAAAAGATATAAAAATGAAAATTTCACATTACCCACCAAAAAAATAAACTTTTTTCACATTATATAATGACTACAACAGAAATTAAGAATACATAAAACAAGATTATAGAGATAGGAAAAATTAAACATAAATAAATAAAGTGAGGTATATTTTTTCTCAACAAGGGTTACCTGGCATTCAAGGATCTTGCCATAACGATCAAAAGCACGGTGGAGCTGACGCTCCGAAACGTCCGAAGATAACCCTCCAACGAAAATTCGATTCTCTTCCTTCCCAGCCATCAGTGATTTTCTCAGAAACCGCACCGAAGAGACACCAAATACTATAAAAGCACAGGCACAACAACGAATTAAGAATGCCAAACGTATAATATAATTTAATAGAAGGAAAATAGAAAGAGAAAAAAAAAAAGCTTCTGCTACTGTTGTTTAGGTTTTCCAAGAAAATGGTATTTTACCAGAAACTCTTCAGAAATCAGAAACCTAGGAAGGTGCAAGTGGCGTTGGGTCATTTTGTAAAAACAGCACTAGTATTTATACCCGCATGACGTATAGGTTTAGCTTAAATTTTTTTTTTAAAGGAATTAGCTAAATATTAATTAATTAATATTAAATAACAAGTAAAAGTATATGTAATTATAAATATTAATTTTATAAAATAAAAATGTATGTAATATTATCATACTATTTTTTTTTTATAGAAACAATCTCTAGCCATTTCATTAATAATAATGTCTAAAAATTCGAGTTGTCAAAGTGAGCTAACCCGAGTGAGCCAGGTTTGCTCACCACGGGTTGGGGCTAAAGTGAGTTAGGTCGGGTTGGCTCACTTTCTCGGTGAACCAAGAAATAACCAATCCATCTCGAGTCACCATGGGTTGGTGGGTTAAACATGTTAGCTCACTTAGAATTAGAAGAAAAAAATAGAAAAAATGAGCATTCAAAGTAGTAGCCCGTGTTAAAATGCACATCCAAGTTCTAATACAAGTCCAAAATCAAAGTAACAGCCCCTAATTGTTTACTAGGGTTGTGTGTACGGCATTCTTAGTCTGTTGCGTTTGTGGGTCGATGGCATTGTCAGTCCACTTACGATGGAACACGGGCAACCGGAACATCGTGTAGTCCAACTCCAATATGCGTTAAATGACCTTGAAGTATGACATATTCGCATATCTAAGGTTCATGTCTTTGGCACTTGCCACATGTGTTAAATGACCTTGAGTCACACCACCATTTTGCGTTATACTCCGATCATAATTTTATTTGGCTTAGAATGTGTGCCCAATAATTAGATAATCGGTATAAGGGAAGGCATGTATACTTGGACCTTGTGTTAACCATCTCAACCTTTCTGAAACAGGTTCGGGATTTCCATCCAACTCTACAAAAAATCTGATCCTTCAACCATGCTATAAAAGTCTGATCATGTTATCTTGTTATCCAATTCTCAGACTTAATAAGATTAAAACCCTTAAGTATCTCAATATGGCTTTCAACAAATGGTTCAACCTCATCGACGTTGTGTAGAACATACAAGTGCACTTGCTCCCATTATGTGTTTGACATGGTGACTATTTTAGTTCTTGTTATCCCTGCCACCGTTGTTCGTCCTGTGTGATGGGACTTTGGAAGGCCTATAGAATCGATGCTGGATAGGTATTCGTTGCAAAATTCTAGAGTTTCTTCCACTATGTACTATTTAACAATACAACCCTCTAGTCGTGATCGATTTTTCACATTCCCTTTAATATCCTCATGCAATGCTCAAATGGGTACACTCATCTAATATAAGCGGGCCTCCATATAGTTGTGTCTCTCTAACCAAGTGAGCAGATAGATGAATCATTATGTCAAAGAATGAATGTGTAAATACATCTCGAGCTCACACAAAGTCACAACATTTTGTCTTTATAATGCTGGCAACTTCATTTGGTCAACTACTTTGCTGCAAATTGCCATGAATAATAAACATAGTTTAGCTACGAACGATCACACTTTTTTGGGGAAAATGGATCATATCCCGATTGGCAGCAAATCCTTCATGAGAACATGACAATCATGAGACTCTAGACCTTTTAGCTTCGAATGTTTCATTGATACAAGATCCATTATGTTTGAAGAGTACCCCTCTGGAACTTTAACCCCATGAAGAAACCTATTGAAAGAAATTCTCTATTTTCTAGATAGAGTATGAGCCACCGGAGGTAGAAAGGTACGTTTTCCCTTCTTTACCGGTCTCAATTCTCTTCTTATTTTCATACTAACCTTTTCTAGCACATTGAGTAACGTTCCAACGAGACTATCACATGTATATTTTTTCAGTGTGATGTGTAACACCCTTTTTTTGTAAATAAGCTTAATGCGTTTATATATGTTATATATATGTTTGTATATTCTATTGGAACTAAAGTGATTTGGATTTAATTAATCTCTATGTTTTGATGCTAACAAAAGGATTAAATTTACCTGGCAATGTGTTAGTTGTTATCTAACAAGGTTATTCAGTTTTTACAGGATTACTTGAAATTATATAAGTAATATTTTATATAAAGTTCTGCTTGGAATGAGTAAGTGAACTCGTGTCCAATCGTGCAGACGAGCTAGCCAAAAACGTGTGGTAATTTTACTCTCTATTCTGTTTGAGTAAACAAGAATTCGAGTAGTCGAGCCATAAAATTCTGAGTAGATGTGTCTAGTTTGCCACTTCAGCAGACAGGAATAATCAGTAGAAATGAATCAACTAAAATAATCAAGTAGACGAGCTCTAAGTGCCACGTCACTAGACGGAGATTATGATAACTCACTAAGGTATAGCAAGTCCAAAGACTTGATAGACGAGAGGATATGCCATTGTCAGCAGACGAGCAAAATGAAATAGTGAACAGACTTAGTCTCACATATAACTAAGTAGACGGAGTTCTTAAGTAGACGAGCTCCATCTCTTGAATGAATAAATGCAATATGACCCACAATGAATTTATTTCAAATGATTGTTATTTATTTCAATAGTATATGTGTTCTTCATATTTGTTTTATCTGCTTTAATGTTTTACCTTGTTGTAAAAGAAACATAGTACCATCGAGGAAATACCAAAAGCAAATAGTACAATGAGGAAATGAAAAGTGACTTGTACGAATTCTTCTTTACTGTTGGAAAAAACTGGATTGTACACAAAGGAGGAAAGAAAGTTTTCAAGGTACAAATTACTCAGAGCAGTGAGCCTCCATTTCGTGCTACCTTGATAACCAAGAGTACATTTCAGCATTGCCAAGATAAAACCTATCAGTCACAACGGATATTATTTCATCTCTAAACGGGAAATTCAAAATGACCGTTGAAGCTCTTCAAGAGAAGGAGAATGTTGATGGGGGCTAGATTCCGCAAGTGAACGGCTTCGTCGTTAAGTAATAAAAAGAGATCGATCCCATAGGGACCGTGATCTCGAATAACAATTAATTATTAAATCAATTAAACTGGACTATAAAAAGAAGATTTGGAAAAGATTTGATTTTTGAATCAAGTAGCAAATCAAATTTAAGTTGCAATTAAAATGAAATCAAGAACAAAATAGGAAAGTAGATCAAATCTGAGATTTCAAAATATCAAAAGGGATTCCCAGGAATTGGGTTACCAACAAGACTTCTCATGTTACTAAATTGACTACCCCTCTTGTTAATTATCGAAATTTGCTTTGAAGGTGAATTTATCCTAATTAAGTTAATGTTCCTTCTCGGGATACAAGAACCGTGCCCGATTAAACCAACCCCTACTCTCGTGGTAATTGAATTTAAATCAAATCCTTTAAGCTTCGTGACAATCCAGTGAACCCTCGAATGATCGCTTCTAACTCTCGTGATTTAAGTCCTAACTTTAATTCCTATAGATCCAATACCTAAGTTCACCGCTAGGTTCCTCCTTAGAGTATCTATGACATGCAAATAAGTGCGCACCAAATTCACAAGTAATTCATGCAATAGGAATTAAATCGAAAGCAAATTGAAATTAACAAGAAGTAAAACGTCAAATCATAACATAAAACAAGTCTTGGTATAGCCCCAATCCCTAGAAATAAAACGACTACTCAAGCATTGCCATGTTCATAGCAAGCTTGATTAACAAAAGCATAAAAGAAAACCTAAGAGAAGAGAAGAAATTGGAGAAGAAGAGAAATCCTAGTTTTTGCCTAAGATAGCAGCCCAAGTCCCCCTATTTTCGAGCCTAATTGCTCTATTTATAGAGTAGGGTAACTTGAATCCCAAGCAATTACAAAATCAGATCAAATCAGGTTTTAAAATTCCAGATATTGCACGTCACGGCCGTGATGCCTGTCACGGCCAGGCCGTGACAGATTCTATCTTGGAAAACTTGGCACTGATGGCCTGTCACGACCGTGATGGCCATCATGGCCTGGCCGTGACAGGTTCTAACTTTTTCGTTCTTTTCTTTTCAGCCTTGCTCGATCATGGCCGTGATGGCTGTCACGGCTAGGCCGTGATGGGCTCTGTTTGGCTCATTTTTCTTGCTTTTCAAGCTCCATCTTCATGCAAGCTCCATCATGGTTGATCTTGAACATTTTAATCTTCAATTCCTGCACAATAACACCATAAAACCGCCTTACCCGTTCCAAGGTAAAAACTAACAAAATCAAATTAAAAATGCCTAAACTACATGAAAATGCATGCCATATGATAAAGAAATATGAGGTGTAATCACACTCATCAAACTACCCCAACCTTAAGATTTTGCTTGTCCTCAAGCAATAACTAAGGCCAGAAAAGATAATCAATCAGAGCATGGACAATGAACCTAGAACCCGAGTAATAAATCCAAGTAACAGGAATATCCAATAAGAAGCCAAGAGACAATCAATTTCAAGTCCAATTAGAAGCTTAGGTTCCCTAAATTCATACCTCTCACTAATTCGGGCACTCTTCTCACCTCACTCAAGTGTTTAGGGACATTTGACAATTCACTCAATTTCCTCAAGGAAGGTACCCTACCATAAGCTTGACTATTAACCAAATCTCTACTTTATTAATGAAAACACATAAGAATCAAGAGTTCTTTTATTTTGGTTGTAATGGGGCCATGGGATTAATTGTTAGGTGGGGAAATCAAGAAAGGGAAAATTCAAAAAGGCTAAACAAAATATCAAACAATGCAAAGCATGACAATCTTCTAAAATACCTTTTTGGGCTTTAATTCACTTTTCCACCTTTCTTTCTTTCTTCCTTTTTATTTTTATTTTTTTACTTCTCACTTTCTTTTTCTCATCCCCTTCTCCATTTTTTGTTTATTTTATTTTATTTTTTTGGAGAAGGGGAGATTTCCAACTTAAGAGAAATATTTTTCTAACTTTTTTATCCCACAATTTATTTTTCAAACCACATTTTTGCCCTTTTTGCAATACTTTAAAAGGTGTCATACCAAGCATCATTCATCAAAATAAATCAAGGTACCAAGTAAAGTATTTTATTCTTTTAGGCTCAAAATTGGGTAACTAAGGGGTAGCATTTAATCACTCAAAACTCAGAAGGCCAGAAAAATACCTAGTGCCTCAATCATTTTCAAATAATGTTTTCAAAAATTTTTAAGTTTCAAAACGGTTTCAAGTCAAGTTCTAGAGAATACAATCCAAGAGGAATAAAACACTCAATCACAAAGAATGGGGTAGATTTAGTGAGTACCCCTTTTAGACTCAAAAATCTCACATTTAGTAGTTTAAAATCAATGAGAAACACAAATCTAAAGAACCACATGCTAATTATCAACTATCAGAAGATCATCTCAAGCATTTTTATTTTTAGCCTATCATAAGAATACAAAAATTGGGTTAAAAAATTCATTGTCTCAATTCATTTGGCGCAAAGTTCTCACAATTGGATGCATACTCTAAGCAAGGGGCAATCTAATCATGTGATTATGCAAAACTACACCTATATGAATGCAACATGAAAAATGAAAAAATGCAAAAAAAAAGAAGAAGCAAAAATACCCCTACCCCAAGCTTAAAAACTTACATTGTCCCCAATGTAAATAATCAAGTCGGAGAGAGGAGAAAAATGGAACAACTCACCGAGGTGGTGGAGGGTGTTGGCTCAGATGTCAGTCAAAGAGCTGCTGGAAGACACGTCACGGCTGTGACGTTCATCACGGCTAGACCATGACCAGTTCTGGTGTCAAGCGAGTCCCCATCACGGGCGTGATACACATCACGGCTCGGCCGTGATCAATTCGGGTCTATAGGAGCTGGCCTCTCACGGCCGTGACTCCATCACAGCTAGGCCGTGATACATTCTGATCTTCTGGGTCCTTCTCATCATAGCTGCGAGGGCTATCACGGCTGGGCCGTGTTCCTTTCTGATCTTCAGCTGTTGGCTAATCACGGCCGTGACCCGTGACCCCTGTCACGGCCTGGGCGTGATCAATTTTGACTTTATTTTTCCATACCTTTTTGCTCTTCCTGCCTTCATAACCTGAAAATACTTGGTAAAACCATCAATTAGTGATCTTTCTCCTCTTAATCTTCTCAAATTATTAAACAAAAAAATTCAAATACAAATTAAAAAGGGAAAGAAAACTTGGGTTGCCTCCCAAGAAGCGCTTATTTACGGTCTTAAGCTTGACCATACTCCCTTGGATCTACCGGGATCAACTAGGTTTGGAAGTGCAAGAACACCTCTCTTCCAAGGAAGTCCATCAAAGAGCCTATTTTGTTCATATGGCCACATGCGCTTTCGCTTTGCTCTTTTCACTTTGAGTTTCATGGCCTTACTTCCTTCCGGCGGAAGTTTTAACTCCATATGTTGAGCAACTCCAATTTCATTATTGTTTGGTGCATCATTTTTCATGCAAAGTTTGGGAGTTGCTTCCATGTTAAGCTCTTCCTTCACCTTTGGAGGCATTATCTCAATCCTACACACGTGACTCTCAAAAGAAGGGTTGTTATATGAGTTAGTCAAATCAAAATCCACCCTACCTTCCTCTACATTCAAAGAGAGCTTGCCATTTTTTACGTCTATTGTCGCTCCAACTGTAGCCAAGAATGGCCTTCCAAGAATGATAGGGAATTTAGAATTCCCGTTCATATCCAATACCATGAAATCGGTAGGAATGAAAAATTTCCCTACCTCTACGGGGACATTCTCTAGTATGCCTAGAGGAGTTTTAGTTGAGCCATCCGCAAATTGTAAAGAGAACTTGGATGGACTTAACTCCTTGGTTCCTAACCTCTCAAAGATGGTATGTGGCATCAAACTCGCACTAGCCCCTAAGTCACATAAGACTTGGTCTATTTTTACTTCTCCAATTGAGCAAGCAATAGAGAAACTGATGTGGTCTCGAATCCGCAAGTGAACGGCTTCGTCGTCAAGTAATAAAAAGATCGAACCACAGAGATCGTGATCTTAAATAACAATTAGTTATTTAATTGAATTAACTGAACTGGAATAAGATTTGGTTTTTGAAATCGGAATCAAGTAACAATCAAATTTAAAATTGCAATGAAACAAAATAGGAAAGTAATTCAAATAGGGGTTTTTCAAATTCAAAAGAGATTTCTAGGAATTGGGTTACCAACAAGATTGCTTGTGTTACTAAATTGACTACTCCTCTTGTTAAAAATCAAAATCTCTTTGAAGGTGATCAATTTATCCTAATTAAGTTAATGTTCCTTCTCGGGATACAAGAACCGTGCTCGATTAAACCGACCCCTACTCTCGTGGCAATTGAATTCAAATCGAACCCTTTAAGCTTTGTGACAATTCAGTGGACCCTCGAAGGACCGCTTCTAACTCTCGTGATTTAAGTCATAAGTTTGATTCCTATAGATCCGACACCTAAGTTCCCCGCTAAGTTCGTCCTTAGTGTATCTACGACAAGCAAATAAGTGGCCACCAAATTTACAAGTAATTAAAGCGATAGGAATCAAATCGAAAGCAAAATTGAAATTAACAAGAGACCAAACGTCAATTCATCACCATAAACAAATCTTGGGCATAGCCCCAACTCCTTAGAGTATCTATGACATGCAAATAAGTGCGCACCAAATTCACAACTAATTCATGCAATAGGAAAACTTGGCACTGATGGCCTGTCACGACCGTGATGGCCATCACGGCCTGGCCGTGACATGTTCTGACTTTTTCTTTCTTTTCTTTTCAGCCTTGCTCGATCATGGCCGTGATGGCTGTCACGGCTAGGCCGTGATGGGCTCTGTTTGGCTCAGTTTTCTTGCTTTTCAAGCTCCATCTTCATGCAAGCTCCATCATGGTTGATCTAGAACATTTTAATCTTCAATTCCTGCCCAACAACACCACAAAACCGCCTTACCCGTTCCAAGGTAAAAACTAACAAAAATCAAATTAAAAATACCTAAACTACATGAAAATGCATGCAATATGATAAAGAAATATGAAGTGTAATCACACTCATCAAATGTCACTATAAATAGAAGACCTCGGATACTAAAGAACAACTTTTGCTAGCCCAACTTCTGCCAATACAATACTTGCTAGAACAAGCTTTTATTCTTTTATTCTTCCAAAATCAAAAGTCTATAATCCTTTAGTTTGAATATTGTGAAAATATTCATATAATCTTAAACTTTCATATCCTCACACATAGTGAGTTAAGAAGATCATAAGTTAAATCTATTTGTTAGATTTAGAGCCTTGAGAAGCTTGGTAAGAAAGGAATACTTGTAAGCCTGGAGGGGTGTTGAATACTTGGTTGTAATCTGTTTGGAGTAATAGTGGATAAAACCTTCAAGTCGAAGGGACTGGACGTAGCTCTTGGTTGGAAGAGAGTGAACCAGGATAAAATCTCTTGTGTGAATCTTCTATCCCTAAACTCTTCAGTTTTATTTGTTTGTACTGGCTGTGGGGTTTTCACATTGCTTTTGTTAAGCTTCTAAAAGATCTATTTGTGTGTGCTTATTTGTGTTAATCTTTTTGTGTGAGAAATCTCTTTTGAAAAAGGCTGTTTTCAAAAATTATTAACAAACACAATTCAACCCCCCTTCTTGTGTTTGCCTGTGTCAACTTCACATGCTTGTTATGTTTTTTTTTTTATGTCTAAGTTTATGTTTGGGGAAGTTTAGCCTTAGAAAGGTTCAATCCTTTTAGAGTCACAATAACCTATTTCATCATTTTGGTCATATATTGAGTTCTAGATGTCTGATTGAGGTGATCTTTGAAACGTTGGAAAGCTAAGAGAATTATCTACAAGTCTTATTTCAGGTGTTTTGGCCAAATTTGGATGTTTAGTAGGCTTCATGCTGCAATCTTCGTTCGCCCCGTGCTCATGATTGAGCACGACCGTGCTTAAAGTGAGCACGGTCGTGCTCGGGTCTGAAGTTATAAATAGAGAGCAGTCTGCAAGAGTTTCAAGCGAAAACCCTCATTTTGGCACTTTGGGTAATCCTAGTGTGACAGAAACCTCTTCATTTTCCCTTCCCTTGAACCCTTTGAAGTTCTTGGTGTTCTTGAGTCCGTTTGAGAGAGTAGTCACGCGTGCTAGTACCTTTAAGGTAATCCTAGTGTGCCTTTTTGTGTAGGCCAAGGCTTGAGGAACTCATCGAGCCGCTCGAGGGAACGTGTTTAGTTTGCCCGCGTCATCATTGTTGGGAATCTTCATACTAGGTATGGGGAGAAGGGATAGTATGAACATGTAGGCAATGAGGGTAGCGTAACATGAAGGGTTAACCCATGACCCTACCTGTTTGTTATTTGTTTAAATGGTACTTGTTTTTTAATTGTTGATCGATATCCAATTCATGATGATGTATGATTATTTGTTATTGGTATGCTTATTTGTGAATGATGTTTAATGATGCCATGAATGGATGTTCATAGTGATGATAGTGGTACTGTTATGATGTGATGATGATATTGCCATGGATGATTGATTTGTCTGTTTGGTTGATGTTGTGAGATGAACGTTGATGTTAATAAGACTCTAATTAAATAATAGGGTTTATTAATAAGGTTAATAAGACAGTTAAAGACGATAATAATGATGTTTAAGAATTAATGGATGTTTCCCAGTTTGTTCATAAGACTTGAAAGATAGTAATGAGAGGCAAGTTTAGTGCTTAAAGGCTTAGTTAAGACCCTAGGACTGGCTCATGAGTGGTTTAGGGACATTAATAATGAAGCTGAAAATAAAGTATTAATTCCCCATAATCATAAGACATGGAGATTAATTAAGAATAATGAAATTGATGACTGATGGATAGTTTTTTTTGAAACAAGGACCGATGGATAGTTAAAAGCCAATAAGATTGATCCTTGAATGCCCTAGGAAACATAGCAAGGGTTCCTTAACCCTTTATGTAACACCCCCTGGGCATTACCTTGTGAACATGTGCATAAATAACATTAAAAGGAATTTGCTGGTTTCTTTCGGAAAATAAGGCTTATAATTTTGTATAAGTCCGAAAATGGGGGTAAATTTTTTTCTTCGACGGAACACTTTGAAAGTTTGCCACTCATATTACAACGGTAACATTAAGCATGCTGGTTCACCAGTATGAACTGTTTAAGATGGCTGATCATGAAACAATAGATCAAATGTTTGGGAGATTTCAGACTATCACCAACAGTCTCAGATCTCTTGGAAAAACGTACGAAAATAGAGATCTTGTCAGAAAAATTCTGAGGAGCTTATCCAAGCAATGGAGACCTAAAGTTACTGCTATTCAGGAAGCTAAAAACCTGAATACACTCTCTCAGGAAGAGCTTCTTGGATCTCTCAAGATTCATGAACTTGAACTTAATGAAGAAGAAAATTCAAGAAAAGGAAAATCTATTGCCCTAAAGGCAAAGAAAACAAGTTCATCAAAAGCTCTCAAAGCTGCCGAGTCATCAGATGAGTCTGGACCTTCTGATAATAATGAAGGGTCAGATGAGGATGAATTGTCTTTCATCTCCAGGAATATTCAACATATGTGGAGAAAGAAAGGTGGTTTCAGAAGGAAGCAGTTTGTAACACCCTGATTTTTCTGCTTGTCTGTAAATTGTGATTATATGAATATTTAAGATTTTATTTTCATAAATGGTGATGAATTATTTTGATAGACCAAATTAAGTCATCTTTATTTTATATTAGAAATGTACAATTGAATTTTCGGTAGAAAATTCCCGACGTTTACGGTTTGAGTTTTCACTGTCAGTTAAGGCCTACTGACCCGAAAATAATTTTAAAAAAAAATTCGAAAATTCGAAAATTTATTTTTCTAACCCAGTTATATTTATTTTTATGATTTTAGAAATTATTTATTTTTATATGAATTTTTCGGGTGAACTTTTACGAATAAAAATACGATCGATTTTTACCATTACGTAATAATCGGTACCGGAACGAACCCAAAATAATTAAGTCTGATTTTTTTCCAGATTCGGAAATGATTTTCCTTGATGTGAATAGTGACCCTTGTCACTATTCAATACTATTCATGTCATTGTAATTATTATTTTTGATTTCCTAGAAAACTAATACATTTAATATAAAAATTGGAAAAAAAATGTCAGATTTTTCAGTTGGGGCGGTACCCCCCCCCCCCCCCCCCCTAAATGGCACTCCTCTCTTCTTCATTCACTCATCACTTTGTCAAAATCATACCCAAACTCTTACAAAAAAATTTCTTGAGTTTTTCATCTTCAACCTCAAGCTTTGAACTTGGAAGCTACTTATCCTTCATACACTCATCTCTTGCTCACCATCATTTTCAATTATAGGGTATTGATTCTTAACTCTTGCTCTTCTTTTTTAAGTTCCTATTATCATCTTGCAGGTTCATAAGTTTTGTGTTGAAAGTTGATTTTTCTTTTAATGCATGTTCATTTTGTTTAAGCTTATTAACATCTTTACAATTTTCTTCAACCTTTGCATGTTGAAAAAGAACTTCCTATGATCATTTTAATGGGTGGCCGAAACCCTAATGGAGGAAGGATGATGATTTTTCAAAGAGTTTCACATGCATGTTGGTTATTTAGTGGTTATACTATATAGTCCATGATTTCAACTTATGATTTTCAAAGAAATCTTTTTCACATACAATTGAATTTTTATCAAAACTATACTCATTTTCACTTTAAGTTTATGTATTGCATGTGGTGAGAAATTCATCCAATCCAATGACCATGGTGTTAGTTAAAAACACCAAGAGGAAAAAGGATGAACCTTGATGGAAATCTCACATGCATGGTTTAAAAACTTTGATTTAAGTATTTTTTTTTAATTCATGAATTTTATTAAAAATATATGTTTTCCTTCATTGATAAGATTTTGTGGCTAAGACTCTAAAATAAAAGAGTTGATGAAGGCTCGCTTAAATCTTTAAGAAGGATGCATGTACGACAATTTTAGTCCTTTGCATGAATGATTCAATGTGGAGTTTGAAAATTTAAAATCCCTAGTTTTTTATGATCATAAGGCCGAAACTCATTAGTAGAGTTGATGAGGTCTTATTCAAATTTTTGTTAACCAAATGATGTTTAAAAACATAGCATTAGTACATGCAAGGAAGTAAGTTTATTGAAATACAATATTTTACCACTATTTTATGTAAAGGCCGAAACCTATGGTTAATGAGGCTAATGGTTCCAAATTTTATTTCCAAGTTTTGAACTTATACTTTTTTCCTTTAATGCTTGAAGAATTTAAACCCAAAGGCTTGTAAAGATTGAAAATTTCTAGCTTGGTTTTCTTGGCATGGCTGAAACATACATGAAAATTTTGGGGTAGATTGTAAATATTTTTAACTTAGGTTAAATATGTATTTTTGTTTAGATTTGAAATCATGACGAGCGGCAAGTCGTTCCTTCTAAAATACCCAATCGGAGCTTTTTATCGTCGAAATTAAGGTAAGGGGGGAAAGCCTGAGGGATATTAAAATTATGGTAACTATATACTTGTACGTTTGGATTGTTTGATTTTGTTGATATTGTTGTTTAATATGTGAAAGGTTGATTTGCTATATATATATATATATATATATATATATATATATATATATATATATATATATATATATATGTTTATGTGCTAATTTATGAAGTTGTTGCTAATATGGATGTTTTAGAATTAGATGAATTTATATGATGACATGTTGAATTTAAATATGTGCTTAAATGAATTATGTTATTTATGTTGTAAGTACTTGAAGTTGTGTTGATTGTTGCATAGTAGCCTAACCATTGGTTAGAGCACAACCCTTAAGGAAAGATAAAAGTCTTAAGAAGACTTTACACAAGTTGAAAAATAAATGATTTTAAGTTGAAACGTATTTTTAGAGAATGCAAATATTTTTTTTTTAGGTGAAAAATTCAAGAGATTGAAAATAAAGATTTTATTCACAGAAGGTGAAAAGAGATCATTTTAGAAGATTTGAAGGATATTTTCTATAAAAGTCTTAAATTTTTGGAGACTATTTATGGAAAAGAAATTATTTAAAAACAAATTAAATTCTTCGTTCTTTACCAACAAGATTTGAGTTCTCATATATTGCACAAAGTTTCTTCTTAAAAATCTCTTCTTTTTTTTTTTGTAAAAGAGGACTTTCTTTCTAAAGATGGACTTTTGGAGTTTTATGATAAGGTTTTTAAAATGAATTTCAAAAGAAAAACGTTTTTCAAAAGAAGGTTTTATTGAAATAAAGTATCCGATAACTTGGATGAGTTACGAAAGTTTTGTATTTGGGTTTTGTATTTTTACTGAGGGAAAAAGAAGAAAAGTTGAACCTAGTAACCGAGACGTCGGGTAACTAGTGTTTTAAAAGCACGTTGATCCATGATCTGTGTTACGTTGTTATGGACTATGTTCCAATGTACGTTGCTATGGACTGCTGCTCCATATACGTTGAGTTGAAACATGGTGAAAATAATAAAAAGGTGAAAATTGTTTTCTACGATCACAAAGTCCAAGGACTGATGCATAAGTCTGGGACTGTTGTGATTAAACACTCGGACGTAAAAGTCCTGTGTTGACAATAAAAGTTGTAAGATATTAAAAACGTTGAAAAGTTGTGAGCTTTGAGCCTCGACGAAAGGAAAATATCAAGCATAAAGAAAAGCTGAAAATAAAATGATTTTCTCATGCATTTATTTTGGCAGACGTGCCCACGTCGTTTTGTGTGAATATCTGGAAGGACTAGGTATTTCATGCTACGGTGTTTCATTGTGCCTTGATGGACAATGAAGTCTATTAGTCGGAACTACTGTACCTTGTGTTGGACAGTATGCTATGGACATTCCACGCACGTTGCACACTCTGCCAGGAGTTTGGACAGTGTAGGGGAAATTCATGTCGTGCCTTTATGACAACCGAGCCTGATCAGCTCATTTTTAAAGAAAGTTGAAAACTCCGGAGTCTTGCATCAAAGTTGAATTTTTCATGAACATCATTGTTTTTCAAAGTTGATTATTAAATTGGTGTGATATTAGATTTAGTTTATTATTTCACATGCTGTAAATAGGATGATATCTGTTGTGTATGCTGTTTGTATTGCAAGTATGTAGTTTATCATAATTATCCATATATTGGTATCTCACCCTTGCATTTTTGTTTGTTTTATTTGGCGTATATTATTTGTATCGTAAAATAGATGAACCCAGACGCACCACTGCCTCATTCCCGGGCGCGAGCCCTAATCTTTGAGAACCACTTTGACCCGGAGGCATGGGAGTTCTAATCGGGGGCCCATGTAGCTCACTACACCGGTCCGGTCAGTACAATGGAGGGCATCATTTTGAATGGACCCGTCCGGAGGGTTTAGACTACTGAGACAGTACATATCACACCGCCACTTGTGGATATCTGTATCCAGCACTGGGCTGCACATGGTTTGGTGGTCTTAGGACAATAGCCAACCCAGGACTTAATGCATCAGGAGGCACCTGTTGCACCTATCAAGGAGGACCTGCTGGAGCTCATGGAGGAGGACCCTCAAGAGGAAATAGAGGAGGACCCCATGGAGGAGATAGATGAGGTCCCTCAATATCACCCCCTTGATGACGATGAGGACGACGATCCTGACGAGGGAGGTGAGGTGGAGGACCCTTCACCAGTTATGTCTCCACAAGGTGGAGATAACCGTAGTGGTCTCCCGAACGGATACCACTAGTACTTGACCAGTCATAGAGTTGTCTTTTGTGGTAGTAGTGTCCAAAGTTGTCGTTCTATTTTGTATCTGACTATGTCCCTCTAATCTAGTTTAACTTTTTGCAAGTCTGTTAATAATTAACTTAGTTGCTATGAAGAACTATGTTGTATTCACTCTATGTACTTCTGTCAAGTAGTCTATCACCAAGAAGGCTTTTAATTATGTAAGAAGGTGTTTATGTATATTCATGGTACTATTTTACTAGTTATTTACATCAAAGATGTTTATGATAAAAGTTTTATGATATCCCAAGATGGGAAACATCCATAATGAATATTTTTGTTCTCCGAAAGAAAATCGACACATTGTTAATAATATGATTAATTGTAACACGTAGTAATTAATGTGATACTCGAGGAAAGGATGTCACACAGTTCAACAAGAAATTCTCAAAGGAAAAGTCAGATTCCAAAGAAAAAGGTCCACCCTTATGCTTTGAATGCAAGAAACCTGATCATTTCAAAGCTGACTGTTCAGAGCTGAAGGATAAAAAGAAATTCTTCAAAAAGAAGAAAGGTTTGATGGCTACATGGGAGGATCTTGATCTGTCTTCATCATATGAAGAAGATAATACTGAAGAAGAGGCAAATATCTGTCTCATGGCTGACACATCATCAGAAAGTGAATACATTGATGCTGAGGTAATGGACTCTGACCCTCCACTCTTCAAAATGCCTTTAATGAATTGTTGCATGAGTCGTCCATACTGTCTCGAGAGTATAGGAGTCTCAAAATGAAATTTGCTAAACTGTCTAGAGAATATGACAGGGTCTGCATTGAGAAACAAAACCGTAAAGATGAAAATGACATACTAAAATCAGCGAATGTCACTCTAGCTGACAAAATGGAGTGTGAGCCTGATGTTTCTTGTGAAGTTGCAAAACTGAAACAAGATGTAACATATCTGACAGACTCTCTGTCAAAGCTTGTAGGTGGCTCAGATAAGCTTAGTCTCATTTTAAGGTACTCTAGGTCACCACATGATAAATCTGGCCTTGGTTATGCAAAGAGAAGCAAGAAGCATCTCACAAAAAGTCAAAACCACATACACAACACAGAGCTTCAAAAGCTCAAGCTTAACATGCTAAATCAAAGTCTGGCCCGTCCAACACCTTTTGCAAAGTGTGTGGAAAGAATGGGCATATTACATCTAGATGCATACACAATAAACATGTGAAGCATACTCGTCCAGTGACCACTAACAAGAAAGGACACAAGTCAGTTTGGGTACCTAAAGATAAGATAATACATGTTGCAGATCTGCTTAACAACAGGAAAGAAACAAACATCTTGGTACTTGGACAGTGGGTGCTCACGTCACATGACGGGAGAAAGGTGTATGTTCCAAGACCTTAGGCACAAAGATGGTGACTGGGTTACATTTGGAGGAAATCAAAAGGGAAAGATCATTGGTATAGGTAAAATTGGTAAACACCCTTTTCACTCCATTGATAATGTTCTTTTAGTAACTGGCTTAAAACATAATCTGCTTAGCATAAGTCAATTATGTGACAGTGGATATGATGTTTCTTTTGATAAGAACATGTGTAATGTTAAGAAAGATGATGGATCACTTTTATTCACTGCTAAGAGGCAAAACAATTTTTATAAGATTGACTTGGAGGATCTCTCAAATCAAAGTGTCTCATGTCTAGTGTCCATTGAAGATGAGCGATGGATTTGGCACAAAAGGCTAGGTCATGCAAGCTTGAAATTAATTTCAAAGCTAAATAAGCATAACCTCGTGAGAGGATTACCAAACCTTAAGTTCAAATCTGATGCTCTCTGTGATACATGTCAAAAGGGAAAATAAGTCAAAGGTTCTTTTGAATCTAAGATTGTTGTTAGTACCAACAGACCAATAGAGTTGCTACACCTTGATCTTTTTGGTCCAACAAGGACTGCTTCTGTCAGTGGTAAGAAATATGGTCTTGTCATCATAGACGACTACACTAGATGGACATGGGTTATGTTCCTAGCTCACAAGGATGGGTCTTTCAAGGTGTTTTCTGTAATCTGCAAACGTGTACAGAATGAAAAAGGCACGTGTATCACTTCAATCAGAAGTGACCATGGGGGGGGGGGGGGGGAGTTTGAAAATGAGCTATTTCATAAGTTCTGTGGAGAAAGTGGTATCCTTCACAACTTCTCAATACCTAGAACACCACAGCAAAATGGTGTGGTAGAGAGAAAGAACAGATCTCTTCATGAGATGGCTAGGACTATGCTCAATGACAACTCTGTCCCTATACACTTTTGGGCTGAAGCTGTTAATACTGCCTGCTACATTCAGAACAAAATATACATCAGACATATCCTGAACAAGACTCTTTATGAATTGTGGAAAGGACGAAAACCCAACATTTCATATTTTCATCCCTTTGGTTGTAAATGCTATATTCTTAACACTAAAGATCAACTTGGTAAGTTTGATGCAAAAGCAGATAATGGAATACTATTAGGATATTCTGAAACTTCTAAAGGCTTTAGAGTTTACGATTCTAGGACTCTGATAGTAGAGGAAAGCATTCATGTCAAGTTTGATGACAAACAACCTGATAAGAAATTATCAGAGCTAGATGAAGCTTTTGCAGATCTTGATCTCAACATCTCAGGAGATACACCAGAGATAAAGAATGATGATCAAGTAGACGACCCCACTCAACAACCAGAAACCTCAACTTCTCAACATGATACAGTTCAAAAATCTTGGTACTTCAGGAACTATCATCCACAAGATCAAATCATTGGAAACCCCAATGATAGGCTAAGAACCAGATCAACCTTCAAAGAGCAAGAAGACTCTGCATTAGTCTCTGAGTTGGAACCAAAGACAGTAGACGAGGCTCTGCTGGACGATGGTTGGATTCTAGCTATGCAAGAAGAACTAAATCAGTTTGAAAGAAGCAATGTTTGGATTCTGGTACGCTTTCCCAAAGACAAATCAATGATTGGAACAAAGTGGGTTTACAGAAACAAACTTAATGAAAATGGTAAGGTAATAAGAAACAAAGCAAGACTTGTTGCTCAAGGTTATTCTCAGGAAGAAGGTATAGATTACACTGAAACTTTTGCACCTGTTGCTAGATTAGAAGCTATTAGAATTTTACTTTCATTTGCTGCACATCATAGTATTATGCTTTTTCAAATGGATGTTAAAAATGCTTTTCTAAATGGCTTTATTAATGAAGAAGTCTATTTTATGTAACCTCCGGATTTTGAGAGTGAAACTCACCCTGAACATGTATATAAGCTTAAGAAAGCTTTATATGGCCTTAAGCAAGCCCCTAGAGCTTGGTATGATAGGTTAAGTTCGTTTCTTATGGAAAATGGATTTAATAGAGGAAAGGTTGATACAACCCTATTTAGAAAGTCCATTAAGTCTAATTTCATAGTTGTGCAAATATATGTTGATGATATTATATTTGGTGCTACTAATGAATCTCTATGCAAAGAATTCTCTAAGTTAATGCAGAAAGAGTTTGAAATGAGCATGATGGGAGAACTCAAATCTTACTTGGACTTCAAGTTAAGCAATCAGTGGATGAGGTGTACATTCATCAAACAAAGTATACAAAGGAAATATTAAAGAAGTTTAAGATGGATGACCGCAAGCCAATGAATACCCTTATGCACCCGACGTCTATACTAAACAAAGATGATAAAGAGAAAAAGGTAGACCAAAAGGTATATAGAGGTATGATAGGATCTCTCCTATATCTTACTGCGTCTAGGCCTAATATTATATTCGGTGTATGTTTGTGTCCTCATTTTCAATCTGATCCTAAAGAATCTCACTTATCAACAGTTAAGAGAATTTTTAGATATTTAAAAGGTACTACTAACCTGGGTTTGTGTTTTAAGAAAAATGAAGATTACAGATTAGTTGGTTCTGTGATGCTGACTATGTTGGAGATAGAATTGAAAGAAAAAGTACCAGTGGAGGATGTCACTTCATTGGAGCCAACCTTGTCTCATGGTCAAGCAAAAGACAAAGTACCATTGCTTTATCAACTGCTGAAGCTGAGTATATTTCAGCTGCTAGTTGATGCTCACAGCTTCTTTGGATCAAACATCAATTGGAGGACTACAATGTGTTTGTAAGAAGTATTCCACTTATGTGTGATAATACTCCTGCAATAAATCTATCTAAGAATCCAATTTTGCATTCTAGAGCTAAGCATATAGAGATTAAAATCATTTTATTAGGGATTATGTGCAAAAAGATGTGTTTGATATACAGTTTATGGATACTGACCATCAATGAGCAGATATCTTTACTAAACCTCTTGCTGAGGACAGATTTATCTTTATTAGGAAGCATCTAAATATGTTATGTGTAGATTGATATAAGCGTCCAGATCTGAGAATGTTGTTCTGATAATTATACGTCTATAGATTTGTTTTCATCCAACGCAGGTTAAAAACTTTGCATCCAGAGCATGATAAAACTTATTTGCATCTATTGCATATTCAACTGCGCGTCTACTGCATAATGCATCTACTACTTTTGTTTGCCGCATCCATTGCATGTTAATATGCGCGTCTGTTGACGAATCTGGGCAAGTATACCCAGTCGTGCAAGTAATACGGTGGTGAGACCGGTTATCGTATCCACGGGGATTGGATGTCAACTACCAATTCACAAACTCAGCAACTATCTAGACTACGAAGAGAAATCAAAACAAACAAAAGAAAAGAAATAAAATCTTTTTGTCTTTTTGGGGATTTTTGACAAATACTTGGAGTGCAGAAAGGATATGTTGGGACTAGACTTCACCAAACCTCTAACTCATGTACTATCAGGACTAGATACCTCCCATTCATGCTTCAGATATTAAAATCAATCCACTAAATTACTCAAACCCCGATTCCTCGGATGGCAAGAGCCTAAATCCACTAATAGACCCTAATTCCTTAGGTGGCCTAGATTAATGAATTTGCATTAAGATTAGGGATTATGCGATTACTAGTAAACCAAACTCCATTCCTAGATGAAAGGGTTACTAGGTGATTAAATTCAGTTCCGGTTCTAATACGAATTTCCCAATTGCATACTAAAACACAAATCAAGTCATGGGGGTGGTAGCCACAACAAGCATTAAGCACAGAAAATTAATCACTAATATGAAGGCATGAACACAGAATAATCAGTCAAGATAAATACATAATAAGAAGTTGGTTACATCTAATCCTAACAAACAGGGTTTAACTACTCATAATTACACAGAAAGCCAAACCAGAGAAACAGGGGAAGAGGAGAAAAGAGGCTCCATGGGAGCTTTCCTTCTTCTTCACAGCAATCCCTCTCAGCAACTCCCTTCTAGGGTTGAAACCCTAGCCCAGCCGCAGTCTCCAAGTGCCTCCAAGTGCCCCCTCCAAGAACTCTCAAACTATAACTAAAAACTAAAAACTATTCAGTTCTGCCCTAAAACAACAACTTATACCAATCAGTTCTGCGCTCGCTCGCGACGCGAATGTCCTATCGCGAGGCGAATATTAAAAATCTGCTGTTTCGAAGAATTGAACTCTTGCGAGGCGAGACACTGTTCGCGTGGCGAGACAGAACAGTTTGCATTTCTGGCACAGTCATCATTCAGGGTCGCGAGGCGAGGTGTGTTTCGCGGGGCGAGTCTCCAGAATTCTGCTTGGCTCAATTTCTTCTCTTTTGAAGCTCTAAATTCATCCAAGCTTTATTATTGCCAAATCTGCACAGTTTTCCTCAATTTCTGCAAAACAACACACAAAACCACCTTCACCCGTTCCAAGGTAAAAACTAATAAAAATCAAATAAAGAATGCCTAATCTATATGAAAAATGCATGCAAAAGTGTACAGAAAATATCATGTAAAATCACACTATCAAATCATCCCAAGCTTATTCAATTGCTTGTCCTCAAGCAATCACTAAGGCCAGAAGATATAAATAATCAGAACATGGATAGTGAACCAAAAACCCGAGCAAATAATCCAAGCAATAGGCAATTCAAACAATTTAGCAAGAGACAATCAATTCAAGTCCAATTAGAGTCTTAGGTTCCTTAAACTCATATCCTCACTGATTTGGGCACTCTTTCTCACCTCACTCAAGTGTTTAGGGGAACAAGACAATTCGCTCAATTTCCTCAAGGAATGAATCCTACCATAGTCTTGACTATCAACCAAATCTCTACTTTATTAATGAAAACACCTAAGAATCAAGAGGTCTTTACTTTGGTTGTAACGTGGCCATGGGATTAATCGTTAGGTGGGGAAATCAATAAAAGGAAATTTCAAAAGGGCTAACAAAATATCAACATTGCAAACATGACACCTTCTAAAATACCTTTTTGGGTTTCTATTCAACTTCGCCACCTTTCTTTTTTTTTTTCTTTTCATTTTTATTTCTCATTTCTTTTTGTCATCCCCTTCTCTATTTATTTCTTTTTTTCTTTTTTTCTTTTTCTTTTATTTGGAGAAGGGGAGATTTTTCAGCTTAAGAGAAATTTTTTCTTTTTTTTTTCTTTTTTCTTTTATCCCAAACTTTTTCGACTACCTTTTTCACCCGTTTTGTAATACTTTAGAAGGTATCCTATCAAGCATATTTATCAAAACATTTCAGGGTACCAAGAAAAGCATTTTATTCTTTTAGGCTCAAAATTGGGCAACTAAGGGGTAGCATTTCATCATTCAAAACTCAGAAGGCCCGAAAAATATACCTAATGCCTCAATCATTTTCAAAAATGTTTTCAAAAATTTTTAAGCTTCAAAATGGTTTCAAGTCAAGTTCTAGAGAAAACAAACCAAGAGGAATAACACTCTAACACAACAAATGGGGTATATTTAGTGAGTACCCCTTTGGCTCAAAATCTCACATTTTAGTAGTTCAAAAATCAGTGATCAACAAATCTATAGAACCATATGCTAATTATCAACAATCACAGATCATCTCAAGCATTTTCATTTGCAGCCATATCACAAGAATGAAAAATTGGGTTCAAAAATTCACTATCACAATTTAATAAGCACTTAGTTCTCACTATTGGATGCAACATCTAAACAAGGGCAATCTAATTGTGTGATCATGCAAACCTATAATGCAAAACTATATGAATGAAACATGAAAAATGCAAATGCAAAATACCCCTACCCCAAGCTTAAAAATTTACATTGTCCCCAATGTAAACAATCAAGATGGAGAAAGGAAAGAAAAATTGGAACGGCTTACCGAGGCGGTAGCGAGTGTTGGCTTTAATTCCAGTCAGAAACTGCATGAAAGTTGGGAAATACTTCACGACCGTGAGCCTGATGGGTGCTGACTTTTCTTTTTCTTGTTTTCTTGCTCTTCCCTCCTTCCTTCTTACCCTGCAAACACTTGGCAATTCTCAATTTATTATTTTTCCTCTTGAGCTTCTCAAATTATTCAAGAGGTTAAAATCAAAAACAAAATTATTAAGAGAATGAAAACAACTAAAGAGAAGGGTTAAGAAACTTGGGTTGCCTCCCAATAAGCGCTTCTTTAACGTCACTAGCTTGACGTTCTAGGATCCTCCTCCCGGATCAAACGGAATTTGGAGTGGAGATTGTAGCAGCAGTATGACTCTATCCATGGTTCCACCTAGCCATTGTGTGAAAGCACCATTGACCTCTTCAACTATAATAATGCACTCACTTCCTAGCTGGTCAAATGGCATTTTCACCAGGAAGTTTGACAGACAAGTGGAAGGGACTAACTTACCAGTGTCCACACATGCATGCAAGCCAACATATTTTTCTAATGCAGTAAAATCATCAAGCATGGTGGAGGGAATGCTTTCCAAATGCCCTGCCTTCTCACTTGTTCCTCCCCAAGGACTTGTGAAAGGTACTTCCTCTTCTTGTGGCTCATCCACCATCACCACTTCATCTTCAATTTGATCCATTCCCACAACCAGATTCTGCTCAACTTCTGCTTCATGTGGCTCTATGGGAATCACAATACACGGTGGTGGAGGTGGCAATAATGACAAAAAGGTTTCCCAATTCTCCTTGGAGTATATATATATATATATATATAAGCTCACCAGTCATAGGATCGACTCATGATGGAATATTATGAGATAGAGAAAACTCCTCGAAGAATTCTCCCAAATTTATATCGTCTTCCCAACACAAGTTATCCTCCAAAATATGACTAGAAGCTTCCTCATCAGGTGGATAATAAAAATTTTCCATGACTTTCATCCACCTTGCAAAAACAGAACTCAAAACAAAAAGATCAAATATATACAGAAAAATAAAAAAAAAGAATAAAAATGTCTAAATTAGTTGCCTCCTCTGTTACTAATGATATTGGCAAAACCAATCCCCGGCAACGGCGCCAAAAACTTGTTGACGAATCTGGGCAAGTATACCCAGTCGTGCAAGTAATACGGTGGTGAGACCGGTTATCGTATCCACGGGGATTGGATGTCAACTACCAATTCACAAACTCAGTAACTATCTAGACTACGAAGAGAAATCAAAACAAACAAAAGAAAAGAAATAAAATCTTTTTGTCTTTTTGGGGATTTTTGACAAACACTTAGAGTGCAGAAAGGATATGTTGGGACTAGACTTCACCAAACCTCTAACTCATGTACTATCAGGACTAGATACCTCCCATTCATGCTTCAGATATTAAAATCAATCCACTCAATTACTCAAACCCCGATTCCTCGGATGGCAAGAGCCTAAATCCACTAATAGACCCTAATTCCTTAGGTGGCCTAGATTAATGAATTTGCATTAAGATTAGGGATTATGCGATTACTAGTAAACCAAACTCCATTCCTAGATGAAAGGGTTACTAGGTGATTAAATTCAGTTCTGGTTCTAATACGAATTTCCCGATTTCATACTAAAACACAAATCAGGTCATGGGGGTGTTAGCCACAACAAGCATTAAGCACAGAAAATTAATCACTAATATGAAGGCATGAACACAGAATAATCAGTCAAGATAAATACATAATAAGAAGTTGGTTACATCTAATCCCAACAAACAGGGTTTAACTACTCATAATTACACAGAAAGCCAAACCAGAGAAACAGGAGAAGAGGAGAGAAGAGGATCCATGAGAGCTTTCCTTCTTCTTCACAGCAATCCCTCTCAGCAACTCCCTTCTAGGGTTGAAACCCTAGCCCAGCCGCAGCCTCCAAGTGCCTCCAAGTGCCCCCTCCAAGAACTCTTAAACTATAACTAAAAACTAAAAACTCAAAACTATTCAGTTCTGCCCTAAAACAGCAACTTATACCAATCAGTTCTGCGCTTGCTCGCGAGGCGAATGTCCTCTCGCAAGGCGAATATTAAAAATCTGCTGTTTCGAAGAATTGAACTCTCGTGAGGCGAGACACTGTTCGCGTGGCGAGACAGAACAGTTTGCATTTCTGGCACAGTCATCATTCAGGGTCGCGAGGCGAGGTGTGTTTCGCGGGGCGAGTCTCCGAGATGCCGCTTGGCTCAATTTCTTCTCTTTTGAAGCTCTAAATTCATCCAAGCTTTATTATGGCCAAATCTGCACAGTTTTCCTCAATTTCTGCAAAACAACACACAAAACCACCTTCACCCGTTCCAAGGTAAAAACTAATAAAAATCAAATAAAGAATGCCTAATCTATATGAAAAATGCATGCAAAAGTGTACAGAAAATATCATGTAAAATCACACTATCAGCGTCCATACTTGCTTATGCTTGAACCCGTCTATACATATATTTATTAAATGCATTTATTTTGTCTATATGAAAAATTTATCTAGTATATTCTCTCTGCTGAGTCAGTACTTCCATCAATCCCACCAAGACCTTTTTATAGTTTCAAAATACCAACGCTGTTTTATTCTTTATGACATGTCTTGTCAATTTCTTTTAATTAATTTCCAAAAGAAAAACCTTTGAAATTCAAAACCTTTTTTAAGTAAGTTTCTTTCCCTCTGAAAATCCTTTCGCTACCCATCTTCCTTGACAACTATCTCTCTCAAACTCTCGAGCTCTCTGTTTCCCCTGTCTTTGAACCCTAACCTTCAAACCTCAAAAATGGCTTCTTCTTCAACCTTCAACGTGGACATGCTCAACTTGGCTATTGAGAATCATTTCAGCTTTGGAGTATTGCAAGACTATAACTTGGATAATAGCAAGTATATTAATGCTGCTGGCTGGGGAGGACTCTTCACAGAGAAGTCCTCTATTTTTCCAAACCTAATTAGGGACTTCTGGAGGAATGTTCGAATTTCTGATATAGACTTCTCCTTTATGGCGTTGACAATGAAGATTGTAGTCTTTGATAAGACTATTGTTGATGCTATTTCCTGCGCCCAAGAAGGGTTAGTTCTTACCGAGACTTGGGAGGCTGATTTGGGTGGTTTTGAGACTATTGAAGTCTGTTTAATGAAAGAAGACACTGTCAGAAATCACTCGTTGAAGGCTGTTGAAATGAAGGATATTGTTCGCATCCTTCATCAACTACTAAATAAAGTGGTTCTTCATAAGGTTGGGTCTAAGGACAACCTCTCTTCTCTACACAAGTTCTGTCTCTGCCACCTCATGACTGAAACAAAGATCAATCTTCCAAGAATTATGTATGGAAGATTTAGGGATGCTGTGATGAACAAGAATAGACTATCAGCATTTCCCTACTGTCACCTTCTTTCAAAAATTTTCAAGGCACAAGGAACCCATGAATACATTGCTACAAGGACTCCTGATGAACAAGCCAAAATTCTAATTGAAAAACCAATGTCAGCTGCCGACTTTGGAAAAATGAACATAGAAAACATGAACTTTAGTACATATGATGTTGCTGCTATTGCTAAGACTGAGGAATTGATGAATATTAAAGAAGAAATGGTGGAACAGAACATGGCTAAGACTGTGGAGCCAAAGAAGAATATCAGGAAAAAGACCATTGCTGCCAGGAAGCCTATGTCTAAAAGACCTACTGGAATTGTCATAAGGTACCCTACTTTTGCTGCCCCTCAACCTGCTATATAGCAAAAGAGGACAAGAAATCTGGTTCTGTCACAAGATGATGAGGATAGAATTCCCATCAGTTCTGTTTTAAAGAAACAAAAGACTATTGCTGCTGCTGCTGCCCCCTCTGCCATTCCAACCAGAAGGTGGCAACCTCAGAGGAAAGCCAAAGATGTCTTTGAAACTGAGGTAACTCTACCTGCTAATGACCCTGTTAAGTTGACAGTAGATGCCCTAGTTTCTAGCTTTGAGCATAGGGTAGATGATGCTGGATCCTCTATGATTGCTGATCAAAATGATGTGTACATTCCCACACCCCTCTCACCACAAAAAAACCTTCCAGACCAACCACAAATAGCCTTATCTGCTAAACCAACTTTCCAACCCATTATCCCTGCTGATGACCTTTGGTTCAACCATCCTGATGATGGAGTTTGCCCTGGTGCCCCTTTTCTAAAAATCAAGAAAATCAACTTTCCCTATACTGATCCATTAGTATTATATAAGGGAAAAGCTGAGAATTGGGCAAAAGCCAAGAGGGACCGGAAGACTCTTTTTTTGCACCTACCAAACTGAACCTGAACCTATTCTAACTAGATGGTACCCTTTACCAGAATATGAGTATGAACATGCAAATATCTACTCATATTGGGTTAACCCTGAACCACACACACCTGCTGGACCATTTCCATCTGAACTTTTCAATTCCTTTGGACCTCTTCTCATCCATTTACCACAAAAGAGATTCCCACCTAGAAAGAGTTACCCCAATCTGATTAAATCTCCACCCTTCAAACCCTTCACCGAAGGAGTTCAAAGGCACATCATTTCAGATTGACACACTGACCCTGCCAAGAAGGATCTCTCTGAAACCTACAAGAGATCCAAATCATACAGGCATGTCCCCTTCATCATGGACAGAAACACTAGCTGGGAAACGTTTAAGCCTCCCAGTACCTATGGCAGAATTGCTGATTTTGTTGATCAACTAATGTATGAGATGCTGAAGTGGGAGTTTAGCCACTTTAGAATTGACAAAGCTGTAAACTTTGTCCCTCCAACCTGGCAAAGACATAATGAGAAAACCAAGATTGGGATCAGGCCATACATGATCTGTCCTAGGCTACCCATGCTGGATCTCAATATGGACAAAGACAAGAAGAGATGAATTTTCAAAGGCAAGAAACCTGAGTATGAGCCAATCATGTTGGACCTCAACTACTGAAATTTTGGCAATCATTTCCTATTGAAGATGTATCTGAAAAAGAACCTGCAGTTGATTTCTGGAGATCACATGGTATTCACTGCACAAGAGAAGCCTCTACCTATGGACTAACTCATAAAGAGAAGGAAGTCATTCCAACTGTCAGAGGAAGGTGTGGCATTTCAGACTGCAAGTTCATCATCATCAATGACATTTTTGGACTACCTGTCACCAGTCTTCACCTGGAAAATGAAGATGAAATTAAATGGTTCGAGGAATTACCTGAACCAGTGCTGGAACCTGCTACTTCACCACCTCCTACACCTCCATCAGAGCACACAGAAGAGGAAATCACTATTGAGGATCCTGTTGTAGAGCACGATGCAATTAATTTGATAAATGAGCATGAGGAAGTTGCTGAGTCTACTTCCAGACCAAGCACTTCAGATAAGCACTCATCTAAACCTCTGGCTCTCATAATAATTCACCCATAAGATCAACCTGAACATTCAAGAGCATTGGACACCCTGCCTAGTCATGCTCATGCTCAAGATAGTGTTGAAAGCTCTAGACCATCACTCTCTCTGCCTCCAAACTTTGAAGAGATGATTGATAAGATCATTGAGGAAAGAGTAAAAGCAGAAGTGAAGGAGCGTCAAAGAAAAGGTTGCAGAAGCCCTAGTCCCCACAAATCAGATGATGAACCAAATGATGAGCATCATGCTCAGCTTTCAGCAAAGCCAGAACTTGCCAACTCAGATTCCTGTTCCTCCACCTAACCTAAACCAGAACCAAAACCCTCCTCCTCCACCTCCACCTTCATCTTAGTTTTTTTTTACCGACAATGATGATCCACTCCTTTACCTTTTTGTCTAATGACAAAAAAGGGGGAGAAAGGAAGAGAATTAAATTAATAATAAGAAAAGTCATTTTTTGAAAAGCATATATCTGTTTGCACATGCATGTATCTGCTTATGCTTTAAATATTCTATGTCTACTATGACTTCTTATTTGAATGCTCTGATATTGCTTGCAATAACTTGCTTATCGATCTGATATATTCCAAGTCTACATGTTTCTCACTCTGTTTGATATGATAAGTAATTGCTCTGATACAATCCTGATCTGATATAAAATGTTTGAATGCTTTGTCTTAGGGGGAGCTTTGTAAGCTCTTTTAGACTTTGCTATTCAAATTTAATGAGTTTTTGTCATCATCAAAAAGGGGGAGATTGTTGGAATAAAAGTGATTAGGATTTAATTAATCTCTATGTTTTGATGCTAACAAAAGGATTAGATTTGCTTGGCAAAGTGTTAGTTGTTTTCTAACAAGGTCATTCAGTTTTTGCGGATTACTTGAAATTATATAAGTAATATTTTATATAAAGTACTGCTTGGAATGAGTAAGTGACCTCGCGTCTAATCATGTAGATGAGCTAGCCAAAAACATGTGGTAATTTTACTCTCTATTCTATTTGAGTAAACAAGAATTTGAGTAGACGGGCCATAAAATTGAGTAGACGTGTCTAGTTTACCACGTCAGCAGACGGGATTAATCAGAAGAATTGAATAAACTAAAATAATCAAGTAGACGAGCTCTAAGTGCCACGTCACCAGACGGGGATTATGATAACTCACTGAGGTATAACAAGTCCAAAGACTTGATAGACGAGAGGATATGCCATGTCAGCAGACGAGCAAAATGAAATAGTGAACAGACTTAGTCTCACATATAACTAAGTAGACGAAGTTCTTAAGTAAACGAGCTCCATCTCTTGAATGATTAAATGCAATCTGACCCACAATGAATTTATTTCAAATGATTATTATTTATTTCAATAGTATATGTGTTCTTCATATTTGTTTTATCTGCTTTAATGTTTTACCTTGTTGTAAAAGAAACATAGTACCATCGTACCATCGAGGAAATACAAAAAGTAAATAGTACAATGAGTAAATGAAAAGTGACTTGTACGAATTCTTCTTTACTACTGGAAAAAGCTGGATTGTACACAAAGGAGGAAAGAAAGTTTTCAAGGTACAAATTGCTCAGAGCAGTGAGCCTCCATTTCGTGCTACCTTGATAACCAAGAGTACATTTCAGCATTGCCAAGATAAAACCTATCAGTCACAACGGATACTATTTCATCTCTAAACGGGAATTCAAAATGACCGTTGAAGCTCTTCAAGAGAAGGAGAATGTCACTATAAATAGAAGACCTCAGTTACTAAAGAACAACTTTTGCTAGCCCAACTTCTGCCAATACAATACTTGCTAGAACAAGCTTTTATTCTTTCATTCTTTCAAAAGTAAAAGTCTGTAATCCTTTAGTTTGAATATTGTGAAAATATTCATCTGATCTTAAACTTTCATATCCTCACACATAGTGAGTTAAGAAGATCATAAGTTAAATCTATTTGTTAGATTTAGAGCCTGGAGAAGCTTGGTTAGAAATGAATACTTGTAAGCCTGGAGAGGTGTTGAATACTTGGTTGTAATCTGTTTGGAGTAATAGTGGATAAAACCTTCAAGTCGAAGGGTCTGGACGTAGCTCTTGGTTGGAAGAGAGTGAATCAGGATAAAATCTCTTGTGTGAATCTTCTATCCCTAAACTCTTCAATTTTATTTGTTTGTACTAACTGTGGGGTTTTGATATTGCTTTTGTTAAGCTTCTAAAAGATCTATTTGTGTGTGCTTATTTCTGTGTTAATCTTTTTGTGTAAGAAATCTGTTTTGAAAAATGTTGTTTTCGAAAATTATTAACAAACACAATTCAACCCCCTTCTTGTGATTGCCTGTGCCAACTTCACATGCTTGTTATGTTTTTTTTATGTCTAAGTTTATGTTTGGGGAAGTTTATCCTTAGAAAGGTTCCATCCTTTTAGAGTCATAATAACCTATTTCATCATTTTGGTCATATCTTGAGTTCTAGATGTCCGATTGAGGTGATCTTTGAAACGTTGGAAAGCTAAGAGAATTATCTACAAGTCTTATTTCAGGTGTTTTGGCCAAATTTGGATGTTAAGTAGGCTTCGCGCAGTAATCTTCGTTCGCCCCGTGCTCATGATTGAGCACGACCGTGCTTAAAGTGAGCACGGTCGTGCTGGGGTCTGAAGTTATAAATAGAGAGCAGTCTGCAAAGAGTTTCGAGCGAAAACCCTCATTTTGGCACTTTGGGTAATCCTAGTGTGACAGAAACCTCTTCATTTTCCCTTCCCTTCAACCCTTTGAATTTCTTGGTGTTCTTGAGTCCGTTTGAGAGAGAAGTCACACGCGCCAGTACCTTTAAGGTAATGTGTTCGTCCCTCTATTAATATCTTATTCATTGCCGTTTGGATTTGAGATTAATATTTGCCCTTTTGTGTAGGCCGAGGCTTGAGGAACTCATCGAGCCACTCGAGGGAACGTGTTTAGTTTACCCACATCGTCGTTGTTGGGAATCTTCATACTAGGTATGGGGAGAAGGGATAGTATGAACATGTAGGCAATGAGTGTAGCGTAAGATGAAGGGTTAACCCATGACCCTGTCTGTTTGTTATTTGTTTAAATGGTACTTGTTTACTAATTGTTGATCGATATCCAATTCATGATTGTGTATGATTATTTGTTATTGGTATGCTTATTTGTGAATGATGTTTAATGATGCCATGAATGGATGTTCATAATGATGATAATGGTACTGTTATGATGTGATGATGATATTGACGTGGATGATTGATTTTTTTGTTTGGTTGATGTTGTAAGATGAACGTTGGTGTTAATAAGACTCTAATTAAATAATAGGGTTTATTAATAAGGTTAATAAGACAGTTAAAGACGATAATAATGATGTTTAAGAATTAATGGATGTTTCCCAGTTTGTTCATAAGACTTGAAAGATAGTAATGAGAGGCAAGATTAATGCTCTAAGGCTTAGTTAAGACCCTAGGACTGGCTCATGAGTGTTTTAGGGACATTAATAATGAAGCTGAAAATAAAGGATTAATTCCCCATAATCATAAGACATGGAGATTAATTAAGAATAATGAAACTAATGACTGATGGATAGTTTTGTTAAAAGCCAATAGGATTGATCCTTGAATGCCCTAGGAAACATAGCAAGGGTTCCTTAACCCTTTATGTAACACCCTCCTTGGGCATTACCTTGTGAACACGTGCATAAATAACAGTAAAATGAATTTGCTGGTTTCTTTCGGAAAATAAGGCTTATAATTTTGTATAAGTCCGAAAATGGGGGTAAAATTTTTTCTTCGATGGAACATATTGAAAGTTTGCCACACATATTACAACGGTAACATTATATAATACTCATCAACACATAGAAATCTATTATATTCAAAATTAAATCTCTCACAGCGTACAGGTTTTTCCTGAAAGTATTTCATGATTCCCAACTGAACAATAAACCACATAAAAGGTCTAAAGACTACGTTTACCGACTTTCTAACAACACACACCCCCCAAGAAAATCCTAAGCTGGTCACTCTAGACAACATCCACTGGAAAGACCTTCATGGTCCTTACGACTATCACCGACCTCTTCAAGGATCGGAACTAAGCTATTCGAGTGAACGGGAAATCCTCTGCATCATCTGCTCTCATGTACCAAGGTACAACCGCAACAGCAGAAAAACAAATATATCTCAAGGGTGAGATACCAATATATGAGTTTTGATAAGATAACCACAAGCGTGACACACAAAATAACATGTACATATATGTTCACAACATATAAAATTCTAAACATAAACACAATAGTTGATCAATAGGTTTCATACCCGATAGTCATAGTCATTTATAAAAATGCAAGACACTTCCACATACCACGTCTAAATTTAATACCTAATATCCAAATATCCTAACTTCTTTTCGTTGAGTAGATCAGGCTCAATTTCCGAAAAAGGACACAACGTTCAACATTCTATATTACATTGTCGGATAATCTACCTCAACCTCATGTGACCATTGCTCAAACAGCTATTGCAACTGTTCACGCGACCACTCTGTGATAACCACTCAAACAGCTATTGTAGTTGTACACAGATACATAACCACTCAAACAGCTATTGCGGTTATGTATAAATATTATTTCACACAACCCCTCTATGACAACCACTCAAACAGCTATTGCAGTTGTACATAGTGACATAACCACTAAAACAGCTACTGCAGTTATGCATAAATATTATTCAACTTCGTATGATAGCCACTCAAACAGCTATTGCAGCTAGTCATACGGTCTCTTGTGACAACTATCCAACTATTGTTGAAGTCATACACATGGTAACTCAGGCACGTATGCCAAATAATGCATGTAAAACATTTATTCTCGTTTCGTTTTATTTTTCGTTATAGTCTTCCCTTGTCAAAGGTCAAAGCTCACAACCATGCTTAATTTTATATTAAGACTTTTTCATTTTAAACAAACATAGGACACATCAGTCCAAGTGTTTTAAACTCAACACAGGACACACAGTCCAAGTGCTCAATCGCAAAGCCCTAAACTGATGCACCAGTCTTAGGCTCTCGGATATGGAATTCACATTCCCCATATCAATTTTAGGATACTCAGTCCACAAAAACTTTTACAGGACACTCAGTCCCATGACACAGATCCCTGATCTATGTGTCAACAGAACACTAGAATTCCGACGTCTCGGTTACTAGGTTCATTTTTCTTCTTTAAAACATTTCATTCAGTGAAACAACAAATACAAACCAAAACCTCCGAAAACTTATCCAAGTTTAACGAAATAATTTCACTGAATAAAATTCTTTTACATAAATTCTTTTCTGTTGAAAACGTTTATAAAACGTAAAATCGTAAACAGATTCCTTTTCTCCTATTTACTTCATATTTGTAAATCATTCTCATAAAAACATCAACTTCTTGAAAGTCCTTTCTCAGTAAATTTGTAACAAAATAAAAACTATTTTTCCAAAACGTATGCCGTAAAAATCCTTTCATAACTCAAAATTACTTTTCTGTTGTAAATAATTATTCCGACATCAATATTACACTATTTTGATAACTTGATCACTTTAAATAACGTTTTATAATATAATTGAATTTATTTTGGAAAAACTAATGCCTGTGAACTTTTTTTCACAGTTCTGCCCTTACTGTCACTTATTGACAAATCTTTCACCAAAAATATTATTAAAATAATATTTTTCCACTTTTCCTAAAATTTCCACAAATTAATCTTTTTGATTAGATATTTAAGCTTATCAAACTTTTATCCTCAAATTAATTTAAACACGGACAGTGTGTCAGGTTTCTCAATCTATCACTCAACAACAGATAATTCCACCACAACATAGCATGGCATACATCACAATTATGGCATGCATCACAATTATAATTTAACAATCTACTTATAACCACATAAATCAACATATCACCAACAAAACATATAACAGATTAAACAATAAAAAATTTAAAATCACAGGAAATCACCACAGATAAATTACAGACAACTCTAAAATAGCATGTGACTATCTTAAACTCCTCAGGCAAAATTGCCTTACCTCTTGAAGATTCAAGTGTTCATTTCACGAACGATTTCCGATTCGATCTCCGTTTCCTTCGCACACTCAGGATAATCAACAACGATTTATCCTTCACAACAAATCACAACCAAAAATTAACAAAATCAAACAAAACTCATCTAGTTCACATGAACTAGGATTCGACCCTTAATTCAAATTAGGGTTAGAGTTATTTTCTTAATTTCATCTTTTGGATTCTATTTCCTATAGTATTAACTAGCATAGATAAATTGCTAGAAGTTGAAAATATGAAACAAAATCCTCTAACTCTTTATGAGCTAGGTTTCGGCCCTCTTTATAAAAATAGCTTAGAAATTGATTTAGTTTTCTAACCACTTGAATTTAATAATCATAAGGATTAAAGGGATGGAATCAAGATTCATTTAACACAGTTGAAGTAAAAAACCCATTTACACCAAAACTATGAGTTTCGGCTTTCAATGAGAAAATAGGAAGGAAATTTATTTTGGGTTCATGCTTATAGATGATGAATACATCATGATGAGTTCATAGAAATTGGTTTCACATTAAAATGATTTTTCTACAATTTTCTAGAAATTTTTAAAGTTCTAGATCTAAGAATTGAAATTCATGAAATAATTGATCAAAATGGAATTTTATGGATGCTTAATGAAGATATGATGATTAGGGAGAGATTCCTCACCTTGGAATGAAAATATTTTTTCAAGAACTTGAGGACCAAGGATGACCTTAGCAAGAACACTAGGGAGTTCTTTGTGTTTTTGTGAAGAAATGACTTGAGATGTGAAATAGAAAGTGTTTAGATCATCTAGAGAAGTGAGAATATGATCTTAGAAGATCAAAACAAGGTTTGGATGGTTTTGTATGAGTGTGGGCCGAAATTTGAGAGGAGAATAGATGAACTTGAAAGTTCATGGATTCAAGAACAAAATGGATTAAAATGATGACAGTGATCTAAGGAACAAGTTTCATGAAGGAAGAATCATGAATTTATGTTTCTAAGTTAGAGAAAAATGAAGAATGAATGAAGAACAAAGAAGATCGAATAAATGAAGAACAAGTGAAGAACATGTGAGAGAAAATGAAGAACATAGAGCTTTGGAGGAACAAAAGTGATGGAGTTGATGAAGTAGGAAAATGAGTGAAAATGATCAAAGTGTGGGAGATGGGCTGCGGCCTAGAGGTGGGTGTGAGGAGAAAATATGTGGTTTAATGAGATAAAAGAACCATGGTTGAGTTTATTTGATCAAGGTTAAGTCAGAAAATAATATAATAAATTAACCGTAGTTAATAATAACTTAGCTAGGGTTTATTTGTAATCACGGTTAATAAAATACGTGGTCATAAAATTAGGAGAGGTGTGGCTGCCTCCTACACCACATGTTTAGGGAGAAGATATTTTGTGTTGCAAATCATGGTTAGGTATCCTCGGTTAGGTTTAACCAGACGTAGGTTTGGTTAACATTCAAAATATCTAGATATTTTCTTCGTCTTCATGATGACTAGGGTAAATTATCACCATGATGACTCATTCCCCTCAAGTCATCATAGATGACTTGCCGGTTTGTTTCCTGATATATCTCTGCACAAACGTACCCTATTTAGTTTTTTTTTCCCGATTAGGGTTTTGGAGAGAAATGAGTTTTGGTTCATGAAGATGATATAAGTGAGTTGAAAAATTGCCTAAGTGTGGTGTTATTGATGGTGGAGTCGTGGGGTTTGGGGGGTAATTTGGTCAAATCCACCAATGGCACATTTGTTAATTCCATGTAAAACCAATGGTAAAATGGTCTTTTCCATGCTAAAATATCAAATGCCATTTATGTGCCATTATGGCCATCATGACTCGGATATGATCTTCATAAATGCTCGTCACATCAATCACATCAGTCATCTCAGCTCCATATCCGACTCCGTTGTCTCCCCGACTCAGGTTTTCCTCAAGACATTAGGAAGTTTTTCGCCGGCGGCAAATATAATATTATATTTTTACGCGAAAATTTTCAAAACTTCCAATATCATAGAAAATACGATATATACACTAACCATCTCGTTCACGAATTAAAATTAGGTTTTCTGAGCAGTAAACTTTTACTGTCAGTGAAAACGCAGACCGGGTTCGGTCTAAATTTTCAACCCAAAATTTCATCGCTACCTTATGATATCAAGTATAACATGGAAATGACATTGGTTTATCCAAAATCAATTTCTAAGTCTCAGATAAAAATATAATCATTTATATATTAAATACGATATTAGAAAGCAGTGAAAATCGGGGTGTTACACTTTATGCCCAGATCAGTACAGCCATGCTCTAACGAGCACGACCGTGCTCAATAGTCAGCACGCCCATGATCAACTTAAAGTTTAGCACGCCCATGCTGGGGGCAGCACGACCATGCTCCCCTAGACAGAATAGAATGCAGAAACATGAAACAGGGGTGTTTCACCCCAAACATCCTCAATGATATATTAAGACACCAAACGCAGTAAAGACAAGCTAGATAACTTAAAGATGATGTTGTACCTTGGGAGCCGAGTGGCCAAGGGGAGCTTGATGCTTAATGGTCAAGGTGTTGTTAATGTTGTACCTTGGTAACCTAGTGACCAGGGGGACTCGATAGCCGAGTGGTCGAGGTGTTGATTTGGTGCTTAAGGACCGGAGTGGTAAAGATTAAAGATTAAAGATAATGTTGAACATTGGTAGCCTGGTGGCCAAGGTGGCCTCGATAGCCAAGTGGTCGAGGTGTTGATGGTGATAAAACTTGGGTAGCCGAGTGGCCCAAGCAGAGGTGGTGATTGTTGATTGTGTGTTGTGTTGATCATGCATTCATGCATCAGAGATGTTAGTGGGGGATGTTCAGCATAGGGGAGGTCGTCCAAGAGTAAGGCGATCTAGCCGTCCGCCGTGATCTAAGTGATCTGGTCCCCCCGCGGTGGCACATCCGAGAGTAAGGTGCGTCGGCTATCCAAGGGGTTCACCCATGGTTTGGTGAACTTCCAGCGTTGGTGCTTAATGACCAATGTGGATATGTAACTCAGAAGTTGACATTCTGAGGTAGATTGGATCCAAATGCATAATGGAGTAGTGGAGTAGAGTTTCACCGCATAGCATACATTGATTGAACTGTTATGGATGATGTATATGTGTTATACATGATGATTTGAAAGAACATGCTATGTTTGTATGATGTATGCTTATCTTGCTAACTGCTTCCTTTCCATTATGTTCATATATATGTTTCTTACTCCTCGTCTTTGTTGTTTGCTTTGCATGTATCTCTTTGGTTATGCAGAGGATGGTTAGCAACTTGCTGATGAGTGACTCTGAAGAGCCGCTACTCGTAGTCTAGGATTTCTTAGTTTATGATGTTTATCCAAGATGTTTCGGACTATGGTTATACCAACTCTGTAATATGACATCGGGGTTGGGTTCGTTTTGTTTATGTTATGTTTCTTTTTAAAACATGTTTTATTTTCCGTGTTTGAGAACCTTTGTTACACTGTAGTATCTTCTACCCGTTGGTTTTCATTTTATAATGAATGATATGCATGTCTTTCTTTTATTCTCTTCTATGTTATCGCTTTATAAATGCATGCGGTGTAGAGGGTGTCACATGAAGCACATCAAGGAAATGTATACCTAGAGAAAATTGAGGAATACAAACAATAAAATAATTTACAATCTTAAACTGCCCACTTTTGGACAATTCAAAAGCAACTTGTATATTGCGCCAAAAGCAATATACAAATCGTTCTTGAACAGGAAACTACGATAAATGCGTGTCTAGATGCAAACGATAAGAAAAAAAGAGACATACCTAAAAGACTACTAACATGAGGAACAAACATCAAAATGTCCAAAGAGCGTGCAACAAGTTGTCTGTTTAAGAGATTTTCAACTAAAAAGGAAAAAGGTTGAATGTAATATATAAAGATGAAAGTAAAGGATGAAATACCTAAAAATAGTTCATTTCACGTTCTCGTGGTGTTGAACGTGAGTAGGAGAGAGAGTGAGTGAGTTGTTGAAATAAAATGGCACCTCAAGAGGGGGTGAATTGAGGTTTTACAATATTCTTTGAAAAACTTGGTTTCTTTATAAAAAAAAAATTTGTTCGGGAAAAAGTATTCAAAGCAAAGAAAGAGAATAGAACAATTATGATCCAATTAATAATCAATCAAAAATAATAACACATTCCATCATTATTTGCACCATACAACATAGAACAATATTTTGCAAGAATTAAGAGAGATTTAGGGAAGAAGATCACACGCTCAATTTACTGGTTCTGAGTGATCTACATCCAGCTCTCAAGAAACCTTGAGAGATTTCACTAGTTTGAAATTTTGAAAATTGTTCTTTACAAGATTACAATAATCAAAACCAAAGGATAACACACCTTTACCTTGATTACTTTGAGATACTTCACTCAAAGCAATCCTTACCTCTAAGGATACCTCATCTTAGCTCTAAGGATACCTCACCTTAGCCTTGACTTGGATGCCTCACCAAATCATTAGATCAATCCACAAACCTTCAAGGATACCTCGCCTTAGCTTGATTTGAATACCCCACCAAATCAACACACCAACTTCAAATCTCTAAGGATACCTCACCTTAGCTTGTTTGGATGCCCCACCAAACCAATACAGCAACTACACTATTGCTATTACAAATGAATCTAAAAGAATGTAGCACTATTTCTTAGTGCACTTTGAATTACAAAGAGAAAACTAGAATTACCTGAAGAAGTATGAAACATAAAGGGTCATGCTAACGAGTGCCCTCAGGGCACTCTTTAAGGAATCATAAAAAGTAAGTTTTCATTGGGAAACCCAGTATTTCACTTCTTCAAACATTAAATACACTAATTTCCAATACAAACTTACTTTTTATTATTCCTTAACGAGTACCCTTAGGGCACTTGTTAGCATTACCCAAACATAAAAACTCTAGTGTATTTTTGGGAGTATTTTGGCAGAGTTTTGGTAGAATAAAACTTGTTAATTTTTTGTTCCAAAATGACCCCTATTCATAGAGAAAAAGTTTAGAAGAAAAAGTTGAAAATTTGAAAATTTTTCTGTTCAGTTTTCTTGAAGTAGTCGACTACTTTTCTGGAGTAGTTGACTACTTTATTCAAGATTTGTAACAGAATGCTGTCAGGAACAAAGTAGTCAACTACTTTGACTAAAAACACGTTTCTAGAATTTTTAGAACAGAGTAGTCGACTACTTTACCAGAGTAGTCATCTACTTGTTTTTTTCACATAAAAAATTATTTTTTCTTTAAAAAGGCAAGTCCATAAACTTATTTTTAACATCTTGAATCTAAGTAATATTAATTTATAAACATTTTTGTTTTAAAAACACTTATTAGAATACTAAAGCTATATTTCATTCTTAAGGAAAATTGTACAAAATATATTCCTTGAACTTTGTGGAATGCCATCAACTTGAAGTCCCTTCCTTGATGCATTTGAAGATCATCATCAAAACCACATGTCAACTTCTTGAGTGAGTGAGTTAGAGAGTAAGAGGTTTTGGCGGTGAGAGTACCCTTATTTTATTTTTCATGTTTAAAATTCATATACATGGTGTTTGAGACTGAGTTCGCAATGATGACAATAAAAAATTATTAAAGATATACAGATTACACTTGCTGAGATCAAATACAAGAGACTTCAAAGAATATGTAATTTTTATTTTATTTCACTTCAAATACTTTGTTTGAGTTTATAGTGACAATAAATAATTGAATACATCATTGTAACATTATTGATTCTTTTCAGCAGCACATGTGGATGCAATAATATGTTGAAACAAATAGTCGTTTATTGTTGAAAGAATCAAGTGTTGTCTTCAAGCAGCCTTCATTCCGCCCAAAAGGTAATCATATTTCTTTAGTCCTCCTTGAAATATCAAAGAAGGTGAAACTTGATAATCCTCTTAGAGCGGTGTTTGAGTCCTCCCTTCTTAGTTCTTGGGCTCCCTTGTCTCCTATATATTATAACATATGTTTCATGTTGACATTTTATTGCCTACATAAGGGAGAAACTAGAACATTCACATAACTTCTTGTCACCTGTCATGCCAAAAGATGACCCTATTTCTTGGGCACCCTCGCCTCCCCTTAAAATAGTAGAGAAAGGAAGGCAGAAAATACCTCTAGAGTATTTGAAATAGAGGCTCGTCTATCTTCTTGATAATCCTCATAGGATTGGTACAACAGGTTTTAGCCTTCCCCATTCTGATATGGGGCGCCCTCACCTCCCATAGCACTACTTGTTTCATTAAGGCACTTTATTGCTTATATAAGGGACAAACAAGGACATTCACATATCTTCTTGTTGTCTATCGTGACATTTAGGTGGCTAAAAGGTCCTTTTCTGGAGATTAGTCGCAACACATAACAAGAAGATATGATGGTGTCGACCTCTTCTGGATTATAGTGTGACTCATAAGGTATGATAAGAACATATTGAATAATACATTATAAAATTTGTAGTGTAAGATAGGAACACAGAGAAAGGCTATTTATAGGAGAAAATAGCTTAAGTTTAGGTGTGTTTGTTCAACAGTTATTGAAGGTTGAATATCGGATTTTCTGTGCATAGAGTTGTATGATAGCACTTCCCCGATAAAGCACTATTAATATTTGAGTTTTTTTCCTTCAAATATAGCGTTTTCTCGTGGAATCACTTTTAAAGGTATATATTTTAATATCGTTTCTATGGGAAAGCGATAATAAAAATCTTCGCAGATTTTTTTAAAGCTGTTCCTCTTGAAACCACTATTAAGTGTGCGCTATTAAAGGTCAAATTTAGCGTAGTGTTATGGGCCCTATGTCCAGCCTACTTAAGTTAACAAAGACATAACTTATGGGCCTATGTAAAGTTAAACATAGGGGTGTTCATGGGTCTAGGTCAACCCTGATGAACCTGCAAAACCGACCCAAACCAAAGAATTTAGGTTGGGTATTTTCTCAGTTAGGGTAGGACTCGACCCAACTCGTCAACAACCCGTAGACAATGGTTTGGGTAACGGGTTTGCTAAATGCAAACCCATGGACCCAAGGACCGGACCCGTGGACCCGACCATTTTTTTAAAAAAATGCAAAAGACTCATTTGCTTATTGAAATAGCACTCACTATTAACAATGTTGAAATTAGTGACAAAAACACATTTGTTGCAAATAGTGACGAATTTAGACACCAATTGCATTTTAATTTATGAAATTTGGTTATCTACTATTTAGCGACGAAATCTGTGACCAAATATGTCGGTCGCTGAAAATCTTGTCGCAAAATCCGTCAATGAATTTTTCCTTTGAATTTAGTGACAAAATCATCAACAATGAAATTCATCGTTAAAAAATTCATTGCTAAATGTTTGATTTGAATTTAACAATGAAATTACCGACAAACAAAAGACCTAGCTAAATTTTGCGTCACTAAATTTGTCGTTAATTTCTTTATTTGAATTTAGCGACGGAAACAAAGTTATTTCATCGCTAAAGAATTCATCTCTATTTTCGTCCTAAACTTTTAAACAAATTTAACGACCATTACACCAAAAATTATTTTTAGTGGCAATTATTCAGTAGCCATAAAATAATTATCAAAATTAATTCTTTATTCTATAAAATTTTGATGACTTACTTAAATACTTGATAAAAATTAACTTACTTAAATACTTGATAAAAATCATAACTAAAATTAATTTAAAATTAGAAATAAATTATATTTTTGAAAAAGCCAAACTCCGTCCAAGAAGAAATTTGTTTTTTCTGACCAAAATTTAGTGACAAATATAAAATTTGTATATAATATTTTTTTTATATCCAATAATAATCACTAATTATTTGTTTTCATATAATTTAATTAGATCTTTTTCTCGCACCACAATATTTTTTTAAAATTTTTGTTACGAACTATAGTTACTAATAAAATAGTAGATATTCTAATTTCTGAAATTAATTAACTCCACATTAATTATCCTATATTTTATTACTTTATTTATTGATTTAATTTTATAAATTTCTTTCTATGCTTCCTTTCTTTTTCTTTCGAAAAACTCCCGCTCTCTGCTCAATATCTCTCACTCTGCTCAATATCTCTCACTCTCTCTGTCCCAGTCACCTTGGTCCTCGATTGAATCTCGATTCTGGAGAGCTTTTAGCAGTTAAACATGTCAATTCATTTCTTCATTCTACTTTGCACTTTTGCTTCGTTGTTAATTTTGATTTTTCGATCTTCCTTTTTGTTGATTTTGAAATGGATTTTATTTTCGGTTTTTGGTTTCTTTCTTAGATCTCTGTTTCTTCTTTTGGTTTGAATTTTTGGGATTGACCTTGTTTTAGTCCATCTTTTATGATGTGTTCACTTTTATTTGAACTAGTTCTATTTAAAGCTTAATTGATTTCGATTTGTTGTTTTGTTTTAGGTTTTGATTCTGGCAAGTAGTGCTTTGGAGGAGAAGGCACATGTTTGTTTTTAATTAAATTCTATGTGCATGGACTTGTGATTTTATCATCAACTAAAGGAATTTGATGCTTATAGATGCTTGATTTTACTTTATAAAGATCTTTGGGATTAGCAGAGTTCTTATGTTGTACATTGACTAATATTTTGGGTTATGTGGGCAATTGGAAGATTAATGTAGGAAGTTATGTTAGGCAGTACAATGGGATATGGAAGTCTTTTAGTATTTTCCATTGAGTGATTAACTTCATATTATTGATTTTATTTTTTGCATTTCTAAGATTTTAAAGGATGGAAGTAGTTTTGTGGAATTTTTGTTTTTTGGTCCTTACTTTCAATCCTAATCTTGGAACATTCTCTTAATGCTTCTTAGTTTGTAGGTGACTCATTGAAAATTGTAGAAGCGCTGATATAAATTGTTTAGTGATCTATCCAGGAATCTTTATACTCCACAATAAATGGATTTCGAACTTTAGAAATATGCTCCATCAACAAAACACAAGAAAGGGGACAATCTGATAAATAAGAAAGACAACATAAATATTGTGTTTAGAAATATATGTAGGAGGCATCACACTTTTTTCCTACCTTCCAGTCAATGCTTTTGTTCATCACTAGTGAATTACACCCTCTCTTTTGGGTATTAAAGGACAAAATAATAGGATAAAGAGGAGAAAAAGGGGGACAAGTTTTACAGCAACGAATAAGAATTCGTCGTAAATAGTGATAGAACTTATGATTTTTTTTTGCTTTTATGTTTTTAGCGACATATTTTTCGTCACTGACTGCGACATAACATAAATTTTGTCGTTAAATTTTATTGACGCCACTTTTTCGACGAATTGTTGTTATATCGTTAATTTCATCATAAATTATTTTAGCGACAGATTTTTCTAATTTAGCTATGGATTTTGTCCGTCATTGGTTTCAATCATTACATCAGTAAGACTTCGTATCAGTCCCTAACCCTCTTTAGTAACTAGGGTTCCCACCATCACCAGTCCCAATTCCCACGACTTATCTAAACATATGTCCGTGGAATTCATGTCTTACTTACCATTCTTCTTCCAGTTCTTCTTCGTGTCTTGCGGATCTGACTACGTGACTTCGTACCAGCCCCGTCTCTTCCTTGTCTCAGCTCTGCCGACCGTCACTTCTTAGTCTCTTCCCAGGTATGCCGCTCTTCGTCTCGTCCCAGATTTGCTAATCGCACGTTGTTGCCTTAAAAACAGATGTCTTAAGTTTGTGCAAGTATACACAATTGCATCAAGTAAAACAAAGTAAGAAAGATCATCCCACGAGGATTATAATGCTGTAGCAAATTCCATTTCAGACTATATGCTCTTGATAGTTAGAATTAAGTGACAAAATAGTTGTGTGTGTAGTGACAGTTATATGAAACTTTTATAAATGAAATAGTTCTAAAGACAAGAGTTATAAAGATTTGTTAGTAACATATATGAGAGAATAGCCCTAGGTATGTTCCTTAGTAAATCATGCTTAGCTTAGGTTATACTTTGTTTATGCTGTAGCAATTAACTCCAGGAAATAAAAATTGTGTTTTCAGCCACTGAAAGATAAGGTTCATTAATCACTTTCTATTCCTAGATTCGTATTAATTACACCCCTATTCTTAATAAGCTTGTTCCAGCTAGTTTAAGGACTTGAACAACTATTCCTAGTCTATTCAACATCAATTAGTTTTCCAATTAATGACTTAATCCTTATCCTTTAACTATTTCCACTAAACTCAGCTTTTCCAAACCAAGCAAGCTTGACATTCATTTAAGTTGATCACTCTTAAATAAACAACATGTAAAATGTGTTAAAAGAAATTGCAGAATATAACATTGCATAACTTCAGCTAAGCATTCATTACAAGTTACATACCTAAAGCAACAACAAATTAGCTCATGATGAGCTTAAGAAAAATAAGAAATAAAAATGAGGAGAAGTTCATTATAATGGAGGACTTGAGAAATGGAAAACAGTGAAGGAAGTTGAAGAAGAGATTACGGCCGCTCTTTCCTAGGTCAGACAAAGAACATTACTGGTCTAGGTCTGTAACACCCCTTTGGCGCTACATGTTGAAACTAAAAGACTGAAAATAAATAGGTTGATTGCTTTCGGAAAATATTATTTTCTCTATTTCTTAACTTACTTGAAATTAGTTGTAAATTTTTTTTCTTTTCATCGGTCGATACAAAACAAACATTGGTAAATAATAACCTTATATATTATCAATATATACATGATCACTTTTACATAAGGATCTTTATATTTACAGGTCATTTACTAAAGTCATAACATAAGGAAACACACAAAAACTAAACCTATATAGTAACGGTAGTCTAGAACCACGACATCAAAAAGATGGCTCTCGATAGCCAAGATATACAGAGTGTGACAATACCACTACTTCCCAAAATGTAAACCCAAAAACATTCTACAGCTAGACATATCTAGTGAAAACCATTGGGAAGACTTCCATAGTCCTCCCCGACCGCAGGAGTATCCGGCGAGGATACATCCGCCTCTACCTCAACCTTTGGAATAACGTCGTCTACCTGAGGATGATACTCGGATACCTCCTCCTCGTCCTCCATGGGGTCCTCCTCCATCTCCTCGTCCTCCTCCGTAACAATAACGATCGGCACTGGAGGTGATGGTTGCACTGCCGCATGCAGTGGCTGATCAAATGGTGACTGATGCACCATATTTCCCTCATTCACCAGTTCCTCAACAATAGCCACATCGGGGGAAGTGGTACCTCGACTGTCTCATAGCTGTGAGTACGAGTCTGTGGTCCCGTCGCTAATGTACCCGTAGTGGTACATACCGGCCCAGTGTACGTAGCGCAGCGAGCGCCCGGGTTAATCGCCCACATGCTCCTATCATCAGCTTCATCAAAGTGCAGGGAACATATCCTCGAATACGATATCGGACCTGTGTGGTTCATCTGTACTCGAACATATATATAGAAGCATAGTAGAAACCCAACATGAAAATAAATAAAGCAAGGGTGAGATACCAACTTTGAGATTCATCATGATAACTACATGTCGACACCCAAAGAAACATCATACATATATATTGTAAATAATTCATACAAGTGGGATTCATACCCACCAATCAAATCGTGATTTTTCAAGAATGCATGGCACTTCAATATCCATCCTATGAGTCTTGACCTTTATTCTCCAGAGATTCTAACTTCCCTCCTTCGAGCAATGATTAGGCTGTGATACCCATTAACACAATTGTCTCATGAGGTTGGCCTATAAATTTAGGTCCGACTCCAATTGTTCAAGGACACCACGATGAAGCACCTAAAATAATATTGGAATAGTTCCCTATTGAGTACATTCGTGCCGGGTAACCGAATTTCATGATCCGAGGTTGCAAAGCCTCGAGCATTCACTAGATTTTCGAAGCCCGAATGTCCCTAAGACCCAAAGACCCTAGAATTTATCTTTGGTCCATAACTAACCAATTTACCCAATTCACCCTTTGTGAAATTGTAGCTCGATACACAAGGCACGTCTGCCCAAAATGGCATATCTGCCAGACTATGCATGTAAAACCCGTTGTTATCGTAACTGTTCCTTGTCGTTCGTTTTTCCTCTGTCGAGGCTTAAATCTCCCGACTACCCTTTCTCAGGTATTACAATTCTTTCCACCTCCAAAGTACAATTTCCTCTTAGGAACACTAGCCCGACGTCTCGAAAATCTAGGTCCTTATCCTTTCCTTTGTTTTCCCAAAAGAGTTTTCGTTCGGTGAAACACAAATACCAAAACAAAAACTCTGAAAACTTAGCCAAGTTTATCGGAATTTTTCCGCTATTCTTAAATTCTTTTCTAAAAACCCTTTTTTGATGAAATTAATTTTAAAACGTAAATTTATTTTTTTCACGTAAAAGATCATTTTTCCTCATACTGCCGTTATGCAAGCAAAAACCTTATTTGTTTTGAAAAATTACGTATCATCAATCTTAAAACGATTTTTAAAATTCATTTTCTTAAAATTCATTTTATTAAAATTCATATTTGTTTCCATTTTCCCGTCATTTTCGAAAAAAATGCGAAAGTGAAATTTTTTCATGGTTGCGTCCTCTCTGTCACTTGTTAACTTATTCTTTCATTAAAACTCATTAAAATATTATTATTTTTACCTTAAAATTAAATCCATTAATTTTCAAAAACATAATGTTTTCCTTAAACTTTCTTAACATTATGACACAATCAACAGACATTTCATACAACACAATTTTGTCACATGCTTTCACAACCAACAAGAAATTCATACGTCACAATTTATAGCATGCTTTCACAGATAAATCATGCATCACAGAATATTACGCAATAATTTTAAAACAAACACCACAATCTACCACAAATAATTACAAACACACCAAACAATTTATACACATAGTTATCGAAGCTCCTCAGGTAAACTCCCCTTACCTTTTTGAAGTTTCTTAGATTATTCTCCTTCTCAAATAGAATTCCAATCCGCAGTACAACGTACACGATCACACCAAAACCACTTATCCTTCATCAAACCACAACCAAAATAATCAACATCAAACAATTACAACACCTAAATTCTATGTCTAGGGTTCGTCCATGACTAGTAAAAATGGCTAGGAATTTCCAAAATTCACATACTCTTGTATTAATGATCCTTAAGCATTAGATTTCACATAATCAATGATCATGACTTAAAATTGACACAAAATCTCCTCCACCCTCAACATTAGGGTTTCGGCCTCTTAGAGAAAATTGGGAAGGAAATTTTATTTTTACACATGCTCATGAATGAAGATACTAGTGATCATAACTAGTTCATAGCAATTGGAATCATATGAAAAGGATTTTTCTATGATTTTCTAGGAATTTTCAAAGTTCTAGATCTAAGAATATAAACTTGATGATCATGACAAAATAAATGGAAAAATGGAGATCTAAGACAAGAATGATCAAGAGTTAAGAGATTACCTCTTGAATGATGAAGAAAAGCAAGTCATTAATCCAAGTTTCAAGCCAAATCAATGAAGTTTTGTGTAAGTTCTTAAGAGTGAACTTTAGAGAATATGAACCAAGAACAAAAAAATTGTTAAGAGTGGGGTATTTATAGGGGTTGGGCCGTGGGTTCCAAGGGTAGTTAGGGTAGGAATTAGTTCATTTTAGGGACAAAGTAGTCCTCTGTACTTAGGGCAAAAATGTGATTACATTAGGACTTTAAGGACAATTTGGTAAAACTAACCCTGAGGTAATCATTTCACATGGTGCGTCACACCATGACTCACCAAGGTGAATCCCCCCTTGAGTCATCACTTATGACTCATATCCTCATCTGTTAGCGGGTCCCAGAAAATCCCGTTTTCAACTCCGTTGTTCCCCCGATTTAATATATCGCCCGAATAATATATATTATTTCACTTTTAAAGTGAAAATTTCCAAAATAACCAAAGTCCTTGGAAAATTTATAAAAACCCGAAGTATTTGGTTCACGAGTCAAAATTAGGCTTTCTGATTAGTAAACTTTTACTGTCAGTGAAAACACAGACCGAGTTTCGTCTGAATTTTTAACCAAAATTTTAACTGCAACTCTCTACAATAAAATATAATACAATTATGATTTTGGTTTATCAAAAATCATTTTCTAAGTCTCGAATAAAATATAAACATTTATATATTTATATACTGATATTAGAAAACAGTAAAAAAATCGGGGTGTTACATTACTACCCCACTGAAAAAAAATTCGTCCTCGAAATTACGCACCTGGAAAAAGATCAGGATACTATAACTTCATATTGTCCTCAGCTTCCCATGTTGCCTCTCCCATTGTCTCATTCCAAATAACCTTGACTAAGGAAATTTGTTTACCCTTGAGCTGTTTCATCCTCTTATCCTCGATTCGCACAGGTGAAGTCTCATAAGACAAGTTTTCTTTTAATTGTACTTCATCGGGTTCAAGTATATGAGATGGATCAGGAATATACTTCCTCAATTGTGAGACATGAAAGACACTATGAATATTTGAAAGAAAAGGTGTAAAGCAATTTGATAGGGCTACTGGACCAATACGACGAAGAATTTGGTAAGGTCCAATAAATTTTGGAGTGAGTTTTCTGGATTTTAAAACCCTACTTACCCCAGTCGTGGGTGTGACTCTCAAAAATACATGTTCACCTTCTTGGAATTCAAGGGGTTGTCTCCTCTGATCAGAGTAACTCTTCAGCCTGCTTTGTGTCGTTCTTGTAACACCTCGTTTTCTCGCGTCTTGACCGGTAATTATATTTTATATTATTGCCGGGGATCTAGAAAAATGATTTTGAAGAAAGCACAATCATAGTTGAGACCTTCTTTATCGAAGGAAGTTACGGTGAAATTTTAGGTTTAGAATTCAGGTGGAACCCGGTCTGTGTTTTTCACTGACAGTAAAAGTTTACTGATCAGAAAACCTAATTTGGACTCGTGAACGAAACGATTTAGGTTTATATTATTTTTCCAACGATGTTTATTATTTTTAAAATTCTCAAAATAAATAAGTTATTATACTTTATTCGGGCGCATCATTAACAAACGGGTGATCGACGTAGTCGAGAATAGACGTGCAGAGACAAAATTAGACTCCGGATGATGGGACATCTTGCCACCTAGCGTGGTAAGTCATATGGGTGACTCACCTAGCATTTATGAAGCCTAATGATGACACCAAAATATCATGATATTTATTCTAGTGAAAAGACCAAAATGCCCTTGGTCTTTAAGTGAAATTTCAAGAGTGTTCCTAAGTGAATTTTGACCAAAATACCCTCTAAAACTACTCAATTTCGTGCATCCCCTCCACTAAATCAAACTTATTTCATTTTGATTTCATTTCATCATCTTTCTCTCAAAAACCCTAATCGGGTAAACAACGGAATAAGATACGGATGCGCAGAGATACACCGAAAGACAGAACGACGAGTCATCCATGATGACTGATGTCGTGCGAGTGCACGTGCGATCCAGCAAGTGTACCGGATCCGTCGCCAAGTAATAAAAAAGATATCGATCCCACAGAGACCGTGATCTCAAATCGCAACTAATTACTAAATTGATAAAACTGGACTATAAAAAGATTTTGGAAAAGGTTTTTGATATTTGAAATAAGAGATAACTTAAAATCAGAATTAAGTAAAACAGAAAGTAAATCAGTTTATGGTTTTTCAGATCTAAATGGATTCCTAGGGATTTGGGTTTCCAACAAGATTGTTTATGTTACTAAATTGATTACCTTTGTTAATTATCGAAATTGCCTTGAAGGCGAATTTATCCTCAAATAGTTTAAGCTCCCTCTCGGGTTACAAAAACCGTGCCCAATTAAACCAACCCCTACTCTCGTGGTAGTCGAATTTAGATTGGACCCTTTACGTTTCGTGACAATTCGTTAATCCTCGAAGGACGGCTTCTAACTCTCGTGGTTTCAATCCTAAGTCTGATTCTATAGGTCCGACACCTAAGTTCACCGCTAGGTTCCTCCTTAGAATATCTACGACACGCAAACAAGTGGCCACCGAATTTACGAGTAATTAAAACACTAGAAATCAAATCTAAATCAAAATCGCAATTAACAAAGATTAAACATCAATTCATTACCATAAACAAACCTTGGGCATAGACCCAATCCCTAGAAATTAAACTACTACTCAAGCCTTGTCATGGTGATGACAAGCTTGGTTAACAACAACATGAAAATAAAAATCAGAAAAGAGAGGAGGAGGAAGAAGAGAGATCCTAAATAATAGCCTAAGAGTAGTAGCCCAAAAAATCCTCTCTAAGTCTTCAGCCTGATGCCATATTTATAGATTTGGGAAGTTTGAATCCCAATCTAACTCAAATTAGATCCAAATCAGTTGCTTCTGATCCAAGTAATGCGCGTCACGGCCGTGATGGCCATCACAGCCAGGCCGTGATGGCCATCACGGCCAGGACGTGATGGATTCTGCCTTGGTCGCTTCTTCAATTTTTGGTCTGTCACGGCCGTGATGTGCATCACGGCTAGGCCGTGACAGATTCTGACTTGTGGGGGTCTGGCTCAGTATGCATGTCACGGCCGTGATGGGTATCACGACTAGGCCGTGACCAGTTCTGACTTTAGCCTTCTTTCTTTTCATTTTTGCTCGATCATGGTCGTGATGGGCTCTGTTTGGCTCATTTTCTTCACTTTTCAAGCTCCATCTTCATCCGAGCTCCATCATGGTTGATCCTGAGCATTTAATCTTTAATTTCTACAAAACAACACCACAAAAACTGCCTTTCCCGTTCCAAAGTAAAATTAAGCAAAAATCAAATTAAAGATGCCTAAACTATATGAAAATGCATGCAAAATGATAAGCAAATATGAGGTGAAATCACACTCATCAAATCACCCCAAGCTTAAGACTTTGCTTGTCCTCAAGCAATCACCAAGGCCAGACGATATAAATAATCAGAGCATGGATAGTGAACCAAGAACCCGAGTAGCTAATCCAAGTAACAGGCATTTTCAATAAGCACCCAAGAGACAATCGATTTCAAGTCCAATTAGAAGCTTAGGTTCTTTTAAATTCATATTCTCACTGATTCGGGCACTCTTCTCGCCTCACTCAAGTATTTAAGGGCATATGACAATTCGCTCAATTTCCTCAGGGAAGGTATTCTACCATAAGCTTGACTATTAACCAAATCTCCACTTTATTAATGAAAACACATAAGAATCAAGAGGTCTTTTATTCTGGTTGTAACGAGGCCATGGGATTAATCGTTAGGTGGGGAAATCAAGAAAAAGGAAATTTCAAGAGGGCTAAACAAAATATCAAACATTGCAAAGCATGACACCTTCTAAAATACCTTTTTGGGCTTTGATTCACTTTTCCACCTTTCTTTCTTTTTTTTCTTTTTTTTCTTTTTTTTTAATTTTTATTTCTCACTCTCTTTTTGTCATCCCCTTCTCCATTTTTCTCTTTTTTTTGTTTATTTTATTTTATTTATATGGAGAAGGGGAGATTTTTAGCTCAAGAGAAATATTTTTCTATCTTTCTCATCCCGCAATTTTATTTTTCAAACTACCTTTTTACCCTTTTTTGCAATACTTTAATAGGTGTCATACCAAGCATTATTCATCAAAATAATTCAAGGTACCAAGAAAAGTATTTATTCTTTTAGGCTCAAAATTGGGCAACTAAGGGGTAGCATTTAATCAATCAAAGCTCAGAAGGCCGGAAAAATACCTAGTGCCTCAATCATTTTCAAAAATGTTTTCAAAAAATTTTAAGTTTCAAAACGGTTTCAAGTCAAGTTCTAGAGAATACAATTCAAGAGGAATAAGACACTCAATCACAAAGAATGGGGTAGATTTAGTGAGTACCCCTTTAAGGCTCAAAAATCTCACATTCAGTAGTTTAAAATCAATGAGAAACACAAATTCAAGGAACCACATGCTAATTATCAACTATCAAAAGATTATCTCAAGCATTTTTATTTTTAGCCTTATCACAAGAATAAAAAAATTGGGTTCAAAAATTCACTATCTCAATTTATTTGGCACCAAGTTCTCACAATTGGATGCAAATTCTAAGTGAGGGGCAATCTAGAGAGTGTGATCATGCAAAATTATCCCTATATGAATGCAACATGAAAAATGCAAAAATGCAAAAATTTGCAAAAATACCCCTACCCCAAGCTTAAAAACTTACATTGTCCCCAATGTAAATGATCAAGTCGGAGAGAGGAGAAAAATGGAACAACTCACCGAGGTGGTAGCGGGTGTTGGCTCACATGGCAGTGAAAAACTTGTTGGAAATTGTATCACTGCCGTGAGGCTCATCACGGCCAGGCCGTGATCAATTCTGGTCTTCAGGAGCTGGCCTGTCACGGCCGTGACCTGTATCACGGCTAGGCCGTGATACTCTATGATCTTAGGGTCCTTCTCATCACGCCGGTGATGGATGTCACGGCTGGGCCGTGATCCTTTCTGGTCTTCATGGTTAGCTCATCACAGCCGTGACCACTGTCATGGCCTGGGCGTGATGACTTCTGACTTTGTTAGTCCCTGCCCTTCTTGCTCTTCCTTCCTTCTTCACCTGAAAACACTTGACAAATCTATTAATTTATGATTTTTTTCCTCTTGATCTTCTCAAATTATTCAAGAGCTAATTTCAAAAACAAATGGAAAAGGGAAAGAAAACTTGGGTTGCCTCCCAAGAAGCGCTTATTTACGGTCTTAAGCTTGACCATACTTCCTTCAGTCAACCGGGGTCGGCTGGGCGTAGAAGTGCAGGAACACTTCTCTTCCATGGGAGTCCTTCAAAGAGCCGATTCTACTCATATGGCCAATTGCGCTTCCGCTTTGCTCTTTTCACTCGGAGCTTCCTGGCCTTACTCCCTCCCGGCAGAAGTTTCGTTTCCACATGATCAGCAACTCCAACTTCATCACTACTAGGTGCATCATCAACCATGCATATCTTCGGAGTTGCTTCCATGTTGAGCTCTTCCTTTACCACTGGAGACGTTACATCGATCCTGCACACATGACTCACAAAAGGTGGGTTGTTACATGAGTTAGTCAATTCAAAATCGACCCTACCTTTCTCTATATTCAGAGAGAGTTTACCATTCCTTACATCTATTTTTTCTCCAGTGGTGGCCAAGAATGGCCTTCCTAAAATGATGGGGAATTCATAATTCCCTTTCATATCCAATTCCAGGAAATCGGTAGGGATGAAAATTTTCCCTACCTTCACGGGAACATTCTCTAGTATGCCTAGAGGAGTTTTAGTTAAGCCATCCGCAAATTGTAAGGAGAATTTGAATGGACTCAACTCTTTGGTTCCCAACCTTTCCAAGATAGTGAGCGGCATCAAGCTCGCACTAGCCCCTAAGTCACATAAGGCTTGGTCTATTTGCACTTCTTCAATCGAGCAAGCGATAGAGAAACTACCTGGGTTTTTCAGCTTAGGAGGCATTTTGGTTTCTATATCTACTAGCTTTTTCTTGACCAACCTTTGTGGGAAAGGTATTGGGGGTTGGTACGGTGGTGGAGGGACATACTTTGGTTCTGGCTCTTCATCTTCGCTCATGTCCTCCTCTGGTTCCACGTCTTTTTCAACCACCCCAAGCTTATCATCCCTCAAGTGTATGGCATTACAATGTTCAATGGGATTTGCTTCGGGTTGCCCCGGGAACGTACCCTTAGGTCTAGAGTATGTGCTGGCTTGTTGGGCAATCTGAGTTTCTAGCATCTTGTTATGGATGGCTAAGTTATCTACCTTAGATGCTAGCTCTTTTATTGCCTCGTTTACTGCCCTACCTTGTTGTCTAAACTCCTCATTTTGTTTTGTTTGAGTTTCAACAAAACTTTCCAATAAAGACTCGAGTTTAGACTTCTGTACCTGAGGATACCCCGCTGCGGGTTTCCTATTACCTTGACCTTCTTGGAACTCATGGTTTAGCGTGTTGCTGTAGTTGCCGTAGGAGAGGTAAGGGTTGTTCTTCCTTTGGTTGTAGGGATTTGGGGGAGCATAATTGGGCAACCTCGGGTTTGTGTCGTAGAAGTTGTGACAAGAGTTCACTTGTTCACCCGAAGCGCCGGATCCATGAGCAATACCACGTGGGCATTCCATTATGTCATGTCCCTGCATTCCACAAATCTCACAAACAAGGTTAGTAGCACCTATTGCACTCACATTAGCCCGTTCAAGCTGATCAAAACGTTTATTCAGTGAGTCTATTTTAGACATTATAAGATCAGTTCTATTCATTTCGAACTTACCTCCCGAAATCTTTTTCGGGTTATTACCTCTTTCTGAACCCCATTGGTGGTATTTGGTGGCCACGTTTTCAATGATGTTGAATGCCTCAGTCAGAGGCCTATTCATAAAGGCTCCACCAGCTGTGGAATCAAGTGACACATTCGAAGAGTAGTCCAATCTGTTGTAGAAGGTGTGCACTAATAACCACCTCTCGAGTCCATGATGTGGGCAAGACTACAACAATCCCTTGTAGCGATCCCAAGCTTCTGATAAGCATTCTCCGTCCTTTTGGAAGAAGCCAGTGATATGGGCTCGTAGGTTAGCCGTCTTGGATTGAGGGAAGAATTTCTCCAAGAATGTCTGCTCCAGTTGGTCCCAAGTTGACAAGGTATTGGCGGGTATTTGCTTCAGCCAAGCTTTTGCTTTTCCAGTAAGAGATGAGGGGAACAACCTCAAACGAATAGCATCAACCGGGGCGCCTTGAATTCTGACTGCATCGGTGAACTCCAAGAATGTCTCTACGTGGTCAGTCGGGTCCTCCGAGGGAAATCCTCCGAATTGATGTTGCCTAATCATGTTAATGAGCATAGGAGGTATAGTGTAGTTCTCCGCCTCAATCTCTGGCCTAGCAATCCCAGTTCGCAAACCCCTCGCATTTGGGGCTGCGTAGTCCTTCAACGGTTCCGTATCCGGGAGATTCGCCATAAGTGTAATGGGAATCAACCTCTCTCTCTCTCTTTGTAGTCTCCTTTGCCTATGAAAGGTCCTCTCGATTTCGGGGTCAACCTCACTAAGGTTTCCAAGACTTAGGGATCTTTGCATAAAAACACAGAGAGATAAATACTCAAGAAGGATTTTTTTTAATATTAATAAAAATCATAAATTAAATAAAAAGAAAAGGTCCAGAAAAATCAATTTAAAAATTAAATAGAGACCGTGATCTCAAATCGCAACTAATTACTAAATTGATAAAAATGGACTATAAAAAGATTTTGGAAAAGGTTTTTGATATTTGAAATAAGAGATAACTTAAAATCATAATTAAGTAAAATAGAAAGTAAATCAGTTTGTAGTTTTTCAGATCTAAATGGATTCCTAGGGATTTGGGTTTCCAACAAGATTGTTTATGTTACTAAATTGATTACCCTTTGTTAATTATCGAAATTGCCTTGAAGGCGAATTTATCCTCAAATAGTTTAAGCTCCCTCTCGGGTTACAAAAACCGTGCCCAATTAAACCAACCCCTACTCTCGTGGTAGTCGAATTTAGATTGGAACCTTTACGTTTCGTGACAATTCGTTAATCCTCGAAGGATGGCTTCTAACTCTCGTGATTTCAGTCCTAAGTCTGATTCTATAGGTCCGACACCTAAGTTCACCGCTAGGTTCCTCCTTAGAATATCTACGACACGCAAACAAGTGGCCACCGAATTTACGAGTAATTAAAACACTAGAAATCAAATCTAAAGCAAAATCGCAATTAACAAAGATTAAACATCAATTCATTACCATAAACAAACCTTAGGCATAGCCCCAATCCCTAGAAATTAAGCTACTACTCAAGCCTTGTCATGGTGATGACAAGCTTGGTTAATAACAACATGAAAATAAAAATCAGAAAAGAGAGGAGGAAGAAGAAGAGAGATCCTAAATAATAGCCTAAGAGTAGTAGCCTAAAAAATCCTCTCTAAGTCTTCAGCCTGATGCCATATTTATAGATTTGGGAAGTTTGAATCCCAATCTAACTCAAATTTGATCCAAATCAGTTGCTTCTGATCCAAGTAATGCACGTCACGGCCGTGATGGCCATCACGGCCAGGCCGTGACGGATGCTGCCTTGGGCGCTTCTTCAATTTTTGGTCTGTCACGACCGTGATGTGCATCACGGCTAGGCCATGACAGATTCTGACTTGTGGGGGTCTGGCTCGGTATGCATGTCACAGCTGTGACCAGTTCTGACTTTAGCCTTCTTTCTTTTCAGTTTTGTTCGATCATGGCTGTGATGGTCATCACGGCTAGGCCGTGATGGGCTCTGTTTGGCTCATTTTCTTCACTTTTCAAGCTCCATCTTCATCCGAGCTCCATCATGGTTGATCCTGAGCATTTAATCTTTAATTTCTGCAAAACAACACCACAAAAACCGCCTTTCCCGTTCCAAAGTAAAATTAACCAAAAATCAAATTAAATATGCCTAAACTATATGAAAATGCATGCAAAATGATAAGCAAATATGAGGTGAAATCACACTCATCAATGACTCAAGAGGAGTGAGTCACCTTGGTGAGTCATGGTGGTGACTCACCCTAGCCATCATGACAACAAAGAAATATCTAGATATTATGATCTTTAACCTAACCTATGTCCAGTTAACTCCAACTAAGGTTAGCCAATCATGATTTACAACAAAATATCTTCTTCCTCACATGTGGTCACAAATCAGTCACATAACCCTAGACACACCACCACTACACATTCATTTCATAGCCATTAATGTACATTTATGACAACCATGGTGAATCACTATTAACTTAACCAAGCTTTGGTTATTTTTCCACCATGGTTGCATTTAAGGCTAAGAAGGAAATTTCAAGATGACTTCTCCTCCTCTCTCCATGAACCACACGGCCTACTCCATCTCCACACACATCTTCACTTCATTTTTTCATTAACTCCACTTAACTTGTGCATTCTTTCATTTTCTCTCCTAAACACCATTTGTAAGACAACCAAGTTTCATTCTTTCCTTTCCTTTCTCCATTATTTCGACCACACCATGTTCTCACCTTCCAATTACTCTATCGAAAAACCAATACCATATTCATCATTCTCTCATCATCCTTGTTCATGAAATGAAATCCATTCTTTCCTTTCTTTCTTCAAGAATTCGGCCAACATCACTTCTCCATCATCCAAGAGCTTGTTTCATGAATCAACCATAGATCCATGACCCTCTCATCCTTCTAAGACTCTTTCATCTCACAAGAAAATCCATTTGGAACAAAAAATTCCTTCCTTTCTCTCTTTGTGTATTTCGGTCATTCCCTAGAAAATTATCAATCAAGTGCTTTCTTGAAAAACTAATAGCATATCCATGCTCTCCTAGACATTCTAAGCCTATTCTATCTCACACAAAAATCCTTTCTGAGCCTTCTACAAAAATAGGTATTACTTGGTCAAGAATATCAATCTCTTGATCATCATCCTTTTGGCTTAAGATAAGTGATCTAAGCCTTGATTCCTATCTTTGGTTATGTCTAAGTCTAGTTGTATAACTCTTTATAATTTTGTGTGACCTTGCTAGGTTTTCAAGCTCAAAAACCGTGAGCACATCTAGGGGAAAACAACCAACCTTTACTTGATTTTTGAATGATCTACAAGAGGTATGGGGGAGATTACTACTATCCTACCTTAAAGTAGATATGTATGTGGTTTATATGGTTTTTATGTTGTCTTGAAACCCTAAAAGTTAGGGTTATGTCCTTGTGTGTTTGTGAGCCTCTAAGAGGACTTGGTGTAATAATATGTGGTGTTTATGTGATGAAAAATTATGGATGATATGCTTATTTGATGCATGATTGTTAAAATAAAATTGGTTGTGTGGTTACTTGATCATTGAAAGATAATATGTGGAATCTGCTAAATAATCATGCCATGATTTAGTGTTTGAATACATGAATATGTATGATGTTTAGAGATTGATTGATGAAGAGAAAATCTTCATTTGTGTTGGATATGGTTTCGGCCATGATGAGAAAAAAAATGATATGAGAATCTTAAGGATTAAAATCATGGAATCTTATAAGTATTTCAAGTTTTTAAAGAATAACAAAACCAAGAAAAATCACAAATCTTGCAAAACTGTCCTTAAGGCAGTATAAACTGTCTTGTCCTATTTTTAAGGACTACCTTATCCTATTTTAAATGATCCAAAATTGGTTTGAATTGAGTTGGTTATTTATATTGAAAGTTATGGGTTTTTAAAGAAATAAGGACTAATATGGAAATTCTGAAAATTTCAGGGACTGTTCTGAATATTATATTTTTAAGTATTGTGATGATAGTCCTTAATGATATAAGACCATAGAAATTGGTTTGGTTTTAATTGGATTAATACATAAAAAGATATAAGCTTTTTAGTAAATAATGACCTTTTTGAGAATATTGTAAAATGTGGGGCAGAAATATAATTTCTGGAAAGTTTATGAGGACTGGAAAAATATTTCTATAGAAGTTGGTTTGATATGATTTGAAGATATAAATAAAAAATTATAAGGTTTTAAGTGAATAAGGACCTTTTTGCAATTAATGAAAGTTTAGGGACTAAACTATAATTTTTGAAAATAAACGTAATTGGACAGTTAGAGGCTGTTTTCCATACCTATTTAACTGTTCTAAAACTCCAAATGAGTTTTGGACTATTAGATGGTAAAATCGTTGAAAAATGATTTACGCGATTTACAAACTTAATGACGTTCGGTCAAATTTTTAGGAATTTCGTATACATGGAAAAGAAACTGTAAAAGCAGTGTTTCAACATCTTAATATGAGTATTATAATCTAGGTGAGTAATAGATTTGAGATGAAGAACCATATTTTCTAAAGTATGGCTTTTGGGCCTAAAACCAGTAAAAAGCGGCGAAAACCGTTGTCAAGTGTTTTTTAATATTCTCGAGAAAACCATGATGTAAAGTTTGAAATCAGTATGTTAATACTTTAACATAAGTATGGTAACTTAAGAAAGTGAAGGATTTGATAAAAATGATTATATTGTGAAAATATGGAATTTAAGTTGAAATACAGTAAAAAGCGAGAAAACGGTATTCTAAGAGTTTCGACGTTTTTCAAGAAACTGTTTTGAGGAATTTAGTATTTATGTACTTTGATGGAATCTGATTTTAAAATGGTTTGAATTTAATCAAAGGTTTTGTTTTAAGACAAAAGAGGATTTTAGTTTTCAAAGACTAGTATTTACATTAAAGAGCAAAACCTAAGTCATAAATGACTTAGTGAAAATATGAACTTAATGATTTATGACTTATGGTGAAGCAAGACCATTTGTTGTAAAGTGTGGATAATTCATTATCCATACTTCCATAAGATTTAATGGACTAAGAGTCACTTGATTTCTCGGAAGTCAAAGAGAAAGGCTCAATTTGAACAGTACAGAGAAATAAATAATTGGACTTGTGTTCCAATCTCATAATGCGTTAGGATTTTTAAACAAAGCGTTTTAAGATATCTTTACACAAAGATGAAAGGTTACTTGAGAACTTCAGCTCGATGTTAAGTACTGTAATTCGGACTTAAGAACATCTAGCATCTGAGAAAGCACGTTGAAAGAATTCAGATGGAATTCAGATGTCATCCGATGGAAAGACAAGAAGAACGCATTTTCCGGCAATTTTGCCTAAACACATAGTGAAACTATGTTCTGTAAGGCCGTTGTGCCTAGGAGTTGAGCTAACACTTTAATGCGGGTGCGAATTCCATAGTGACGATCCATTGATGCTCGGGGTTATGAAATACTCACATAGGCCCAGTGGGTTGCTCCTCTATGTGTAGTGATCTGGAAATACACCGACATACTCGACTAGTACGCTAAGTGATTTTTGGTAGTGTAGGATGTTCCCGAAAAAGCCTATGACGTGCACGTTACCTACTGTTGACGCATTCTTTTATTACCCAAGACTGGTACCTCCGGAACAATCCTCCGAACAACTCTCTCCGACTCACTACAAGAATTTTCGCTGTTTCCCAGGGCCTATGACCCTGGGAAATCCAAAAAATCCGTGGGAAAATACAAATTTCCCAGGGATGACCCACGGATTTAGATCCCTCGGTTTTCAGCTGGTCGGAAACGTTTCCCAGGGCCTCGCCCTGGGAAATACCCAGGGTTACAGCCTTGGGAAATTTCCCAGGGATCTATCCCTGGGAAATATTTCCCAGGGATCTATCCCTGGGAAACCGTGGGAAATATTTCCCAGGGATAGATCCCTGGGAAATATTTCCCAGGGTTAGAACCCTGGGAAATATTTCCCAGGGATATATCCCTGGGAAATTTCCCAGGGTTCTAACCCTGGGAAATTTCCCAGGGTTCTAACCCTGGGAAATATATGTTTTGTTTAAATTATAAATAAAACCTTATATACATTAATTTATGCTAAAGTGGATAAATAAATCATTATTATTCAAATATGAATGCATCAACAAAGAAATTAACATCATAATTCAAGCAAACAATTTGTTCAACATATTCAAGTCATATTTGTTCAACGAAAAATAATAAACATAATAAACATGATAAGTAAAATAAACTAAGAATCCCCATTATAAGGCTCCTCAACAAAATGGTCAAGAGAGTCGTCGTCCTCCTGAGCACGCTGGGTCGTCTGACTAGGCTGTCGTCGCTGTGGGGGCTGCTGCTGCTGCAACTGTCGCACTGTCTCCATCAGTTGTCGCATCGTATCCATCATCACACGATGCTCCTCATCCCTCTGCCGCTCCCTCTCTTGGGAAGCGACCAACATCTGCCTCAACTGAGCAATCTCCGCAGACTCCTGAGGGTAACGTCTGCATGTGGTGGACGCTCCAACCCTAAGCTCTAACTTGCGCGAGGCCCTTTTCCGATAGTTGCCGGCAAGGTCCCAATCACCGTACAAACGACCCTTATACTTGCCGCCGACGACTTCTGCCCAAACATTCAGCGCAAGCTGCTCGTCCTCCTGTGGGTTACCTGGGGTGGATGGTGAAGAGGCTGATGATTGAGACCTATGTTGACTCATCCTCTCATGAAACTCCTCCTGTTACAATACATCAGACTATCAAAATTTGAACAATATGTTACAAGATAAATTATGCAGAAAAATGGACAGAGTTTCCCCTAAAACTACAACATCCCAATGTTTACAAACAGAACACCGCAATTTAAATCCATAAATCATCATCAAAAGCTCATTAGGATGCACACAAATTCTCATGTCCAAACTAGTTATAACATTTCCAATGTCAGGCAGTATCAATAGGTCCAAATATAAAGTGACTCTACAGACTCAGTAATCAAAACATGAATAGTATGTTACACGATTAATTATGCAGTACATTGGACAGAGTTTCCCCTAAACCTCAACCTTTACAAATTGAACACCACAATTTAAAACTGCAAGTCATCAAAAGCTTAATAAGATTCACACAAAACAATATATTCAACTCCCTAAAAGCCAATGCTCAAAAGCCAATGCTAAAACTAGTCATAACATTTGAGGCTCTCTGCCTCTCAAGTCGAAAGAAAGTATGAGTGTTACAATATCTATTAAAGTCAATAGCTTCTTCAAAAATCAAAAGGGCATATTACCTGAGTGCGCTTGGAGCGCTCATCTATGTACTCGCCGGTAGCCTTCCTAGTATGGGTGCGTTTGTGAACCTCATGAATCTGTACTCCTCGATTATACCGGCGAGCCTATAACACAAGCATAGATGATTAAGATAACAAGTAATGAACTATGATGTTGGAATAAATACATTTAATGCATAAAGAATGACAAGATGAGCATACCATACGATCCGCCCACCGCGATCGGGAAATGCTTCCTCCCGTGTGCGGGCTCCCACCCTTTTCTCGATGCTCTATTTTTCTTTGCCACGAGCAGAAATTTTTTTAAATTGATCAGAAGCCCAATAACGACGCAACTCCTCCCAAATACCATCTCCAATCCAGGATCGCTGTATGCCACTCTCACGAGCCTCCCTAAGCATATCAGAAAGGCGTTCGGAGGCTTTATGGTGAAAGATCCTCTGGATCTCTGACTCATCTTCGTTCCTCCATGCCGCCTGACCCTGTTTTAAGATAAATAACAATTGTTATACTAATAGTTTCGTAAATAATAAAAACCACATTAAGTAAATTGAAATTTGCTACTTACTCTAAACGCATCAAACATACTAATCCGCTCATTGTCAGTGAGTTTTCCCCATGATGTAAATGCCCTATGATACCTTTGCTGGATAACAAACGCGATGGCACTCGCTGCTCTCTTACAAGGAAGGAACCTTAACAGTAAAGACGCATGAACCAATCAAACACATGGTAATAAATTATGATACAATGCATGAATCAACCAAACACATAGAAATTTAATTAATTCTTACCCGTTACCACTAGGCCTAATAATAGGTCGACCATCGGGCATGAGCTCAACTACCTCTGCTGCATCTAGCTCCTCTAGCTCCACTGGCTCCACCGACTCCTCTGGCTGCTCATGCACATCTGCAACTGAAGGTGAGCGTGAATAGCCTGGACTATATTGTTGCTCCTCATCCACACATGCTGAAGGAGATGCTCTATAGTGTGCATGTGTCGTGACCCCCGGGGTGGGAATCATATCGAAATGAGGCGATGTAGGTGCAACACGTGGAGTCAGTGAAGGTGCTTGTTGTGGTGGGCGCGATGAAGGTACATGTGGGTGTTGTACTGACGATGCAGAGGTAAGCGTTGAAGGCATACGTGAGTATCCATCTATAGACTCACGAATCACTAAATTTGTGGAAGGTCTGTTCCGACGACGACGGGGATTTGGACGGGGGTCAGTATCAACCATAATACCCTTACCCTTATCGATGGGTGGAGGTGGGTCACGTCCTGTAGACATGTCTAAAGAGCAATTTAATGTTAAAACAAAAGTTATCAGATATAGCAATAATATAAGTTATCTAAGTCATTAAAGTAAACAAATATAACTAACTAATAATCCAACAGCCAAAAATAAGTTATCTAAGTCATAAAGTCAACAAGTATAACTAACTAATAATCCAACGACCAAAAATAACTTAACCATCCAAATCATAAAGTCTTCGAAGATCTAATACAAATTAACTACGATTTATTCAGAATTTGAGTCGTCGTCTTCAGGTCCTGTTGAGTCATTATCTTCTTCCTCATCATCTTCAGATCCTATCTCTTCATGTTCTTCAGTGGAATTATCGTCTTCTTCATCCAAATGCTCCTGGATGGATGACAAATTGGCGATATTCACTTCTTCACCAGCGACTTGCAAGTCCCCTAAGCCATCAATAGGGTCAACTTCAATGACTTCAGCTACATGTGACATTACATCCACTTGATAAGGCACCTCTCCCTCTGAATCATCCACTTCGATGCTACCCCTTGGTGTTGTCTTGATGGCGACGGACCAACCTCGTTTGTCCTTACGAGTTGGTGGATAAGGTACGTAATACACCTGTCTCACATTTTGTGCTATGATAAACGGATCATCCCTTTGATATCTTCTACTCATTCGGATGTCCACAATATTACATTTCGGGTTAAATTTTGTGCCTCTACCGGACGGATCGAACCAGTTACAATAAAATAGAACTATTCTTTTAGTATAGTCTAAAGAAGGGTACACCAGTTCATATATATGTTGGATCACGCCGTAGAAGTCATCTTCAATTCCTTCTGTGAGACCCTTTACATGGACCCCGCTGTTGATGGTTTTTTTGCCCTCCGTCCATGATTGGGTATGAAATTTGTACCCGTTCACGAAGTAAGTGTGCCATTCTTTGACTTCTGTATTAGGACCATCGGCTAAGTTCCTTAAGTGTTTGTTGATGGGAGTTGGTTGCTCACGGTAAACCTACATATGTCAGTTCTAAAAAATCATGTCTACATTTTACTCACAATGGATAATTCAAAGATTTTTAAGATACTAACTTGTTGCTTAAACCAGATTGGAAACTCAGCATGTATACGAGTGGACTGTTCTTCTTGCTCGCTGTTTGCAGATATCAAGAAGGCACTGTAAAGTTGGACAATATATATTATAAGCACAAAAATATATACTATTAGGTATTCGAAAGAAAAAGATACGAAATGCGTACTCAAGGTATGGTTTAACTTCGGTACAATTGATCAACACATGAACATGAGCCGACTTCCTCTCTTTGTCCGATAACCAGTGAGAGGTCTCCTTTCCGGAAGCACGACCAGGCTGGCAAAAGACTGACAAGGTTAACGGATGTCTTTCACTTTCACTTTCCATTTCATTCCTACTATTTTTTGGTGACAACATGAAGTTCTTGAAATAATGGGAACAAAAATGGGTTGTCTCGCGGTGTAAGTAAGACGCACAGATTGATCCTTCAACCTTAGCCTTATTTTTCACCGACCGTTTTGAATCACCCATGAATCTATAAAACAACAAGAAGTTCATAGTCATATCCTTTCACTTCGAATGGAAAAAGTCTAATTAAAATTCTATGATGGTTATATTACCTTTCAAATGGATACATCCACCTATATTGAACCGGTCCACCAAGCCTCGCTTCATACGCGAGATGTACTGGGAGATGCTCCATAGAATCAAAGAAACCAGGGGGGAATATTTTCTCCAACTTGCATAGAATTATGGGAATATTTTGCTCCATCCTAATCAGGTCATTCTCCCTCAACGTTGCAGAGCACAAATCCTTGAAGAATTGACTCAATTCAGTAAGCGGATTCAATACATGCACGGGCAATGAACTAAAAGCAATAGGAAGTAAACATTCCATGAATACATGACAATCATGGCTTTTCATCCCATGCATCCTTCCTTTGTTAACATCGGCACATCTTGCTAAGTTGGAAGAATAACCGTCTGGCATCCTAAGTTATGTTATCCAGCGACAAACGGTCTTTGCTTCATCGACAGTTAAAGTGTAACTAGCTTTCGGTTTTAACATCTTCCCATTAGCCTGCGACTTTAGCTCCAACTCCGGTCGCCTACAGTACAAAGCTAAGTCCATTCTTGCCTTCTCATTGTCCTTGGTTTTCCCACTGACATTCATGACAGTGTTTACTATGTTATCAAAAAAGTTCTTCTCTATGTGCATAACATCGAGATTGTGTCTCAACAAATTATCTTTCCAATACGGGAGGTCCCAAAAAGTACTTCTTTTTGTCCAGTTATGGCCTTCCCCGTATCCTTGTAATTTGGACACACGACCATTGCCAGTGACTTTTGGTAGTTCTCTTACTCTACTCCAAATCTCTTCCGGTTTGAACCTAGGCCGGTGCATCTATTTCAACTTACCACTTTTTGAAGGCATTCTTATTCCGTCTAAATGAATGATCCATTTCCAAGAACATACGATGCGAGCCAAACCAAGAACTTTTCCCCCCGTGTTTCAAGGTAAAGGCCTTTGTATACTCCATGCAATGTGGACATGCCAATTTACCATGAGTCCCCCAACCAGATAACATACCATAAGGTGGAAGTCATTAATGGTCCACATCAAAGCTGCCTTCATTATAAAATTTTCCTTCCTTGCGATATCGTACGTCAACACGCCGCTCCACAACCTCTTCAAATCATCAATCAAAGGCTGTAAATAAACATCAATACCAGCCTTAGGATTGGATTGTCCCGGTATGAGACACGTCAAAAACATATAAGGTTTCGACATGCACATATCAGGAGGAAGATTGTATGGAGTAACAATTACGGGCCAACAAGAATATGGTGAAGTCGACGCTTGGATATACGGGGTAAAACCATCGGAGCTTAAACCAAGTCGTACATTACGTGGATCCGAAGCAAAATCAGTATGTACCCGGTCAAAGTGCTTCCATGCTTCGCCATCGGATGGATGCCGTAAGACGTCTGAAGTTCTTTTGTTCTCAAAGTGCCATGTCATTTTTCCCTGCAGTTTGCATTGATGCGAACATTCTCTCGTAGCCTTGGAACTATTGACAAATAGAACATCGCCTTTACGGGAATTGGTTTGTTATTACTTGTCCCGGACTTGGGAGGGCAATACCTCGAAGCTTGACAAAATTTGCATTTGACCAAAGCTCCATCATTTATGCCGAATTCATTGTCGTAATACAACATGCATCCATTAATGCAACAATCAATCCTCTTGACTTCCAATCCCAGCTTCGACACTAACCTCTTTGCACCATAATAATTCTTTGGTACAACTCCTTTTATAGGTGTCACGTCCTGAAGCATTTTCATAAAAAAATCCAAACACTTTTCGAGAATATTCCAATTGGACTTGCAAGCTAAAAGTCTCACACACAAGCGATAATTTAGAGTCTGAGGCCCCTTCAAACAATGGCTTTTTTGCTGTCTCAGTTAAAAGATTATAAAATCTTTGTGCTTCCTCATTCGGAATATCTTCAGTGTTATCGTAATCATGCGCCTCGTTTACCCCGAGAGCATCAACCACCATCTCCTGCATTGACACAAACTGTTCCCCACATCCCATATCTGCACGAGTGCTTGAGACACCCGTGCAATTCTCGTCAACCCCTAAATCAACATGTGGCACTTCTTCACCATGGAGAGTCCAAATCCAGTAATTTTCCTGGAACCCATTCATATACAAGTCAGTCTTCACAAGGTCTTCACTCTTAATCTTTCGACATCGGCATTTAGCACATGGACATCTAATTCGGTTTCCATCATCGATGAAACACTTTTATCGCTTTGCTTGAGTAACAAACTCTTCAACCCCATCTACGAAAGTTGGTTTCAAACCCCTTCTTTTCGGATATAGCCTATCATACACCCAACTACGATTCGAAGGATAACAATCCATCTTCTGCATATTAATAAAAAATCCAGATAAATTTTAACAATAAGAGAATAGCAATCACATTTTTTTTTATTGATGTAATTAAATGATCTAAATGTTTTAATTGTTTCCATTATATTTACATGCATTAACATCATGTGGCACTTCGAAAGGGTGTCTCAATCAGCACATATACATATTGTTTCCCAACCAAGCTATACTAATGAAAGCTAATAGAAAACTTTCATCCCCCAACAAGTTAGTTTAGTGAAGCTGCAGCCATGTACCCACTATCATAAAAGTCCCTGCCTACAAATATGACAGCTTCGTGCAAATTTCAAATTCCAAAAACAGAGTACATGGCATAGTACTTAGCATAGCAAATACACACATAACTATGGCTTAAATTGATAACAATTGATTCAATAGGCAAAGTCAAAGCACCTATTCTATTTCCTATCATTATAGTATGCACAGGAACAATGTGTATGCTTGACTGTCCTGGACAAGTCACCAAGGAATAAAAATAACCAATTTTAATTCCTCATGTAAAATGGAAGGTGGTTGAAATGATTTTTGATAGACTCACGGTTGTAGAAGTTGTTCCGCTTTGTACTTTGGAGTTGTCTTAATTAAATGCAACTTGGTTTTGTAGCTACAACATCAAGTCATACTCATGACAGAATTAGAATGCATAATACACCTAAAACTAGTCACATCTTGATCCCATTTGCATCATATAACAAAGTTTCAAATTAGTCAGAGAGCCATACTACAATACAAAAGCTCAGCATCTTGAAAGCATTTGCATCAGATCGAAAGTAAAAGTAAAGTAAAGAAAGAAAGCAAAAGCAATTGCATGGCACCTGAAATTATTAAAAAGTATTCAGATAAGTGAAATAAAATTCAAACCAAACCACATCAACCTCTAGCATTAAACTTAATGATAGATCAAACAATGAATAGTTGTCAAGCAATGAATACTAAATATAAGTTTAAGTATAATATTGAACAAATAAAGCGATTTCTAACCATTAGTATGTAACTAAAAAGGAAATATATTATGAAGTTGTTTTTGAAAGGAACAATGAACAGCCAATTCGTTGCTTTAAGCTAAGTCTCAGCTTGTTAAGGCATAATCTAGTTCTAATTGGAACTATGAACCACAATTCAAGCTGATCCTGTAAAATCGTGACCCTATCTCAGTAGTACCTAATCTATACAGACTTCACATGACCATAAGGTAAAACATTTTTACTACAACATTAAGAACTAGCAAATAGTAATACTATTTCCCAACATTAGGGCTGGCCCCTGTATCCTAAATCGAGCTTAATTACGTCGTCATAGAAAACAAGCACGATTATGACTTATTTGTTATGACAATGGACTGTTGAAGTATCGATATCATGCATGAGACAAGTCTATAACAGACCAAGTTTTGTATCAAAACATCCATTTCATATCTTCGAGAACAAGTTAGCACAATCCATCTGTATGAAATTATTGAAGAGAAAGAAATTCAGGTTATAATTACCAGGTGACATTTTCATTGGGTGTGGATTTACATACTCGAGTCCAAATTCATCAAAATGGGGAACATAAAGTGCTGCAGAAAGATGGAGCAAGTGACAGAGAAATACGAGAGAAAGATAAAAGTAAGTGGAACAATTATATATCAAATCAAGTCATGACCAACATACCTTTGGAATTTTATATATGTAAATCAAGACAGATCGTGCTCCCATTCTATGTTGCTAGCTTCAATCACAAAGCCAGAAGAGAATGATTAACTTTGACCATGAGCTTACAAGACACAACATTTCTAACAGAATTTTATCAAACACGTTCCTGGCATCGTGAAGGAACCAAAACGGTAACACATTAAGGATCGGTTTCAGGGACTCGTTAGCATCAATGCTATGAATATGAGACTAGGAGAAAGAGGAATAACATAATCAACAATATTGGCTATGCTTTTCGCAATCCAAAGTGCAGAACACCAAGTAAATAATAGCATCTACATGGAAATTAATAATGAAAGAAGGTAAATAAATTTATGACCCGACAACGTTCACGTTTGAGTTGGCGCTTAGACTTCTTCTCCTTTATGGCGATTACGTGACGGCCCTTTCTTCATTCTTTGTGTTGGTGTCTCGCTCCAACCTCCGAGGACGGCGATGGACGGCGTGCGACGGAGCAAGACAATGGCGGCGGTTGAGGGAATGAAGACGGCGATTGCGAGGCTGAGGCGCGAAGGGTGAAGAGGGTGAACACCGTACGTGTGAACAGCTGAGGCGCGAAGGGTGAAGAGGAGGAAGATGATTTTCCCAGGGGCTTGGCCGTGGGAAACACCGCCTGTCTTTCCCAGGGGCTTAGCCGTGGGAAACACCGCCTGTCTTTCCCAGGGGTTTAGCCGTGGGAAACACCGCCTGTCTTTCCCAGGGGTTTGGCCGTGGGAAACACCGCCTGTCTTTCCCAGGGGCTTGATCCGTGGGAAAACTGAGCCATTTCCCAGGGCTTGATCCGTGGGAAACAGCGCTTTCTGTTACCTAAGGCCCAGCCCGTGGGAAATAAAGCGGGAATGTTTGGTGCCTCTTTTTCCTAGGGACAAGCCGTGGGAAATCAAGCGAGACATTTCCGAGGGTCTTGGCCGTGGGAAATGTAAAAATTTCCTAGGGATTTATTTCCCTGGGTAAAAAGCCCTGGGAAATAGCTTAATTTCTTGTAGTGACTGTTCGTAAAACCATAGTATAGAAATTCAGAGGTCATTCCTCAAGTCTTAGATATCTACTATCTAGGAAAATGCTATGCTGTGATCATGTTTCTGTGAAACATTATTGTTCTGATATGAGTGTAGATATGATTATATATTGTTAATTGTACGTACCTGTGAGTCGTACCACTGCATGTCTTCCTTATGTGTAAGATAAATGGAAATCTCACCTCCTTATTTTTATATTGCCTATGTCAGCTGGCTATGTGCCTTCTGTACTCTTTTGAGAAGATTGAGACGTCAAGATGTCGCTTGGCTGACGCATCGTTGAGGATGGGATTCGAGCATGTGGACGATATGTTGAAGTTTCTAGTGAACGTCTTCCAGACTTCAGATATTCCAAGACGATAGTGTTGGTTTTCTGTCATGCCTGACTTTTCTTTTCTTGAGATGGGCATGACTGTCGATGGTTATTAGATCATGTATTTCCTCTTGGAATGGGAAATGGCTTAGTCCGAGAGTTACTATTGTAGTAACTCCAGTTGTGTCTTTTGTGACGACGTCAGTAGTGGACTCAAATAGAGTTCCCACTAGATCTCGTCACTTGGGTTTGTCTTTCTCGTGATATACGAGAAACGATTGTCTTTTCTATTTTAGTTTGACCAGCTGGGTATGTTTGGGAGTTAATGTTATTGTTTATGGAGTTGCGACTACAAGTATTTTATATTTTAGGAGCTGCCTCTCCATATCTTTAGTTTGTATCTGTATACTGTTATGATTTATGTTTATGAGTCAGGTTGGGTATCATGTAAATTTTTTTTGAACTTATGATCCTAATTGTGATAATGGAATATTTTATTGTCCATTCATTTAATCAAAGTAGTTATATTTATGACTAATGAAAAAGAAAAAAATTACCCCATTCTTTTATAGCCAATATTTAATTAATCTACTTTTCGGCCTTAAAATGTCACTTACGATGTAGCACCCGAGAAGGGTGTTACAGTTCTCATCCTTTCACGGATTTGTTTAACCTTTTCCGTTGTTTGCTGCACAATTTCTGGTCCTAAAATCGTGCTTCCTCCATCTTGGTACCAACATACAGGTGTTTGACATTTCCTTCGGTATAAGGCCTCATAGGGTGCCATCCCTATACTTGAGTGAAAACTGTTGTTGTATGTGAACTCGATAAGCAGCAAAAGGTCATCCCAGCTTCCTCGATGGTCTAAGACACATGCTCTTAGCAAGTCTTCCAACAATTAAATCGTCCTCTCGGTTTGTCCATCAGTTTGAGGATGATAAGTTGAACTTAAGCATAACTTGGTTCCCAGCGCTTGATGTAAACTTCCCCAAAAGCGTGAAGTGAACTTCGGGTCTCTATCTGAAATAATACTCGAAGGCACTCCGTGAAGTCTAATCACTTCCTTGATGTAAACTTCAGTCAACTTTTCCATAGTGTAGTTGATCTTAACGGGTAAGAAGTGTACTGACTTCGTTAACATGTCAACGATCACCCAAATTGAGCCAAAACCTTTAGAAGTTCGCAGTAAACTTACCGCAAAATCCATCAATATGTTATCCCACTTCCATTCAGGTACATCCAACAATGTAAGCATCCCGCCTGGTCGTTGAAGTTCTACCTTCGTTTTTGGACAAATCGGGCATGCTGCAACATACTCCGCGACTTGCTTTTTCATGCCTGGCCACCAAAACTTTTGTTTCAAATCTTGATACATCTTAGTTGATCCCGGATGAATACTCAGCTTACTCTTGTGTGATTCCTCCAGAATCATCTTTTTCATCTCAGGATTATCGAGTACACAAACTCGTTCATTGCATCTTAAGATGTTATATGATCCTAAGCTAAACTCAATAGCTTTTCCTTGTTCTATTAACTTCTTCTCATGAACCCTAAACCCTAAACCAAAACTAATTTTCTTTTGACTTACGTCCATGATTAAGTTGAGATCACGAAACTTTTCAATCAACTCTAATTACTTCACCATCATAGCTGAGATATGAATGGCCTTCCGACTTAGTGCATCTGCTACAACGTTCGCTTTTCCAGGATGATATTGTAACGTGAAGTCATAATCTTTCAGAAACTCCATCCATCGTCTCTATCTCATGTTGAGCTCCTTCTGATCAAACAGGTATTTCAGACTCTTATGGTCACTAAAGACATCAAACTTGGCTCCATACAGGTGGTGTCTCCATATCTTTAGTGCAAAAACCACAGCAACTAATTCCATATCGTGCGCTGGATAATTCCTCTCATGAGTCTTTAACTGTCGTGTCGCGTAAGCTACGACTTTCCGATGTTGCATTAATACACAACCTAAACCTAGATATGAAGCATCACAATATACTTTGAAAGGTTCATTCGGTTCAGGAAGTATTATCACTGGTGAGGTTGTCAGACGTTCCTTAATCTTTTGAAAACTCTCATCGCACTTGTCAGTCCATATAAAAGGTTGATCCTTCCTTGTCAGTTGAGTCAACGATCCCACTATCTTGGAAAAACCTTCGATAAACCTCCTATAGTAACCGGCTAGACCCACAAAGCTGCGAATCTCCGTTACCCCTTTTGGTCTTTCCCAAGAAAGTATTGCCTCTACTTTTGCAGGATCGATAGCAATTCCTTCCTCAGTAATCACATGTCCCAAGAATTTCACCTCTCCGATCCAAAACTTGCACTTAGATAGCTTTGCGTACAACACCTTCTCGCCTAGGATTTGTAGGACTTGTCACAAATGCTCTTCATGTTCCTCATAATTCTTAGAATAAATGAGAATGCCATCGATGAACACGACGACGAACTTATCAAGAAACGGACGAAAAATACGGTTCATGTAGTCCATGAAGATGGCAGGTGCATTTTCACTCTAAAAGGCACTACAAGATATTTGTAATGTCCATAGTGAGTTCTGAACGCAGTTTTTGGTATATCTTCCATTTTTACCCTTATTTGATGATATCCCGTTCCGAAATCAATTTTTGAGAACACAACAGCTCCTCGTAGTTGATCCATTAGATCGTCTATACATGGTAAAGGATATTTATTCTTGATCGTCACTTTATTGAGTTGTCGAAAATCCACACAGAGTCTCGACCCTCCGTCCTTCTTTCTCACTAACAGAACTGGCGCTCCCCACGGGGAAACACTCGATCGGATAAACTGTTTCGACAAAAGATCTTCTAGCTGAGCTGTCCACTCAACAAGTTCCGTCGGTGCCATTCGATACGGAGCGATTGAAATCGGACAGGTTCCTGGAATTAGATCGATGGAGAATTCGATATCTCTGACAGGTGGCAAACCCGGAACATCATTAGGAAACACATCCGTAAATTCTCTCACTACATGCATCGTACTCAAGTCGAATTTCCTCTCGACTACATAGTTAGATAGAAGCAAGTATTCTCGAGCTCCTTCTTTCGAAGAAGTTCTCATTTGGTGGGTAGATAAAAATCCAGAAATCTCAGGATCAGGAAAAACTAAGGTCTTGTGGGAACAATATAAAAGGATGTGGTTGGAAGATAATCAATCCATGCCTAGAATTACAACTAATTGAATTAAAGGCAACCATATGAGATTAACAAGAAAATGTCTATCCTGAATAATGATAGGACAGTTCAGACATATAGAAGTCACAACAACAGGTTCAACAGTTGGAGTTGAAACAATCAGATCATATGACATGGAAGAAACAGGCAATTCTAAATGTCTCACACAATCCATCGCAATGAAAGAGTGCGCTACACCCAAATCGAAAAGTACAGTTAAGATATTATTAGCTATGTCACAACTACCTTGTATGAGATCTTTGGAATTTGAAGCCTCAGCACCACTCATGGTGTAAACCCTTCCCTTAGCTGTCGGTTTATTGGTCCTAGAATTGTTGGTAGTTGATGCAGTTTCTGAGTTTGACAGTCTTTGGCCATGTGCCCTATCTTTCTGCATTTGAAGCACTTTACTCCCTGGAGTCGACAATTATCCGTAAAATGAGTTTCGCTTCCACACTTGAAACACTTCCGAAACTGGCCTTGGTTTTGGTTCCTTTGGCCTCCACCACTGTACGCAGAAGCGACAGGACGGTAAGATTGTTGATTCTGGTTCTGATTCTGATTATTTCCGGGTGGTCTGAAATAAGGCTTCCCCTGAGCTTATTTTCATCTCTGGTTCTGGTACTGATTCTTGGATAGAGATGGTCCTCCAACATTCCCTCTATTATCTCTCCCATTTTTCATATGTTCCACCTTCCTGCATTTCTCAACCAGAGCTTGAATTTTTTTTTATTTCCAGTGACAACACTGACTCCTTGATTTCAAACCTTAAACCTCCTTCAAACTTCTCATATTTCCATCCTTCGTTGGTTGAGCTTGGAAGAAACGAAAATACTTGGCAAGCGATTCAAACTTCGCCGCGTATTCCCCGACAGTCAGTTCTCTCTGTTGCAGACACAAATTCTTGCTCCTTCTCGGTTCTGGCACTTTGAGGAAAGTACTTGTCCAGGAATGCGTTACGAAATGCATTCCAAGTAATTTCCTGATGATCCGCTTCCATCAATTATCTGGTGCCCCTCCACCAGTACTCAGCATCACCCACGAGCAGGAACGTAGCATACTGAACTTTGACTCCTTTTGGGCTGCGAATCAGTTCAAAGATCTTCTCTAATTCTTGTATCCAAAGGTCAGCCTTCTCAGGATCAACATCCCCATGAAATTGTGACGGATTCTGACGCCGAAAAGCAGTCAACCCTTTTCCCTCTACAGGTTGTTCAGCTTTGAGTTGATCTTGTTGATTTTGGGTAGCCATAGTTGCCGCCTGTAATGCGATAGCAGCCGCAACAATTTCCATTGCCTGTTCTGCATAGTCCATCCCACCAGCTCTTCCAGGGTTCTCTCCCAGATTACCACGGCGGCCAACACGACCGCCTATACGGCCTCTTCCACGTGTCAGAAACCGCACCCACGTCCAGCCTCTGGTTCCCCAACTGGTTCCATAACTGACTTACAAACCACAATTAGTGAAACCAAAACCATAAACTGAAACGTAAACTTACTCGTTACCACACATTACTTCTAAGAAGTAATTAAAACAAGTCTAAGTCAGAAATCACACAACATAGACATAACAGATCTATTTCCCAAGGATTCCCGAAAGACTCGACCAGCTCTGATACCACTAATGTAACACCCCCTTGGCGCTACATGTTGAAACTAAAAGACTGAAAATAAATACGCTGGTTGCTTTAGGAAAATATCATTTTCTCTATTTGTTAACTTACTTGAAATTAGTTGTAATTTTTTTTTCTTTTCCTTAGTCTATACAAAAAAAACATTGATAACTAATAACCGTGTATATATATATATATATATATATATATATCAACAACAACAACAACAACAACCAAGCCTTATCCCACTAGGTGGGGTCGGCTACATGGATCATACGACGCCATAATGTTCTATCATAAATCATGTTAATAGTTAAATCATTGGCCTCCAAATCTTTCTTAATAGTTTCTCCTATAGTTTTTCTTGGCCTACCTCTGCCTCTAGCTATTGGATTGCCTTCCACTTGGTCCACTCTCCTTACTACAGAATCTAAAGGTCTCCTCCATACATGCCCAAACCACCTAAGTCGAGATTCAACCATCTTTTCTACAATAGGTGCTACCCCAACTCTCTCTCTAATGCTATCATTCCATCTTTTCTACAAGCGGAAGCCATGTGCTTCTAAAGCTTGTCTCCAAGTCTCCAACCTTCCATTTATATCATCTCTCGACTCTCCAACTAGGACTATATCGTCAGCGAAAAGCATGCATTGCGGTGCTGGCTCTTGAATGTGCTCCGTAAGTACATCCAAGACCAAGGTAAAAAGATAGGGGCTTAAAGCTGACCCCTAGTGCAGGCCTATGGTTATTGGGAAATCTTCTGTGGCTCCCCCCTGCGTTCTCACACTAGTCGTGGCCCCCTCATACATATCCTTGATAGCTCGAATATAGGCAATCCGAACACCTTTCTTTTCTAGGGCTTTCCACAAAACCTCTCTTGGCACCCTATCATACGCTTTCTCCAAATCAATGAAGGCCATGTGTAAATCTTTTTGATCCCTTCGATATTGTTCCATCACTCGTCGTAGCAAGTAAATTGCTTCCATGGTCGACCTCCCGGGCATAAAACCAAATTGGTTGTCGGTGATTTTGGTTTCTTTTCTTAGTCTCCGTTCAAGCACCCTTTCCCATAGCTTCATAGTATGACTCATAAGCTTAATCCCCCTATAATTTGTGCAATTTTGTATATCTCCCTTGTTCTTGTAAATCGGAACTAAAGTGTTTCTCCTCCATTCGTCCGGCATTTTCTTTGACCTCATAATCTCGTTAAAAAACTTCGTGAGCCAACTAATGCCTCTATTTCCTAGACTCTTCCATACCTCCACAGGTATATTGTCTGGTCCAGCTGCCTTGCCATTATCCATCCTTCTCAAAGCTTCTTTTACCTCATGCTCTTGGATTCTACAATAAAAAGTGTAATTTTGGTCCTCCTCTCTGATGTCAAGCACCTGTGAGCATGATAAAACTTCAAATCCTTCATTAAATAACTTGTGGAAATAATTCTTCCATCTATCTTTAATATCTTGTTCCTTAACCAAAACTTTACCTTCTTCATCCTTAATACACTTCACTTAGTCCAAGTCTCTTGTCTTTCTTTCCCTATTTTTAGCAAGCCTATAAATAGATTTCTCACCATCTTTGGTGCCTAAGGATTGGTACAACCCGTCAAAAGCTTTAGTTCTAGCTTCGCTCACTGCCTTCTTGGTCTCTTTTTTGGCCACCTTATAATTTTCCCAATTTTCAGCATTTCTACATAAAGACCAAACTTTAAAACATTCCCTTTTAACCCGAACCTTAGCTTGCACACTTTTATCCCACCACTTTTTACATAAGGATCTTTATATTTACAGGTCATTTACTAAAGTCATAACATATGGAAACAGATATAAACTAGACCTATATAGTAACGGTAATATGGAACCACGACATCAAAAAGACGGCTCTCAGTAGCCAAGATATACAGACTGTGACAATACCACTACTTCCCAAAATGTAAACCCAAAAACATCCTACAGCTGGTCATATCTAGTGAAAACCATTGGGAAGACCTCTATAGTCCTCCCCGGCCGTAGGAGTATCCGGCGAGGATACATCCGTCTCTACCTCAACCTCTGGAATAACACCGTCTACCTGAGGATGATACTCGGGTACCTCCTCCTCGTCCTCCATGGGGTCCTCCTCCATCTCCTCGTCTTCCTCTGGAACAATAACGATCGGCGTTGGAGGTGACGGTGGCGCTGCCGCATGCAATGACTGATCAAATGGTGGCTGATGCACCATATTTCCCTTATTCACCAGGTTCCTCAACAATAGCCACATCGGGGGAAGTGGTATCTCGACTGTCTCAAAGCGTGAGTACGGGTCTATGGTCCCGTAGTGGTACATACCGGCCCAGTGTACGTAGCGCTGCGGGCGCACTAGTTAATCGCCCACATGTTCCCATCATCAGCATCGTCAAAGTACAGGGAACGTATCCCCGAATACAATATCGGACCCATGTGGTTCATCTGTACTCGAATATATATATATATATATATATATATATATATATATATATATATATATATATATATATATATATATATATATATATATATATATATATAAGGATAGTAGAAACCCAACATGAAATAAATAAAGCAACGGTGAGATTCATCATGACAACTACATGCACGACACCCAAACAAGCATTATACATACATATTGTAAATAATTCATACCAGTGAGAATCATACACGCCAATCAAATCGTGAATTTTCAAGAATGCGACACTTCAATATCCATCATATGAGTCTTGACCTTTATTCTCCGGAGATCCTAACTTCCCTCCTTTGAGCAATGATTAGGCTACGATACCCCTTAACATAATTGTCTCATGAGGTCGGCCTATAAATTTAGGTCCGGCTCCAATTGTTTAATGATACCACGATGAAGCACCTAAAGTAATATTGGAATAGTTCCTTATTGAGTACATTCGTGCCGGGTAACCAAATTCCACGACCCGAGGTTACAAAGCCTCGAGCATTCGCTGGATTTTCGAAACCCGAATGTCCCTAAGACCAAAGACCCGAGAATATATCTTGGTCAGTAACTAACCAATTTACCCAATTCACTATTTGTGAAATTATAGCTCTCGATACACAAGGCACATCTGCCCAAAATGACATATCTACCGGACTATGCATGTAAAACCCGTTGTTATCGTAACTGTTCTTTGTCGTTCGTTTTTCCTCTGTTGAGGCTCAAAGCTCCCGACAACCCTTTCTCAGGTATTACAATTCTACACTAGCCTGACGTCTCAAAAATCTAGGTCCTTATTCTTTCCTGTATTTTCCCAAAAGAGTTTTCGTTTGGTGAAACACAAATACCAAAACAAAAACATTGAAAACTTATCCAAGTTTATCGGAATTTTTTCGCCGTTCTTAAATTCTTTTCTAAAAACCCTTTTTTGATGAAATTCATCTTAAAACATAATGAAAATCATTTTTCCTTAAATTCCTTTATTTTTATTCCTAAAAATCTGTTAACCCTTTTAAAATCATTTCTGACCTATAAATTTATTTTTTTACATAAAAGATCGTTTTTCCTCGTACTGTCGTTAGGCAAGCAAAAACCCCTAATTTTTTGAAATTTAATAACTAAGGCTCTATTTGATTATGTTTTTAAAAGCTTTTTTTTTGTTTTTAGAAACAATAAAACAAAAAGACTTGTTTGTTATAAGTGATCCGTAAAAATAAATTTTGTAAACAGTTTCTGTTTTTCAGTTTTAAAAACAAGAAATAGAGGACATCTATTAGTTGATTTTGTTTTGTTTCATTACTTTTTATTTTCGAAACAGTATAAACACGGAGAACAAGCCTTTTCATTAATGGCAATAAAATAATTATTTAATCATCATCAAAAAGACTTGAATGTTTCCTTCGTCTCTCTCACCTACTTCTTGAAAGCCTTCCCAGACTCCCCGTTCCCATTTTTTTTTTCTCTCGCGAACGTTAGCTCCCCAACCAAGCCAACACAAGTGACTGCCTTCGACCCAGACCACCATATGAAGTCAACTCGTCGCCTTGCTCACTGCCAACCGCCATGTCGCAACCATTACCCCATCTGAAAATCTGAAGAGAAGAGAAAATATGAAAATGAGTGGCGGAGAAGAAGAGATGACCATGGAGTTCACCTCGACCTGAGTCGTGACCGCCGTTTACACCGTGAAGGCGGAGGGATGGACTTTGTGGAGCGCTAGACCTTCAAACCAACATCCGCTGGTGCTCTGGAACCTCCATTTTCAGTTTTCAAAAAGAAGGTAGAAGAAGGAGGGACCGGTCAGGGACAATAAATGAGTTTCTAGAGGAACAAGTAGTTTGTGTGGAAGGAAGAGTCTTTAATAGGATGCGGTTCGTGGATTGGATCGGATCGATTTTGAGTAAAAAAATATCGTGCGATTTAGATTAGATCGATTTGTTTCTTTAAAAAAAAAACCGATCCAATCCAATCCAATCAAACGCGGTTTGGATTGGATAATTCGATTTTTGTCATACTTTATTTTTTTTTCTAATGTAAAGTGTCCTTTCCTCTTAGTTAATAGTGGATAAAAGATAATCTTTGTTTTAATTTGGAAGTTTGTGAAGAAAAAAATTATTGATATTTTTTAACACGTTCTTTTATATTACTTCTCTATACCTATTTCTACTTATCCTATTTTTTTTCTTGAATCGGCTACAAATAAGTTGTGGGTAATTATTTTTCAAATTTACTTAATTGTTTTCCTATTTTTCATGATTACTCAATCAAATATATATATATATATATATATATATATATATATATATATTTATATATATATATTTGTGTGTGTCAATCAAAACTTTTAGCAAAATATAACTTCAAGACATTAATATTTATTTTAAATAATCTTATATATGTCATTCCAACAAAAATATTAAAGAGAATGAGGGACATAAAAGTATGAAGAATAATGTTGAAGAATAAGTAATACTATAATTTCAAAAATAATAATATATATATATAATAGATCGATTTGGATTGGATTGAATTTCACTATAGGATCCAAAATCCAATCCAATCCAATAAAAAAATTGTGATTTTTTCGATTTTCGGTTTTTTTGCCTTTCGGTTTGTTCGGTTTTCGATTTTTCGATTCACTTTTTGCGATTTGAATCGATTTGGATCGATTGATGAACACCCCTAATAGGAAGAATACAAAGAACCAATAAATGTATTTCTATTGTCACAGTAAACCATGCATGTAAAATAAATAAAAAATAAAGAGACACGTGCGCTGTACGGTTGATTGAGTAATTTAATAGAAGACATTAGCTATTAGGGTTGACCTACGATACACCACCCATTACATTACTCATATGGTAAATTTTGGACCAATCAAATTGCCACATGGGTTTGATCAAAATTTCAAACTTTGTAGTTGTTTTATACTATAGTCAAACTATACGAATACAGTATATTGTAGTATAATATATATACTATTTACAAATTTAACTCATATTAAAATAATATTTTTTGATTAAAAAAACTGATTATATTGTAAAATATTATTGACAACGAATATCATTTTAATTCATATTAAAATATTATTTTATAATATAATCAATTTTTTTAATAAAAACATTATTTTAATATGAATTAAATTTGCGAATAGTACATATACTATACTACAATATACTGTATTCATATTATTTGACTACAGTATAATACAACTAGAAAGTTTTAAATTTGCCATATATGAGTGGTGTAGTAGTGGGTGGTGCAAAATATGGGTGGTGCACCTTAGCCCAACCCTAGCTATTAATATATGGGTTTTTCTATCATGTCATGTCATTTGGCATACATGACAGCATCAGAATTTATCATCCAAATCAAGCCAGAGACACTCTTCTCAATCACACAAACTGCAGGCACACCATTTTAAGGAATCACTAACAAAAGATAGAAAACAGCAAAGATGTTCAGTACCCAATACCAGTTACAGCAGTTTAATGCAGTTTCTCAATAATATTTGCATTATTATAAATTACACCCTTTTAACAATCCACTTTCTGCATACACAAAGTAACATTTTTAGGCAATTGGTCTGGAGATTACTGCACAAATCAACACTGTTCTCATTCTTCATTTGACATACAAGAAGCTGTTGGATTCCCACAAACCATTTTCAGACGTAATTTATCATGCCAAAATTCCTTGTCAATTTCTAGGTCAAGCAACAAACAGATTATGCAATCAAAGTTCTAGATCATTTTATGCTTCTCCATTAAAAACAAAGCTTAAAGGGAATCTGGACTCATAAAAGGATCTACTCTTATAAGCAAAAATTAGCTTCACAGAACATAAGATGCATCAAAGCCAGATGGGCGCAGGCATTATTACAAACAGGTAGAATGCAGAAAGTTATCTTTTTAACAAGAACAAGAACAAACAGCAATGATATTTAGGCTTCATGCCAACAAGTATATATGGATAAACACATTGGATATCCTGTCAACACATCATAAGCAACTACACAGAACTTCAGGATCATCAATCTTAGAAGATTTGATTCAATGTCTGATTGTGTTCATCCAAAACAGTTAATATGTTTAGAACAAAGCTATTAAGAAATTACATGAATTTACATCATTACTGCAATTCCTCAAAAAGAAATAGAGACAGATGCAGTTACCAAGAGATGGTTCCTCCTAAGCTCTCTGTCACTCTCCATACTTACAAACAGGAAAATCTTCAAGAACACAGCAAGAAGAAATTCCTCAAATGTCGGAATGCAGAAAAAAAGGGAAAAAACTCAGAATACAGAGACTTCACCCAAAGCCTTCTCTCCCAATCTTTTCTGCTCAGAATTTCGGACCAACAACAGACACTCAGAACCAAGCCCTAGAGACCTCTGCTTGGAAATTTTCGGCCTTTTCTTCATCTTCGTTTCCTTTTATAGGCAAATCCTAGAGACCCCCCCTTTCGATCTTGTTCAGAGAAGGAGAAGGCTCCTCGCCGTCCACGTGTCCCGTGCCGTCATTGCTGACTTCATCCTCATCCTTATGTCAGAAACGGCATAAATGGAAGCACATGGGAGAAAGGCCATGCGAGTGAGAGAGGATATGCAGAAGAGAAGAGACGAAATGAAATGGTGTTAGATGGGGGAGGTGGGCGTCGGCCATGGCTGAGAGAAGAGGAGAAAATTGAAGTTCTTGTGGTTCTGATGGTGAAGCGGGCGGCTAGGGTAAGGAGAAGAAGAAGATAGGAAAAATAAAATGAGTGGGGCGGGTTGGCAGGAACCGGGTCGTCGCAACCCGGTCTATGTGTGCGCGGACCGGCCCAGTATCAGCGAAACAGAGTTAAGTGAAATGGGTTGCGAACCGGGTCGGGCGTGCCCGGTTCACTCGTGCGGGTCAGGTCCCTTTTCCGGTTTTCCCTCTCTCTTTTTTCTTCTTCTGTTGTTTGGGCTGTTCTGCTGAGCTAAAATGTCACTTTTTATCTTTCTTTTGTTTCTTATGGGTTTGGGTGGAAATTGAGCCCAATCCTTCCATTTTTTGTTTTCTTTTTTATTTTCCTGTTATGAAATAATAAAAATAATAATTAGACCAAATAAATTTAGGACAAAATTTGATGTTTCCGACATGTTCTGAAACAAAGTGAATTATATATTTAATTATAACGTGGTAAATTTTCATAATTGTTTTTTATGACATACTTGATATTATTTGATATTTTATATATACAAATTGCATCCAATAATAATAACGAATAGAAATCAAAATTTTCTAATTTAAAGATATAAAAAAATTATATTATTAAACAAATATGCTTAAGTGCATGCAGGAGGAAACATGTTTTTCAAAAGGGAAAAGAGAAGAGAAAAATAATATGATGGATAAATATATTTTTTAAAAATGATTAACTTTCATAGGAAAAGAGAAAAAATAAACTAAAAATAAATTTTATGAGAGAAGACAAATAATAATATGATAGATGAATATATTTTCTAAAAATGATTAACTTGCACGGGGAAAAGAGGAGAATTAAATTAAAAATATTTTCAAGAGAAAAGAAAGAAATAATTTGATAGATAAACATATTTTCTAAAGGTTGTTAACTTGCACGGGAAAAGATGAGAAATAAATCAAATAAATTTTTAAGAGAGAATAAAAAATAATATGATAGATAACTATTTTTTATAGAAGATATTTTTTTTTCTAAAATGGTTAACTTGCACCGGACAATGAGAAGAAATAAATCGAATAGATTTTCAAGAGTGAAGGATAAAAATAATATGGAAGATGATTATATTTTCTAAAAATGGTTAACTTATATGGATAAAAGGGTAGAAATAAATCAAATAGTTTTTTTTTAAAATGGTTAACTTGCACGGGAAAAAAGGAGAAATAAATCAAATAGATTTTCAAGAGAGAAGAGAAAAATAACATGATAGATAAATATATTTTATAAAGATGGTTAACTTCCAAGTGAAAAGAGGAGAATAAATCAAATAAATTTTTAAGAGAAAAAAATATGATAGATAAATATATTTTTAAAAAATTGTTAACTTACAACATGCAAAGAGAAAAAAATATAGTAGACTTTCAAGAGAGAAGAAGAAGATTATTATTATTTTTTGATCAGTTGAGAGAAGAAGAAGATTAATATGATAGATAATTATCTATATTTTATAAAAATGGTTAATTTTCAGTGAAAAAAGATGAGAAATAAATAAAATAAATTTTCAAAAAAAGAAGAAAAAATTAATATTATAGATAAATATATTTTAGATAAAATGGTTGACGTGCAGAAAAAGAGAAGTAGAGAACAACTAAATCCAATTGATTTTTGATATAGAAGAAAAATAATAATATGATAGATAAATATAATATTTTTCTAAAAATTCATGTTAATGATTAATGTAATGCCATTCGTTACATTAGTAGTATAAATTAATTTTCTATAAAAATCTTTAAAATATTTGAATTAAATAATCGAGTCATAAAATTTTTCACAATAAAATTAAGTCTGAAAGTTTCTCGTATATTCAAAATAGTTAAATAAAGTAATAGTACTAAATAAACAATTATATCCAAATAAAATAAAGCCTCACAAATATTAATGATTAAAAACCACATAACTCTTTCACAATTTTTTTTGCCTCAAGACACAGGTGTCTAATAAACCAAAAGAAATAATAAAAATAAATAAATAAATTAGAACTAATATCTTCAAGATTTTCTCAAGACGTTGCATCATCTAACTCATCACCTGTAAATTCTGAAAGACAATACCACTAATGATATTTATAATCTCAGTAAGTAAACACAGTTCTAAAGGGTTTTGCAAAAGATGTTGCTTTCAGCCGGTGCAGTAACCGGAAAAACAACCATGACAATCCCCCATTTTCAAAAATAATATAATCTCAAAGTATTTCAAATAATAACATAAATAAACCACCACACATACAATAATATCAACAAAACAAACATTGCAATGACATCTCATTGCCTTCTCTTCGTAGGAAGTCCTTTGTCATTGCCTCGCATTAGGCCAAATCATCATCGCTACTAGTTAGGCCATTTGCCATTTCTACGAAGGAAATATCCACAACCTTGCAATGTCCAACATTGCCTTCTCCATGTGCGAGGCCTTTTGCCATCACCTCGCATTAGGCTAATCCGTCATCGCTACGAGTTAGGCCATTTGCCATCTCTACCAAGGATGTATTCATACCCTTGCAATAATCAACATTGCCTTCTCCTTGAGGGAGGTTATTTGCCATTGTCTAGCATTAGGTCAATCTATCATCGCTACGAGTTAGGCCATTTGCCATCTCCTTGAAGGAGGTATCTCAAACGATTATCTCCCCCCAAAGGAGATAACCAAACACACGTATATTAGGTGTATTTAAGAATCCCTTCGTTTTTTATAGTGAACTGTAGTGTGTGGCTGTATGTATATATATAAGGTGTATTTACTTTTACTGTTGTTTTTTGATATGTTAAATGTTGGCTTTTGAATGCTGAATGCGGGAGAATAAGCTCTGCAAGCACCCTTTTTAGAAAAATGGCAAACAGACAACGATTCTTCAAGAAAACGCCATCATAAGTGAAACTATGGTAGCACTTTCTTAGACAAGCACTATCTTTGTCGGAAACAAAGATAGCGCCTCTTGAGTTATGCGCTATCTTTAGTGAGACCCTACGACGACACTTTTACAAAGACATACTACCTCAGTTATAACTAGGATAGCGTTTCTTTGGGGAAGCGCTATCGTAGGTGCATCTGCGAAGGTGCTTCGAAACCACTATCGTTGATTACCTCTTTTAATAATTCCAAGATAGATAGCATTCGAAAGCACTATTTAAAACGAAAAATGAACGTTATTAAACCCCGAATCTGGCATAGCATAAGATGGGTCTTGGTTATCTTAAGTAGGTATAAGATTTGTCTTGTTTTCATCTAACTTTAGTGAGCCCGGGACCTATAACTTGTGGTTTTGTTAGCTTTAGTAGGCACAGGGCCTCATAAGCTTCATTTGGTTTTTGTTCAGCTTTAACGAGCATGATGCCCATAAGTCATGTCCTTGTTAACTTTAGTAGGCATAGGGCCTCCCAAAGTTTTTTATTTTTCTTGCCAAGCATCTGCGAATATCGTATTCATAAGTTTGTTATCTTTCGTGTCAAGCTTCTTTGGATACCATCTCCCTAAGCTTTTTGTCTTTCTTGTCAAGTTTTTGCAAATACCATCTATGTTAGCTTTTTATCTTTCGTTCAGACTTTTGCGGATGCTATCTCCATAAGCTTTTTGTCTTTCTTATCAAGCTTTTGCGGATATTGTCTCTGTATGCTTTTTATCTTTCGTGTCAAGCTTTTGCAAATACCGTCTCTATGTTTTTTCACTTTTCGATAAGCTTATGTGGATACCGTTTCTGTAAGCTTTTTATCTTTTGTGTCAAGCATCTATAGATACTATCTCCATAGGTTTTTTATTTTTGTTGTCAAGCTTCTACGGATATCGTCCCCATAAGCTTTTTATCTTTCTTGTCAAACTTATGTGGATACTGTCTCCGTAAGCTTTTCATCATTTCTTGTCAAGCTTTTGCGGATACTGTGACACCCTCTACCCCGCATGTATTTATAATGCCATAACTAAAGGAATAAATTTAAAATAAAAACACATGCATATTATTTCATAATAATATAAACCATGGGTAGAAAGTACCACATTAACAAACATAACCACACAGAAATAAAGCAAGTCATAAACCAAAAACATAACATGAAAACATAACATAAACCCAACCCCGATGTCACATGTCAGAGCTGGTATAACCAAAATCCGGAAATATATCGGATATGTTGGGAATTTGCGTATAAAAAAAAAAATAATGCAGCGGAAAAAATTCCCATCGAAGGATCCTTGCGAATGGTCATGATTCATGGTTAGAAGATTTACCTCTTAAAGCGATGACAGTTGATTAAAATTGTCTATCACGAACACCGCACAAACGATGTCTCTAAGGTATCCACACGAGCAGATTCCGTGGACGTCCAACGTCACGAACCCGATGCGTCTCTGTCTCACAGTGCTAGCTTCGAAAACCGAGACTTGCTGTTCACTATCACTCTCTATGTACGGCTAGGGTAAACAAAACTGTGTAGGCACAATAGCTTAAGTGGTCAACTTATAGCAGCACCTCCTTAAGTGAGTTAGTGAGCAGCGTTTGACCTAAGCCCCATGTACTATGTGCTAGGCCCAATAGAAAAGTCCAACTCTCCTTTTAATGCTTCTTTTAATCCGCTCTTATGTGTGTGACCCTATAGGTTCCCAAAACGTTAGTAGTAATATTAAATCCCATTTAATATTACAAACAGTGAGCGGTATCTAGCAATACATCACTGCTACCTAAGTAGCGAGAAAGTCGATAATTTGATGAAACCTTCTCGTGACAAATATTCATGAGCATTATTATCCCTTTGTCCATATATCTATATTGAACACAAGACATGGAATGTGTCACCCTTGTATGGTTCAATATCATGTTCCACGATACCCGAGTAGACTTAACAACAAATGAGGTCAATATCTCATATTGACTCATTTCAAAGACAACCCCACAGATATTACTCCTGTTATGTAGGAGGGACAAATTCCATCTAGGTCACTCACATCCCTCTGCATGGCTCGAGGTATGCCCAATGTCCGTCTTTATAATCATCATATTATAGATGACGTTTGACGATATTAAAGCACACGACTCCTCATGTAGGGATCATAGCGATTTCAGTCGAAGGATTGCATACACCATTGTCACTATGAGAACTACTTATGACACTCACACAACGCTCCATGTAGTGTTCTCATGGTGGGTCAATCCAGTACATCATTACTCTAATGTGTACCTATGTGGCAACTTGATATCTCATATCCATGACCCGTGAGATATGGTCATCAGTCTGCACACATAATAGTCTCAATGTATTATTATTGTCCTTATTAATAAAATACTTGACTACAGATATTTAAGAATAGGATTTCATTGTTCAATAGTGTCTCACGATCAAGTCATATACTTGATATTCTATTAAACTGAAATTTCTATTCTAAGGACTTTATTATGTTTAAACAAGTAACAAAATAAACTGGAATGCCTCATATCATATGTATATAATAGCAAGATACAGATGTAAGTCTAAGAAATAAACTGGCCTCTAGGGCTTACCCCAACAATCTCTCACTAGCACTAGAGCCAATCAGGCATAAATCTAATGCCCATCGATCTAGTGTGACCTTCGTGCTTCTGTTGAGCAATAGGTTTCGTAAGTGGGTCAGCAACGTTATCAAGTGTTGGTACTCTGCATATTTTCACATCTCCTCTATCGATAATCTCTCGAATGAGATGGAAGCGCCTAAGTATATGTTTGGATCGCTGATGAGATCTAGGTTCCTTAGCTTGTGCAATGGCCCCATTGTTATCACAATAGAGATCAATGGGGTCCACAATACTAGGAACTGTACCAAGCTCAGTAATGAACTTCCTGATCCAAACAGCCTCCTTTGCTGCATTGGAGGCGGCAATATACTCAGCCTCTGTAGTAGAATCAGCGACTGTCTCTTGCTTTGAACTCTTCCAGCTCACCGCCCCGCCATTCAGGCAGAACACATAACCAGATTGCGATCTGGAATCATCCTTATCAGTCTGGAAGCTAGCATCGGTGTAACCTATTACAGCAAGCTCTTCCTCGCCTCCATATACCAAGAACGAATCCTTAGTTCTTCTCAAGTACTTAAGGATGTTCTTGATAGTAGACCAGTGACTTTCACCGGGATCAGACTGGTACCTGCTCGTTATGCTTAAAGCATACGATGCATCTGGTCGAGTACATAACATGGCATACATGATAGATCCAATTGCGGATGCATATGGAATCTTACTCATGCGATCCCTTTCTTCTTGAGTGGAAGGGGATTGTGCCTTTGATAGGCATATACCATGTGACATAGGCAAGAGTCCTTTCTTGGATTCATGCATGTTAAAGCGTCTCAACACTTTTTCTATGTATGTACTCTGACTTAGGCCAAGCAATTTCAGCGATCTATCCCTATAGATCCTGATTCCCAATACATAGGTAGCTTCACCCAAATCTTTCATAGAGAAGCAATTCCCTAACCATGTCTTTACATTTTGTAGTGTAGGGATGTCATTTCCAATGAGTAATATGTCATCTACATATAACACCAGAAAAACAACAATGCTCCCACTAACCTTCTTGTAGACACAATGTTCATCTTCATTTTTGATGAATCCGTACTGTCTTACAGCATCATCAAAACGAAGGTTCCAACTTCTGGAAGCTTGCTTCAATCCATAGATTGATCGCTGCAATTTACATACCTTTCCGGCATCCTTTGAAATGTCAAAGCCTTCAGGTTGTGTCATGTACACATCCTCAAGAAGATTTCCATTAAGGAAAGCAGTTTTGACATCCATCTGCCATATCTCATAATAATGGTATGCAGCGATAGCAAGTAAGATCCGGACGGATTTAAGCATCACAACAGGTGAAAAGGTCTCATCATAGTCGACACCATGAATTTGCTTGAAACCCTTAGCCACCAATCGCGCCTTAAAGGTATGTACTTTACCATCCATATCAGTTTTCTTTTTGAAAACCCACTTGCACCCTATGGGTTTTACCCCTTCAGGTGGCTCTACCAAGGTCCATACCTGGTTGGTGTACATGGAATCCATCTCAGATTTCATGGCCTCAAGCCACTTCTCAGATTCTGGGCCAGTGATGGCCTCCTGGTAAGTCACAGGCTCATCTTGATCCATGAGCAATACATCACCTTGTGGAGTCATGAGAAATCCATATCTCTCAGGCTGGTGACGTATCCTGTTAGACCTACGCTGGTCTTGTGCTACTGGAGCAGGTTGTTCCTCCATAACATTTTGTGAAGGTCGCTCATGTTCTACCAATGGTAGGTCACTACTCTGTGATTCTTGAATTTCTTCAAGTTCTATCTTCCTCCCACTGGTTCCTATGGAGATAAACTCCTTTTCTAGGAATACACCAGTCCGTGCGACAAACACTTTGCCTTCGGAAGGATTATAGAAATAGTATCCCTTGGTTTCTTTAGGATACCCCACAAAGAAGCATTTATCAGATTTGGGATCAAGCTTATTAGAAACTTGACGTTTTACATATGCTTCACAACCCCAAATCTTCATAAAAGACATGCTGGGTTGTCTACCAGTCCATATCTCATATGGTGTCTTTTCTACCGTTTTGGATGGAACACGGTTAAGTGTAAAAGCTGCTGTTAATAGAGCATGTCCCCAGAAAGAGTTTGGAAGGTTTGCATGACTCATCATAGACCGAACCATGTCCAACAAGGTTCGATTTCTCCTCTCAGAAAAACCATTCCATTGTGGTGTTCCAGGTGGAGTGAGTTGAGATAAAATTCCACACTCTCTCAGATGATCATTAAACTCTAGGCTCAAATATTCACCACCTCGATCTGATTGAAGAGTTTTAATATTTTTACCAAGTTGGTTTTGTACCTCATTTTTGAATTCCTTGAACTTTTCAAAGGATTCCGATTTATGTTTCATAAGATACACAAATCCATACCTACTGAAATCATCAGTAAATGTGATGAAGTACTGAAAACCACCTCTAGCTAATGTGTTTAGGGGTCCGCATACATCGCTATGTATAAGACCCAAAAGATCGTTAGCTCTTGCACCTTTTCCGGTGAATGGAGCTTTAGTCATCTTTCCCAATAAACAAGACTCACATATCTCATATGATTCATAATCAAATGAGTCCAAGAGTCCATCTTTATGGAGCTTCGAAATGCGCTTCTCATTTATATGGCCTAAACGACAATGCCAAAGATAAGACGTGTTCAACTCATTTGGTTTGAACCTCTTAGTATTTATGTTATAGATGGGTATTTCAAGATCAAGGACATAAAGCCCATTACTCATGTGTGCACTAGCATAGAAAATATCATCCAAATAAATATAACAACTTTTGTTCTTTATTATAAAAGAAAAACCAATCTTGTCCAAACAAGAAACGGAAATGATATTCCTGCTAATTGCAGGCACAAAATAATAGTTCTCTAACTGAATAGTAAGCCCAGTGGGCAAAGTCAATACATAAGTCCCTACAGCTAAAGCAGCAACCTTTGCTCCATTTCCAACTCGTAGGTCGACTTCGCCCTTTGCCAATGGTCTACTCCTGTTTAGATCCTGCACATTTGTACAAATGTGAGAACCACATCCAGTATCTAATACCCATGATGCAGAAGTAGATAAATTGACTTCTATAACAAACACACCTGAAGTGGAAGTCTCACTTCCCTTCTTCATCTTGATTTCTTCCAGGTATTTTGGGCAGTTCCTCTTCCAATGTCCGGTCCGACCACAGTGGAAGCAATTGCCTTCCTTAGCCACACCACCCACAGGCTTCAAGCCAGAAGAACTGGGCTTGATCTTGTTGATGGCCTTGCCCTTGCCCTTTTGTTTGTACTTGGGCTTCTTGGGCTACTTCTTGCTATTTCCAGCCTGGACCATCAAAATGGCCTTCCCCTTTCCTTTGTTAATATTTTGTTCAGCAGTTCTTAACATGCTCAACAATTCTGGCAAAGGTTTGTCAAGATCATTCATATTATAGTTCATGACAAACTGACTATAGCTCTCAGGCAACGATTGCAGAACTAAGTCGGTGGCCAACTCTTGGCCTAAAGGAAATCCCAGTCTCTCGAGATTCTCAATGTACCCGATCATCTGGAGTACATGAGGACTCACAGGGCTTCCTTCAGCCAATTTACAATGGAAAAGGGCTCTGGAAACTTCGAACCGCTCATGCCTTGCTTGCTCTTGGTAGAGCAGCTTAAGGTGCACTATCATATCGTATGCCTCCATGGTCTCATGTTGCTTTTGCAGCTCAGAGGTCATGGTAGCAAGCATAAGACAGCCGACGTCTAAGGCGTCATCCTGATGCTTCTTATAAGCATCCTTGTCAGCCCTAGGAGCATTTGAAGCCGGTGGCTCAGGAATAGGTTCCTCAAGAACATACAGCCTTTTCTCATGTTTGAGGACAATCCTCAAGTTTCTGTACCAGTCCAGAAAATTTGTTCCGGATAGTTTATCCTTCTCAAGGACGGATCGCAATGACAGGTTACTTGATGTGTTTGATGCCATGGTAATCTACAGAAATAAATATGCAAAATATAAGTATCATGCCATGAAGTTATTTAATAAGGTCTTTAATTAAATACGTCTCCCACTATTTTACTCAAAACAATGACCCTCATCATTGATTCGGAAAATCCCGTTGGAAGATTTTCTAGTGGGCCAAGATCCATATTTCACCTAGCTTTAAGTCAGCTTTGGCTGATCACTCAAAATTCGGTTATATAGGTAGGAAACACTTTCCGATTGCATCTCATGTAACTCTTGGACAGTTGGGTGAATAACTCTTATTCTAATCCATCACATGGACTAAAGCCCAACTTTTAAGCCTCTAAGACTTTCAATCCTATTGAAGTTGGCTTAGTTAAGTCAGACCCAATGGATAGCAGTTGAACATTACATTTGTCCCATCGCATCTTACTAGTATAGATAAAGGTACCCCGCTTTGGCGGACCCACACTTAATCGATCATAGTCTTGACGAGTGCCATGCATTGGAAGGCCTTTAAATGTGACTTAATATTTCCTTTTGAGGGATTTGATTAAAATTTGATCTCATCATTTGTTAAACTCTTTAACTTACTATTTACATACATGCATCTCATACATATATTAGTTAAACCCTTTTAACATACTATATACATACATGCATCTCATACATATATTAGGCAAATAAATGTGATATGGTTATGGCCCCTGACGCATTGATTCTCCCAAGCCAATAAGAGAATCTAAACTGAAACCTAGGAGCGTCCAAGCTTCTCCAAGCATGATCTCCCACAGGATAACGTCTTGTTGTCTCCATCATTACATTACATAAACAGAAACCTCATTTTACATATGAGGGAAGTGAGATGAGAAAAGAATATACATATGGAATATAACAGAAAGGCACGGCACGCAGACCGTATTTCAAAATAAACCAAAAGACTAAGGCCATAACCATCCACCATGCATCACAACGCAAATAATAACAAACAATAATAATACCTCTTTTATTATTATTAATATTATTATTAAGTGATACAAAAGATTTCAAAATTGAATTTCGAAATAACACACTACGCAGAGGTACACGGGGGTTGGGGCAGCGCCCCGAAGAAAAAAAATTTCTCCGAAGTGTGCCTCGGTTCCTTGGCGGCTAGGGCTTCAACCTCTCAACCCTAAAACCGCAAGTCCCGTGAACACTTCACGTTGCAAGGAACGACAGTTAGGGTTTCAACCCTTGGAACCTCAACCGTAAGAACATGAACTCTTCATGTCTGAAACCCTTAACGCCGCCAACAGAGAATTGAAACCGATCATGTTTAACATCAACACTTGACGCCATCGCAGAACATAATAAGGATTCCAGAACCAATGTACATATCGCATATATACATAAACATGCGATAGATGCATATATCATATACATACGAAAATTACAGAAACAAGGTTTCGCAAAACGGATGCAAATGATTTTCAGAAAACAATTTTCAGAAAAACGATTCACATTATAAACATGTTATCATACATAACAGGTAAACCACGTAACAGAATCAGGGTTTCGCAAGCGGCTCTGATACCACTGTTGGGAATTTGCGTATAAAAAAAAACAACGCAGCGGAAAAAATTCCCATCGAAGGATCCTTGCGAATGGTCATGATTCATGGTTAGAAGATTTACCTCTTGAAGCGATGGCAGTTGATTAAAATTGTCTATCACGAACACCGCACGAACGATGTCTCTAAGGTATCCACACGGGCAGATTCCGTGAACGTCCAACGTCACGAACCCGAAGCGTCTCTGTCTCACAGTGCTAGCTTCGAAAACCGAGACTTGCTGTTCACTATCACTCTCTATGTGCGGCTAGGTTAAACAAAACCGTGTAGGCACAATAGCTTAAGTGGTCTACTTATAGCAGCACCTCCTTAAGTGAGTTAGTGAGCAGCATTTGACCTAAGCCCCATGTACTATGTGCTAGGCCCAATAGAAAAGTCCAACTCTCCTTTTAATGCTTCTTTTAATCCGCTCTTATGTGTGTGACCCTATTGGTTCCCAAAACGTTAGTAGTAATATTAAATCCCATTTAATATTACAAACAGTGAGGGGTATCTAGCAATACATCACTGCTACCTAAGTAGTGAGAAAGTCAGTGATTTGACGAAACCTTTGTGACAAATATTCATGTGCATTATTATCCCTTTGTCCATATATCTATATTGAACACAAGACATGGAATGTGTCACCCTTGTGTGGTTCAATATCATGTTCCCTGATACCCGAGTAGACTTAACAACAAATGAGGTCAATATCTCATATTGACTCATTTCAGCACGGCCATGCATTTTACAGTCTCACTCTATCAGGGGACCCACAGATATTACTCCTGTTATGTAGGAGGGACAAATTCCATCTAGGTCACTCACATCCCTCTGCATGGCTCGAGGTATGCCCAATGTCCATCTTTATAATCATCCTATTACAGATGACGTTTGACGATATTAAAGCACACGACTCCTCATGTAGGGATCGTAGCGATTTCAGGTCGAAGGATTGCATACACCATTGTCACTATGAGAACTACTTATGTCACTCACACAACGCTCCATGTAGTGTTCTCATGGTGGATCATTCCAGTACATCATTACTCTAATGTGTACCTATGTGGCAACTCGATATCTCATATCCATGACCCGTGAGATATGGTCATCAGTCTGCACACATAATAGTCTCAATGTATTATTATTGTCCTTATTAATAAAATACTTGACTACGGATATTTAAGAATAGGATTTCATTGTTCAATAGTGTCTCACGATCAAGTCATATACTTGATATTCTATTAAACTGAAATTTCTATTCTAAGGACTTTATTATGTTTAAACAAGTAACACAATAAACTGGAATGCCTCATATCATATATATATAATAGCAAGATACAGATGTAAGTCTAAGAAATACACTGGCCTCCAGGGCTTACACCAATAGGATAAACAAACTAAACTAAAGAAACATCCTAAACTACGAGTGAGCGGGCTCCTCAGAGTCACTCCTTAACTGGCCGCTCACCATCCTCTGCATAAGAAGAAAAGGTACATGCAAGAAACAACAAAGACCGGGAGTAAGAAACCGTTGTTCAAACATAATGGCAAAGGAGCAGTTAGCCAGATGAGCATACATCAAAAATATGGCTTGTTATAACATAATAACATTTAACATAATAACAACATATATTCAAATCATCTCAATCAAGTATGCTATGCGATGCAGTACTACTCCAGTACTCCGTTATGCATGTGGATTGATCGCGCTGTCGCCACGCGCCAAAAAGAACGAGCGTTTACAAAATTAATGCAGATAGGGAGCGACAACTCGGATATCGTCTCTCAAGGACTCTTTAGTTGTTGTTGTTATTAACATAAAAGTTAGAAAAAGTCAGAATTTGGGGGTTTGAGTTTGAAACTAAAATAAAGAAAACAAAACAAAAACAAAGAAAGAAAATAGCAAATAAACTAAAGACGATTAACCTACTGTTCTTGGTTTCCCACTATCATTGGTTCAAATAAATCCAAGCCCTAAGCGGATTCTAATCCCCTTTCAGTTGTAGCAACAAATAACAAATGAAATTCGCTACTACGGATGTATGTTCCTATTCCCGAAATAACAAACGGGGTTAAGCCCTCATGAACAAACGAACATGAATGAACGCACGCGAAATAACAAACGCGATTAAGTATAAGAACATAGCATCACCGAAATGAATCAATACAATACTATACATTCCTGAAATAACAAACAGAAACATGTAGCATTGCATTGAAAAGAGAATAGCAAATGAAAATAGGAAATACAGAACCTCAAATATAAATGGAAACCAATCCCAGTAGATTAATCAAGGAGACTAGTTCTCCATTACAGAAATTAACACAAAAGTAAAGAAATAAACTACTGAAAACTACTACTACTGTCTACCAAAGACTAGCCAAAACTGGCTAACTCTCTGACCTCTTTTCTTCAGTTCTGCCTAAGACTACTTATATACACGTTTCTGGAATCAGAGAACTCGCGAGGCGAAGCCTCTCTCGCGACACGGAAATTGTGAACAGTCTGCGACTTTTGATCTTCTCGCGGGGCGAGCATATCCTTCGCGAGGCGAATCTCTTCAGATCCCAAACTGTAACGCCCGTGACCTTCAACATGCGCAAACCGTGATGGCTTCTGGTCTTCCAAGGCTCGCGAGGCGAACGCTTCAACTTCAAAACTGCCACAGCCGTGATCTTCAACACGGGTAAATCGTGATCGTCTCTGACTTTCTGAGCTTGGATGACTCGCGGGGCGAGAGATCCTTCGCGGGGCGAGTGGCTCCAGATTTATTTTATTTTATTTTATTAACCTGAAAAACAGAAAATAACATAAGTACTTTATTTATCTCTAAATCAACTAAATTAACCTAAAAACACTTTACAAACTCAAAATACTACTTAAGGACAATCAAGTCTAATTTGGGTGAAAATGATATAAAATTAGCACAAAGCCAAGGTCTTTACCAGTTATAAAACCAGTCAAACAGAGGCTCATCAAAATACCCCAAACTTAAACTTTGCTTGTCCCCAAGCAAACTAAAACTTAAAAACTTAAAAAGACTCAAGACCTGGCAAGCTTAAGAATTCAATCAACTTTCCACAGATTTCAAGCAATTTTTCAAAAGAATTTTTCTTTCAATGTTCCCCCCTTCCAAGCAAAGTAATCCCCACATGCATTTATTCTAAACAGTTGAGAATTTCATCATTCAAACAATCATTAATCTAAGCAGGGGATCTAAGTTACACACAAGAAGGAGATCACCAAATTCAAACAACTGCCTTCCTCACAAGGGAAATTTGTGTTCACTCAATCGCTCAGTTTTTGTCAGGTTATCAACAATTCACTCAATTTCACTTTTCAGAAGCACTTCCCATAAATTTGATTTCCATCTCTAAATGATTCCCACAGAAAACATGCAAGCAACATCAGAAGGTCTTTTATGGGTTGTAATGGGGCCTGGCTAAGGGTAGGATATACAAAAGAACTAGGCTGAAGACCCTAGGAACTAAGAGAGCATGAAACATTTTTACACTTTGAATTTAACTCAAGTTCCTTTTTCATTTTTCATTTTGCTTTGGGTGACTACAACCTTTTTATTTCTTTTTGGCATTTTTGCACTTTTATTTTTTTTCTTTTTTCTTTTTTTTTTTCAACTTTTTTTTTTCACATAAATTTTTTTTTCTCAATCCCAAACAACACATTACACCTTGCAGCCACCCCAAACTTAGTTCTTGTACCCATTCTAAGATTACATGCTCTCCTAATCCTAAGATCGGGTTAACATGGTTTTCCAGATTTTTGGGCTTATAACATTAGGTTATCAAGAATTAACAGGCTAATTAGGCTCAATGGGCTAACTAGGGAACATGCATTAGGGATGGTTATTTTAGTCTAAGTAGCTATTTACAAAGAAAATGCCTAAATCATCTGAAGCAAACACATAATCATGCAAATCATAAAGAGATTCAAG